>ML677341.1:26854875-27031921 GCA_007922305.1 Dermatemys mawii
CTCTCTCTCTCTCTCTCTCTCTCTCTCTCTCTCTCTCTCTCTCTCTCAGTGGTTTCCTTTCTGCCTCAGGTATTACCCTTTAATAATGCAAGTTATGTTGGCTTAGGCTCTCCTTGTATGGCTATCATTATTATTCAATAAATAAACCTTATGGTTAAGTTGGTTGCTTCTCTCTCGCTACTCGTTTTTGTCTTTAGCTTCCCCCATTTATTCTTCAGCAACGCTTCTTTCACCTAAGCTGAAAGATCCCTGTAGGGCCCAACAATACTGTGGGGTTTGCTCATCAAGTTGGTTACTACCAGTACAATTATAATGTGAAAGTGGGATAGGAACTTGCTAAACCTGGGGCACATAAAGGGTGGGCAGCTGAGAGTGCTGCTCAACTCAGTCCATTGAGACCAAGGGCACTTAAGGGTACCAGCTTGAAAGTACTGTTTAACCAAGCTCACTGAGCATAGGGACATATGAGGGGATCAGCTGGAGAGAGCTGATTGACCCAGTCCACTCAGACTTGCTCTGTTAATGTGTGTGTGTGTGTGCGCGCGCATGTTCATCTAGTTCTAGAACTGGAGGAACCCAGCCCTGGGGAACCACAGTCCTGCAGAATAACTCCACTGGCGGGGGACTTGCAGAAGGAAGGAGTAGAACTCCATATGAACACACAAGTGACATAAGCAGCACATTAATAGAATTACAGCACCCTGCTCCACTTAGAGGAGTAACCCGAATAAATGACCATACCCCCAAAGTAACGGGCAAATCTAGTAACATCCTTCTGCTCTCCTCCCTTCCCTCTCACCCAGGAAAGCAAATACAGTATAGTACTGTGTTAAAGATAAATTACTTTAAAAAAGGGAAAGCAGAATTTTTCTTCTGCATAGTAAAGTTTCAAAGCTGTATTTACTTAATGTTCAGTTGTAAACTTTTGAAAGAACAACCATAATGTTTTGTTCAGAATTGCAAACACTTCCAGAGTTATGAACAACCTACATTCCCAAGGTGTTCATAATTCTGAGGTTCTACTGTATGTTGTTTATGTAGACATTGAAGAATGTAAGAGCAAGTATAGAGTCTTGTGGTAGCCCATTATTCAAAGTGTGCAGCTTACTGGTTTGACTTCTGAGGTATACTCACAGCCTTCAGCCACTAAGCATGGTGTTCATCAGCCAGAGAATCCAGAAGCATGGGATCACTTTGGCCAGCCTTGGTAGCAATCCACCTTTCCAGACTATGTCATAAATCAGTGACAGACTGATGAAAGTGGTACTAGTCTTGAGTTTTCACTGGAATCTAGCCTCAGTGATTGTAGTGATCACCAGGACCTGGTTCCAGCAACTTCTATGTGGTCATAAACCAACTTGCTCCTAGGAAAAAAGCTTTTTCACTAGGAGGGTGGTGAAGCACTGGAATGAGTTACCTAGGGAGGTGGTAGAATCTCCTTCCTTACAGGTTTTTAAGATCAGGCTTGACAAAGCCCTGGCAGGGATGATTTAGTTGGGGATTGGTCCTGCTTTGTGCAGGGGGTTGGACTAGATGAGCTCCTGAGGTCCCTTCCAGTCCTGATATTCTATCATTCTATGATCTTGCAAAGTTGAAAGTGACACACTGTTTTGTCTCAAAAAGGAGGAGTATATCATTTGCTGATGTCCAATGAGTCAGTTCTTCTCTTGCAGTATTGTTTGCTCTGTAGTCCTCCTAGATGTGGTGACTACTGAAGTTGTCCACAAATACAACAGGGTTCTATGTGGTCAGCAGAGCTAGTTGAGGCCACTGCATACAGGGTGGTTTAATACCTTAATGGTGGTAAACTTGCCTATGTTCATGGAGAAAGTAGCTTGTGCACTGTAGGAAGTAAGACTATGTATTCATTAATCTCATGCTTTATGCAGGCTATCAGCCCATATTTAGAGTGTAATTGCTGACTATGAGTTTATAGCCATTGATTTTGTAACAACAGGCTTTTTCTTCATATGCAATATGTGTCTCCTTGAAGGCAAGGATGTCAATATTGGTCAGCATTTTCTTTAGGTAGTTATCCCTGGACCATGAGAAGCCTTGAATGTTCAATTGGTAGATCTTTACTCCAGGTCAGTCTGCTTAGCATATTGGCCCTGAAAAGATAGGCTTATTTTGTTGCTCTTTTGCCTCAGAGGTCAACAGTTGACATCCAGTCACTGATTTGGTGACATTAGTGACTTAACAGGATGGATTACATGAAGGTCATCATCTTTCCACCTCAGCCTGAGGGTTACTTTTACACCAAATCAAGATTATCAGAACACAGCATCCCCCAGGCATACTTCCTCCCCGACCCAATGCATATCTCTGATGTTTGTTCTATGGGGTGTGGGCCAGGATGGCATTGTGAAGGGCAACTATATCCATCTCTACAACAGTGGATTGTTCTCACAGAGTTTAGGGAAGTATTAAAGCTCCCTTGTGCTGCCCGAGCCATGAAAAGGGGTTGGATCACAGGTCAGGTGTAGCGCAGTGTGTATAGAACTGTATCCAACAAGTGACAATGGATTCTTCAGTGGTGAAGGATCAGCACCATGATAATGTATTGAGAGCCAAAAACAGATGTACAACATTTGTAAGACATTGGGAAAATTCACAATGTTCAGCAGCTTTCTGCTAAAATTTCTACTGGTGCAAAGTGGTTCCTGCATGTTAGTATACACATTGGGTTAGCTTACTGGGCTGGAATATAATAATGCAGATGTTCAATCTGATTAATAAAGTTACAAAATTGTTTTTGTTTCACTCTTTGTTTATTTGTTTATGTGATGTACCCCTCGATCTTTCCCCTGAATTCAAGCATTTTGCAGTGAAAAGAGGTCAAAATAATGGATACAAAGCTTTTTGTAAACAAAATGAAAAGTGACAGTAAATCAAAATATCAATTTAAAATCAATTTTGTGTCACAGATAAAAGTAGTGGGCACTATCAAAAGCACAGATATACCTGTACTGAGAGTTGTTAAAATGCTAACTATAGTCTATTTTTCCCTGCATCTTTTAAGTAGTGGTAATATCAGGAATGCTTATTTCCATATAGGCAAGCATTCTTAGGGCTGGGCTGACCTAAGATACCAACTTCAGTTAAGTGAATGGTGTAGCTCATTGGTTCTCAAACTGGGGGTCGCGAGCCCCAACCCCGACCCATGCGCCAGGTTGCCAGCCCTGACCTCGATCCCTGTGCTGGGCTGCTAGCTCTGACCCCGATCCCTGAGTCTGGTGTTTTTAATTGTATTTTTAATTTCTAAAGGGGGTCGCGCTCAGAGGCTTAGTGTTCGAAAGGGGTCACCAATACAAAAAGTTTGAGAACCACTGGTGTAGCTGAAGCCAAAGTATCTTTGGTTGACTTACCTGGCCATCCTCATGGTGGCAAGTTGACCAGTGATGCTCCCCCATTGACTCCACTTCCTCGTCTTGCGGAGATGGAGTTCTAGAGTCGACAGGGAGTGTATTCAGGGATCGATTTAATGATGATGCAGTAAATCGACCAAAGATGCAATAAATTGACCAAGATGCAATAAATCGATCCTCGATACATCAACCACTACCCGCCGATCCGGCAGGTAGCATAGATGTACCCTTAGAGGGGATATTAAAAACATTAAGGCCAGCAGTGCATTCAACTCCTATTGCAAGTCAGTGGGAGTTGGGAACCTAATTTCTGTTTGTACCTTTGGAAATTTCACCCTAAAGTATTTACTGCTAGTAAGATTTTTATTCCAAGGCTCTTATTTTTTCAATCAGATTTATTCAATATTGCTTTTTAAGCACATTCTGTCAACGTGAATCTCCTTGTATTTTTGTATGCTGAGATTTTTAAAAATAGGGAAATAAACAAAAACAGATGCTTTGTTTAGCTGAAGACCTTGTTAACAGATATCCCACAGTTTCTATTTCGTCCATTTATTGGTTCTTCCATAGGAATAATTTGTTGATTGCCTGGTGTTGACAAAATTTGCTACATCTGATAATGTGATGAATATTGCATTCTAAAATCTTGGTACATCATTGTGTTTTTTCAGTGCCATCTGGATTTGTCATGCCTCTGTGAAAGCTGTTGATAGAAATCCATAGTTTAAAATCCACTCAGATCTGCTATATTTATCTGGTAGTGTCTCACTGAAATGCTCTGTGAAGCACAGGTTGTTTATAAATCAGAAGAGCCTTTTATGCACCTGTTTTTATCTCTATGCAACTTTATCTGGTCTCTTTAAAGCAATAGTTGGCAATGCAGGCCCTTTTTACAAAAATGAGAGTGAATGTTGTAATTGCATTGGCTTCAGCCAGGTATTACGAGAGCGGGCGGTAAGTAAACTTCCTTACATAGCTCTGTCAGTGCATAGTCTCCTAACCTCCAACACTCCTGCTATTCCATTCATTGATTTCTATAGAGGAGAGATTTCCAGTCATGTCAAACTAGGGGATAGTTATAGGATATGAACAAATGGCCATTAGGAAACAGGATGAGAACTATTTCCATTTGTGGCATAAGCAGGATCTGAAGCTTGATTGTCAGAGGTGAAAATAAAGTGCATTAAACCACAACTACACCTGGCTGCCCATAACAAAGATACTTGCTCTGCAATGAAATAAAATCTATTCTTTACTTAGCTAGGAAACAGCACAAGAATACAAAATTGATCAATCATCTGAGTCAGCCAACACAGTGCAGAGCATTTACAAAGATGGATAAATTCAGAATTCCCATTTAATTTTTTTCATATTTCTTTACAGAAACACAGGCTACTTGCACATACATTTTTTAAATACTGAGGTAGCATGGTGGAATTTTAGATCCTCTATACTCAGAATAGGTGATAACTGTGTTGTGCTGATTTGTTAATGGAAAATACAAAAGTACACAAGACTTTGCTGGGGTTAATAACACTTTTCAATTTCCAGGCAGATGGAGGGCCTGAATCTCCAATCTTCACTCAAGGGAGCAATCCTTATTCAGTGGAATTTCTTATTTTTAATGGGATTACTCACTTGAGTGAGATTGCAGGATTAGAATTTTGGGAGAAAAACAATGTTGTTTGTGGTAACATTTTCAAAAGCACCTAAGTCCCAATTTGAAAAGTGCCTAATTCACGTAGGGAACCTCAGGCCTATTGAAAGCCAATGACACTTAGACTCCTAAGTGGTTTAGGGGGTTTTGAAAATAGAATTTTGGCATCTTGGTGCTTTTGAAATTGTTATCCTTACTTTTATTTTCTTTCACATTAAAGCACAAAAAAAGGACAGAGATGAGGGTTCATTCTTTATTCTGTAATTACATAGTTTTACATGACTGTGTAAAGTGATTAATTAAATCCCTCCTGCAGATAGTGTCTAAATAGAAAAACAACCCTGGACAGAAACAGGTAACTATAACATAAATAAAAATTGTTTTTGACAGTTAAAGTTGCATTATGAGAAAAGTGGTCTGATTTTTCAGAGTTGATGAGAAAAACACAAATTCTGCTGTAGTCAATGCGAATTGCACAAGCGCCTCAACCCAGAAAATCAGGCCACTAAAAATTAGTAACCTAAACACTAATTTGGGGGCAGATTTTCAAAGGTATTGAGCTACCTAAAGGTGTTGATAGGGATTTGTAAAAGTGCTTAAGTCGGTTAGGCAGCTGTCATTGAAATAAACTGAAATATTAACAGTGAAATTTGGTAGTTCCTTTTTAAAATCTTGCTGAAACACAATTCATATTTAATACAATTGGCTTTTCAAAAGTCTGTATCTAAAAACCACAAATGTATCTAAAATATTCTTTTTCAAATCGATTTAAAGTTACCTTCAAGATGGTGGCATTTCTGCAAGCATTTGCATGACATGGGTATTAACAAAAGTTCGGCTGTTACAGCAACAGACTTCATGTGATGACTTTATGAGTGGAATCAGGTGACATCCAGGCAATAGCTTAGGAACAGCTGCTTCTGTCATGTGTTTAGTTCTGAAGAGATGAATGTTCTTGCTGGATGCGAGAGTGTGAGGATTTGAGTCTACAGCTGCTATCCGTGTATGAAGTACTAAAGATTCTCGCTTCTCCCCGGCTGTGTCCAAAAAAGGCTGAGAAAAGAATATTGTGGGGTTTTCAGCACTATTCATACCTCTTTGTAAACAGTACAGTACCCATTAGAAAATGTTAATTAAAAACTTTAATTATGTAATGAGGGGAGATAATATGAGGTGATTAATAATAATATGAGGTGATAAATCCCAGGATCCAGAGAGCAGGGATGAGGTGTGTTCATAATAAGGGGTATGTTCATTTTTTCTATATATAACAAAAAAATGAAGGGAACAGCACTAGCTGGACTGGCTGTCCTGCTTCCATAACCCTTATCACTCTTCCCAGACCAAAACCTGGAATAGAAAGGAGACTTGATCCCCCATGTTACAATGCAGGGCATCATGGTGACCAGTTGAATGGGGTGGTTCAGTAGTTGAGGAGGCAACCAGATTTGTTTCTGATAAGGACATGGAGTTACACTAAGAAATAATTTATCCCAAAGCCTCTATTTTCTTTAATTCTTTTAAATCTTTGACAGTTTTTCCAACTGACCTAGGTGCAGAAGCAACTCAGATT
Organism: Dermatemys mawii; assembly: GCA_007922305.1. Taxonomy (NCBI): domain Eukaryota; kingdom Metazoa; phylum Chordata; order Testudines; family Dermatemydidae; genus Dermatemys; species Dermatemys mawii. Next base: position 26,861,474 of record ML677341.1, read on the forward strand.
GATATGACAGAGGTTCCCAGTTCATAACTTGACTCATTGTTTATACTGACAACTTTTCTTCAACCACTATTTAGCAGAAGGTTGCATATGGACATAATATCACCCAGAAATATTGATAAAATGGATTCCTAGGAGTTTGAGATTATATTCTGTGTTGATCACTTCTCCTGACAGAATCCCCAGTGGACCATAGAGGATTTAGCCCCAAATTGACAGTCTTGGTTTCAGTTTCCTCAGAAAACATGAAGTGTTGAAATGTTCTGTTATTTCTGTCCTTCATAGCACATTACCCCAATCCAAGTCATGACAAAATCACATGTACACTGTGGCAAATTGCTGGCACTGCTATGATGGGTCCCGCGCTTTCTCTTCTGGTGGGGGGTTCAGGGAGCTATTTCTTGCCCCTGGATAGGGTATTAACTGCCCCACTAGTATCCTAGAGGAGGGGGAGTGGAGAGGGAGGGATCCGGGCCCGCCCTCTACTCCGGGTCCCAACCCAGGGGCCCTAAGGATGGCGGTAAGCTACCTGAAGTAGCTATTCCTTCCCCTGGGCTACTTCCTTCTCCTACCCTTCAGTTTGTAGGGCTTCCTGCCCTCTCCCTACATAGGTCAAGTGTCTCTTTACCTAGGGTCTGGGTGGTCTCTGTTCCAAACTCTCCTCCAACTGTTCACTGCTCCAACTCCTCCAAACTGCTCACTGCTCCAACTCCTATCCTCCTCCTCTGTCTGCCTGAAGTAGGGGGTTTTATTAGGTTCTTAGCAGGGCCTTAATTGATTGCAGGTGTTCCAATCAACCTGCAACCTTCTCTAGTCCACAGGGAGCCATGCCTCAATTAGCTCTGATCTTACATATCTCCCTTCAAGCACTCTACCGCAGCTCCCTGACCCTCCTCTATCACAACATGCATATACACACACCCCTCTCCAAGCAGGTGCGAGACTGGTTTCAGGTGTACCTACTCCAAAATTCACATAAAAATGGTTGTGTAGATCCCTGACAGAGTTTGAGACTGGAATCTTGTGAGAGGTGTGTATCCAACACTAATTCCTATTCTATTGCTCCCTAAATGCTGCAAAGCTCAGAGTTTCATATCAGGCTTCAGCCTAGTGTATGTTCCCCAGCTATGCAACCTGGCACACAGCTCTTAAATTTGAGGAACAAGATTTCATTATGAGCAACAAATATCGAAAAAAGCTGGCTTACCTGAGACATTCCCAGGCTTGATTTCCCAAATCACAACACACACATAAAGGTGGGACCTAGTTACAAAACATGCTTTTTCTAAAATCCACACAAATGTCTATGTATTCCTGGCAGTATGTGTCACTGAGGATCTATGGGTGGCATGTAATCTGAACTGCCTTATTTCTCACTCTTCCTGATATGTTTCTTACCTGACAGTGTCACTTTGCTAAATCAACACTCTGAAACAAAGGCTCGTCTATATGAATGGTTAGTGTGTAGCAAGCTTGGGTGTTAATCTGTCTTGCACTGGCCTACCACTCACTAAAAGTTCCATAAGGAGCCTTGATCTACTCCACTTTGAAAAGGGAATAGATTAAAAAGCGCACTATGGAAACTTAGTATGTGGCTGCAAGGTCCACATGAACAATTAATGTGCAGACTAGTGTGACATAGATTTACACCCTAGATTGCCACACACCAACTGTTTGTATAGACAAGCCTTAAGACCCAGCTTCCACATTTAAATGTTTCAGTTTCTGCAAAAGCTTTAAACTGACAACATTTATCACATGCTGATGCCAAATTCCCACACATTGCTCCCCTATCAGAGGAGCTCATGCGGTTCTGCAGCAGATGGATTGCGACAGAATTTGGGGTAGCTGTGTAAATAGTTTACTTTCTCTGTGTGTTAGAAGATCTGAGCTCTGCAACGGTTCCTTTTGTATAATCAGTTTGTAGCTTGGGAGTGGCAAAGTGGTGTCCTTAAATACCATACAGGAGAGAGGAGTTTCCAGTTCACAAACTCATTCACTGTTATACAGGCAACTTTCTACAGGCTCTTAGTGTTGTGAGAAGGCAGAGGTCTGATATCTCTATAGTATTGCTTAGAGATACTGGCTAAAAGGGTTCCCAAGAATCTGAGTGTTAGCACCTCTTGTACTGATCACCTGTTCTGACATAGAGTTCAGCTGAACATAAGAATCTCTCATTACTATATTTGGTCTCATTAACTTCATAAACCATATGTAAAAATGTTGTAAATTCTATCATTCTAAAGCATATTACCTCATTTCTGGACACACTGAAAGAATCACATGACTCTTTCAGTGTATCCAGATGAGTGAGATCAGATGAGAAGGAAGAACCAGGTGGCTGGTGAGATGAAGACAGCTGGGAGACTAAGGGAGTTAACCGGCCAGTGATTATCTCTGGGGCACGTCTATCTTATTGCTATTGATTAATTCTGGTGTGGAGGTGGTCAAAAGAGAGAACAAAAGTTTGCTGTGGTGGCAACTTGCCATGGAGTTTGGTAGGAGTCTGGGCTGGTTGCTATGTTTACTGTGTTTTGGAATCTAGGCTTGGTTGCTGCCTGACTGGGCTGTTTCCCTGCAATTAGGTGTGTTAGTGCCTGCTTTCTAGCAAGGGGGTCCTTGGAAGTGAGAGCAGTGCAGCTTGTGTTTGGGTAGGACCGTGATTAGGAGGCAGGAGAGTGAGAAGGGCTGAGTCATTAGTTGAGCTGTGTGGGCTGTCCAGGCTCCTAGTGGCTAATAAGACATGTGACTGGTGACAAAAAGGCAGCTGGGACCACTAAGGGAGTTTGCCAGTGGAGAGAAGTAGGGAAGTAGGGTTGTGTGTTGGTTTTAGTATTTAGTTTATGTAACCTACAGGTACTGCACAAGGAAGAACCTGCTGTGGGAAGCAAATAGCATGTTGCCAACATCACTGCTAGCTCTTCCTCTGCCTACATCTCTTGGGGCCACTTCCAGACAGGCGTCCTGACCCAGGAGGCTTCCACCTAGGCCCTGGTCTTGCCCTGCTGAGTAGTGAGGCCTGCATGACTCCACTAACAAAATCCAGGTGGGGGGAACCATCAGATGTGAGAAGTGCCTGTTGGTGGAGTCTCTCAGGAAGCAGGTCAGAGAATTCCAGGAGGAGGTGGCTTATCTGCGTAACATCCAGGAGCACATGAACTTTATTGACAGGACACACATGTTCTGTGAGAAGACTGGCTACTGGCCTTCTTAGCCAATAGACAGTGCTCCACCCCACACCCATATCCTTCTCCATTAAGGTGAAGAACTGGTATGATGTGCTGGCAGCAGAAGGTAAAGGGCAGACCCCCAATAACCGAGGTGGAGGAGCCATTCACTCCCAAGATTCAAAGGCTGTGGCCACCATACTCAAAAGGAGGAGACGAAGAGTACTGGTGGCCAGGGATTCCCTTCTGAGGGGAATGGAAGCATCCAACTCCTGACCTGACATGAAGTCTTGGGAGGTGTGCAACCTGCCCGTATCCTTATGGAAACTGTTGAGGCTCGTCTGTCCTTCTTTTCAAACAAATACTATTTTTAAAAACTATATAATAAATGTTTTAAATAAATAAAAAAGTGTCCTAAACTAAAAAACTAATTCAAATAATGATCAAGCTGCTCATCTGTGTGGGCACTAATGATACTGCCAGGTCTGACCCTAAGTAGGTCAGCTGTGACTACAGAGCACTGGAAGCTACAGTAAAAGGGTCAGGGGCACAGTTGTATTCTTATCCATTCTTCTGATTGAGGATAAGGGCCCAGGCAGGGACATGTACATCCTGGAGATGAATGCATGGCTGTGCAGATGGTGTAGACAGGAGAGCTTTAGCTTCCTTGACCACAGGATGCTGTTCTGGAAAGAAGGTCTGCTGGGAAGAGATGGGGTCCATCTGACCAAGAAGGGGAAGATCATCTTTGTGCACTGAGTCGTCAAGTATTGAGGACGGCTTTAAATTTGCTTCAAAGTGGTCAGGTGACAAAAGCCCACAGGTAACCATAAAAAATGGCAAATTTAACACCAGATTGGATGTTATGGGTGTCATGGAAAATTACAATGTGATCACAGGAATAAGGAACAACAATGTGGTCACAGGAACAACAAGTGGAAATCAGTGGGGAAAATCTGTTCAACATATTTTGAATTTTATTTCGAATTTTATTCCCCATACTCCTTGAATTTCAAGGAGTATGGGGAATAAACAGGAAGAACTTGAACTATTAAAATATAAGCTTTTGACATAATCCCTCATTACTATAAGGCAGGTGCACAACTGATTGAAAGACCATACTCAAAAAGTAATTAGCAGTGGTTCACTCTCAAACTGGGAAAGCATATCTAGTGGGATCCTTCAGGGATTGTTACTGGGTCTGGTAGTATTTAATATTTTCATTAATGACTTGGATAATGGAGTAGAGAGTACACTTATAAAATTTGCAGATGATACCAAGCTGGAAGGACAGGATCAGAATTCTAAATGACCCAACAAATTGGAGAATTAGTCTGAATTCAACAAGATGAAATTCAATAAAGGCAAGTCAAATATGTTAATTTATGCTGACATCGCTCTTGCAGTACAAGAGAAAGAACTCACTACCATCAGCAACACCCTCTCCCACAAGCTTAATATAGTGGCAGAGTACTTTCAGTACTGGAAGCTCTACCCTAATGCCTCCAAAACCTTGGGAACAGCCTTCACCTTAAAAAAAAAAAAAAAGGAAAAATCAAATGTACAACTACAAAATGTGAAATAGCTGGCTACGTGGTAGTACTGCTGGAAAAGACCTGGGGGTGGATCAGTAAGGGAAATTTAGATTAGATGTTAGGAAAAACTTTCTAAATATAAAGGTAGTTAAACTGTGGGATAGGCTTCCAAAGGAGGTGTGGAATCCCTGTCATCAGAGGTTTTTAAAATCAGTTTAGACAAACACCAATCAAGGATAATCTATGTTTATTTGGTCCTGCCTCAGTGCAAGGGGATGGCTTGGGTAATGTAGGCCTATGATTTTTATGATGTAGGCCTGGCTTGATATGAGTAATTGGACATGGCTGAGACAGGATCAGCAGGGATCAGCAGGCTCAGAACAGAACTAGCGAAGATAAGGGGAACCATTTATAATGGACAAAATAACAATAGATAAAATAAACCTGGAACATAAGATGAGGTAAAGAGTAAGTGGAACATAGACAGTGCATGGACAGAGCATGGTGTTCAGAGATTAGTTCCTACAAAGTGACCAAGCCAACACCAAAGTGTGTGATATAATACATACTAAATGCAATATAATGTGTAAATGTATATAAAGGGAGAGGTTTGTTTTGTAAATTGGAATGTGTGGTATGCTCTATACTCACCCAGTACAATTGTGTCTGATCAACTTAACATACCTTTGCTATATGCTAAATAGAGGAACTTATCCAAAAGTTTTAAATAAATAAAAAACAATGTCTTAAACTAAAAAAACCAAAAACAAATTCAAATAATATAAAATTGAAACTTATTAAAAATTGTACAAAAATATTCCCATTCTGGAGTTACCAGCAAAATTGTCCCCACTAAAATTTTAAATAAAATATAATTAAAACTGTTTATAAAAAATTCTAAACAAAAACATATATTTTGAAATGTGTGAAACTGGCAAAATGGGGAGCAACTACACAAATACACAAATAAACAAAAAAAAACATACATCTTATTGGCACCATGCATAAAATCTTGATCCCAATTAAATTAGTAGTAAAACTCTCTTTAACATCAAGGCAATGATTTCGCTCTAAATCTATATTCCTGATAAGCTTCCCAGAGAATATAGATTCCTACCTACTTGTCCAATTTAAAAGAGGGACAGCAGCTTGTCGATCAGTTAAATTTCTCTGAGATTAACAAAAGATTATACATTTCTTGCTTAATAATTTTATAAGTGATTTGTATGAAAAATACATGGTGTTGAAAATAATACATTTCATACGGCTTGCTTGTAATCAATGTTAGAATCAAACACTGGCTGTTGTATTAGCCAAACATGGCAGTTTTATGAGGAAGTTGACATTTGGGAGTCATTTCAGATATTGCACTTTTACTTCCCACTTGGGTAATGGATTATTAAACTCAAGTAGTCACTAGAAATTCAAAGTAGAATTTGACCTAAATTTTACTTAGCATAAAATGGAGAGCTGATTACAAGAATATGTGATAATGCTCTTTACGATTAAAGCTTCAGTGCAGTGTAAAGTCATGAACCAGTGTAAGGTTTTAGGCCCTGGTATATTTCATGTAATATCAGCACCATCATGGCTCGACAGTTAAGGCTGAATTCCACTTTGCACTTAAAGCAGAGATTCATCCTCTTTGGTTTCAGTTCCTGACATTGACATCATATCCAATGCCAGCCATTTGAGAAGAAAAGAATGGAAGCATGATCCCTTAGGGAGAGAAGCAACATTTTCAGATACTGAAAATAGTCTTTAATGTGTGCATCCTTTCCCCTCAGTTAAAGTAATTAACACTTAAAATTACTGTTAGCATTTAAAGTAGGTGAAATAAGAATGTATGATTACAATATGATTCCGTCTCTCTATATACATAATATTAAGAAAAATCTAGGGGTGAAATTCACCACTAGGTAGAAGGACAGCAGAAAACCTAGACAGCACTAAAAATCCAAGAAAGCCCCACAGAGGTAAATTCCATCCTTTGTAAGTATAGCTCATTGTTATCAAATTGGTAAGTACCATTATTGTGTAATAATTCAATACATTTGTGGTATTTGTCTTCCAAAGAGACCCAAGAAGAGCATGAAGATCCACTTTGGCAATGAGTCATGATATTAATGCATCACATTTAATATATTTTTTTGTGAAACTGGTTGCATTTAAACAGAACAAAACAGCCGGAGTTGATCCCGGGTTATTAGAGAGACAAAGTCGGTGAGGTAATATCTTTTATTGGACCAACTTCTGCTGGTGAGACGGACAAGCTTTTGAGCTTACACAGACCTCTTGCCTCTCTCACCAGTCTCAAAAGCTTTTTTTCTCTCATCATCATCAGCTGATCCAATAAAAGATATTACCTTACTCACTTTGTCTCTCTACTCGTTTTTTAACATAAGGTGTCATTGTATATGTGACATATTTAGTGGCACAGCAGATAATTATTTCAATAATTAATGATGGGGTTTCCAATGACAGGACAAGAAATACCAGTTGCAACAAATTATTTACCATTTGCTCTAGCCATATCCTGCCATGAGTGGTTCCATTGCTACAGGATCAGGCCATAGTTCTGTGGTGAATGTTTCCTGATTTCAGTTCTGCATTAAAAATAAAGATCTGCTAAATGTGTGAATAATGGAAAATTCAGTTTAATCTATTTAAATTCATAATTCTCAGCACTGAGAAGAACAGCTGCTCAGAAAAAGCAAGAAGGCCCCAAGGCTTTTATAAAGTGAATGACAGCTGTCATTAGCTGTAAATCAGTTATTATTATCTACTTGCCTACTTTCTCTGAATTTCATTTACACAATACTAATATGGATTATATATATATATATATATATATGTATGTGCAGTAAGTAATGTTTTTAAGTTAGAATTAACTTGCTCTCATTTAACATTTAAAAGAATAGTTCCAATAAATCCCATGCTACTACACTGTGGATGGAATTATAGCCTCTTAATGTGAGTGGGGTTTTGTGATTGAACTCAGTGGAACAAAATTTCACCATCTTACTTCAAAAAAGATGCTTCTTTCATACACAAATTTCCAGGTATGTCAGTGGAGAGAAGAAGGGACTTATGGGACTAGATGGGGGAAGAAGAAAGGTCTCAATGGCTATTAATTATACAATAGAGGTGTGCCCCCAAACCCACCAAAATAAACCCATGTTGTCCTATGATGTAAACATGCTTTTCTGAGTAACCATATGACTTTTCCTTATAAGATTTTTGAAGCAGAGAATCTGCATTTTCTGCAGCATGAGGCACCTAGCATACTACAATCATAACAACATGTCCATGGCCATCCAACATCTTGACAGATGAAAGGGGACACAACAGTCAGTCCATCAATGGTGCTTAGCAATGGTATGGGAAAAGAGCCCACTGCATGAGTGGCAAACTTTCCCACAGTGGCTACAGATCCACTCATCAGATGGAGGATGAAGCATACTCTGCTTTCTGGCTTCCCTGCAGGCCTCAGCCTAGGCTTTCTGATGGCTCCACAGTGATTGCACCTTAATCTGGCTTCTCCAAACTGAGTGATTGTGGGCAGGATTTTCCCAATTGTTAATAGAAATGCTGGCTTTCTTGAGGCTTTGCTTGACCTTGTGGCAGTATCAGAGCTTTGGCCTCCTATGCATTGTGGGTTTCTTAAGTTGGTCACAGAGCACAGCTTTCGGAAGATGATTTTGGGGCATGCTCTCCATGTGTCCCAACCAGTGAAGCCTGCAAACTTTCAGTGTATTCTGCATAGTCTAGAGGCCAGTTCTCTCATGGATCTTGTTATTGGTGTTTTGTTGGTCCCAAGTAACTTGTTATTAGTTAATATCTTGTGTTCTCCCTTTAATCCACCAAACTGATCCTCTTGCACAACAGATAATTTGTTAAATACCTAATGCTGGCACAAATGTATTCCTTATAATCACATGCCAAAATATAGGCTTCACACATAACATTGAGTCCCTTAAGTGTATAAATGGTAAATAGTTAACGACAACAATCTCCATTCTCCTTTATTGTCTTTAATCTGACAGAGGGGAACATATACTGCCATATCCTCTTTGATTCAAGTCCTGTCTGTTTATATACAATAATTGAGTTTTTATTTATGTCTTTGCCTCATTTTGAAAAAAATGGAACCATCAAGTGTTATGTTATTTGCATAATTCTGATAATCCCATTTTCTACTACCTCCAGGGAACAGCAGCCCTTAATGATATCATGCTTATTCCATACTCATTTTCTCAATATGTGTTATTTGATTATATACAATAGACAACATCCTGAAGCTGGAATAAAGTCACAGTAATACATTATGTAATTTATTTAAATGGAACAAAATGTGATAAGTCTACACACACATCCAGATACTATACCTGCAGGAAATAATTTGACATAGATTGAAATTTCAAAGTTTAAGGCTACTGCAAATGAAAATTCCTTCTCAATACTGTTTCAATGTTTTATTTTTTTAGAAAGTCTAATTTTTATCTTAAAATCACAGAATCATAGACTCATAGAACTGGAAGGGATCTCGAGAGGTCATCTAGAGTAGTCCCCTGCAGTCAAGGCAGGACTAAATCTTATCTAGACCATCCCTGACAGGTGCTTGTCCAACCTGCTCTTAAAAATCCCCAATGATGGAGATTCCATAACCTCCCTAGTCAATTTATTCCACTGCTTAATCATCCTGACACTTAGGAAGTTTTTCCTAATGTCCAGCCTAAACCACCCCTCCTGCAATTTAAGCCCATTCCTTCTTGTCCTATCCTCAGAAGTTAAGAAGAACATTTTTTTCCCTCCTCCTTGTAACAAGCTTTTATGTACTTGAAAACTGTTATCATATCCTCTCAGTCTTCTTTTCTTCAGACTAAACAAACCTATTTTTTTTTTCAATCTTCCCTCATGGGTCATGTTTTCTAGACCTTTAATTATTTTTGTTGCTTTTCTCTGGACTTTCTCCAATTTGTCCACATCTTTCCTGAAATTTGGCACCCAGAATTGGACACAATACTCCAGTTGAGGCCTAATCAGGATGGAGTAGAGCAGAAGAATTACTTCTCATGTCTTGCTTACAGAACTTCTGCTAATACATCCCAGAATGATGTTCACTTTTTTTGCAATAGTGTTACACTGTTGACTAATTGTCTATGTTATTCTGATCCTGTGAAGATTTATATATGTGCTTAATTTTATGCATTGTGAGTAGTTCCACGGAACTCAGTGGGACTGCTCACAGTGTGTAAAGCTAGCATGTGTATAAATCATTGAAGGATTGGGATTTTAAAATGTCTTCTTCAGTTCAGTCACCAGGTTGAAGAAATTTATGACCCAAGAAGTCCCATTCAAGCTGTTGCTGTTATCGCTCTTAGAAAAAGATAGTATTAACATTTCAGATCACTTCTTGCAAACTTTCCTTTTCAAGAGTCAGATATTTAATGGGACATTATTGTGTCAAATTTGCACCAAAATTGAAATTTTACAAAACCTTAAAAATAAACATATCTTCATAAATTCCAGAAAAGGTGTTTTTCATTTTAAAAAAATCCTCTTATATATTTACAGCCTAGTCATTACCATATTGGTCTAGTAACCAAGAGATAAAAAATGAGAATGACCAAATATGAAATGGATTCATTCACTTTCCTTGTTCATGATACAAGAAATGGAGAAAGCAAACAAAAAGTAAATTAGATTAGATAGGATATGAAAGGATTAAAAAAGAAAAAAACCTTAGTAGCATAGGTAAGGAATTATAAGTATTTTTAACTTGGGAGTGTCCTTCTAAATGCTGTGTTGTTTTCCTTTGTTGGAAACACTCTCAGACCTATTAAGACTAATTAGAAAACTCCAGATGTGTATTTCCATTTGATTTCTCAGACATGTACCCAGCCAGAAAAACCCCATATGTGTATTTCCTCTTGATTTCTCAGGTATGTACCCAGCAACAAACCATTCATATTAAAAAAAAAATAGAAGTTAAATACTGAGCAGGTGTAGAACATGTGAAATAAAGAAATCAGCCTCTCCTCCTATAAGCTAGGGGTAGGCAGGATGTGCCCAGATTTATTTGTTTACCTAAGGGACATCAGCTTGCACCGGATGATATATCCATGACATCTCTTCTAATACAAGTGAAGAAACTCCAGAAATTATGAAGATAGCTGAGAAACAAACCCACTAAACTTTGGTCTATCTAATGATTTTTGTGAAAGAATTTGATTTATTCAAGCAACAAGAATTTTATTTTTAATCAAGTCATAAGGACAAGGCAGACCTCAAAAAGGATGGATTCTAATCATGTCAATACTAGGAAGAAGGAAATTGATTTTTTTTTAATCTCTAGTTTCAAAAGGGTGGATATCTTAGTAAAAAGTTAACATGCACTTCTTTAAGGAAACAGCACTTTCTTTACATCAAATGCAGGAGAAGCTATGTGTTAATTTGATTTCCATGGCAATAGGACATTGCTTCTTACAGACATATCCTGTGCAGAGGTAACTGACAGGTGGAGAGAGTGGAGCTAAGTCTAAAAAGATCAGATTGTCTATAATGGTGGTTGTCAAGTAATTCCATGAGTATGAATTGTCTCCTGGAGATCTGCATATGGTGATGGCACTCCATGCATGCATCTACATCTGTAGCATCCTTCTTTTTCCCTGATCTCCTATGGGTGCCTTTCCAGGGGTATTACACAGATTATTTGAACCAGCCAAGGATAGGGAGCCCACACAGGTGGCTTAACACCTACTTTGCCTGCTTTCACTGTTATTGGGCCTAGCACATTTTGGCTGAATTGGAGGGGACCTGATCTGTGTAAAAAGCAGATTGACTGCAAGTTTGAACTTGCCTGATTTTACTGGGTATCTTCCAGCAAGGGAATAATCCATTTCAGAAGTCCTCCCTGACCACTCAGAAGCCTGGGCTCTATTTTCAGCTGCAGGTTAGATTTCCAAAATTGAACCATATGGCTATTAGTATATCTATTTTATTGCTAGTAATTATGGTAACTACTGAAAAAAAGAAAAGAAGAGGAATCGATGAACTGTTATGTAACCCTATAAACTAATTGAAAAGGAATTTCCACATCTGTAATAAACTGATTCAGCTACTGGCTAAATTCTATTGAATAAATCTTGCATTGTTGCTGAATCTACTACAAAAGAGGGAGTGTTGCAGTCTTTAGAGAAGGGGACTTGACATCAGTATTGTTGGGGATGAGAGACTGGAGTGGGGAGAAGGGAATTATAGAGCCCTGGGAAGGCAGTTAAGCCTCTCCTCCAGCAGTAGGAGATACATTGTGCATGGATGTGAAGTAGTTGGGTGGATTTTAGATCACAACACAGTTTACCTTGTAAGAGTAATATTGCCATGAGAGATCTACCATTTTTAAGTGTTCATGGTCACAGTCAGACCATGAAAATGAAGGCATTAGTGTACTCAGGGAATATTTTCCAAAATCTTCCTTTCTTCCTCAAATCATTAGAGAAGGAGGGAGGAAGAGAGGACAATATGGACTGAATGAAAGTGTGGTTACCAGATAAACACAAGCTCAAATAATTGAATTTCAATACCTTTTGCACCTAGCGGTAGGGTTTTTATGTCCTAATAGTATTATCACAGTTTGGATTAAACTATGACACCAGTCAATATGGTACATTTATAGTTTTAGTTTTTATATATTATACAAAGAATTTGAGCTTCCTTGCTTAGGACAAGATTGTGAGCTCCTTAATAACACCGGGGACTGCGGAGAAGGGTCTCACAAGAGACACGGAACTACTGATGGATGTGACTTCTTATCAGTGCAAGAATGGACCCACAGTCTAGTCCTTGGTGAGTGTTCTTATGTTATTAGTTTCCTAGGGTCTACAGCATGGTGAGGTGGAGAATGGCCATAGGTGAAAGAACATCAAAGGCCAGAGATTGCAGAGATCCCCGCTACCAGACTCATGTATTTCAACTGGCCATAGGGAAGAGGCTCTGCCATGTGACCCTGAACTCCTTTCCAGTCATGGCGGTGCAGCAGATTCACGAAATGTGCTGCAATCAGCTCATTGCTTCAGGCTGAAAGTTGTGACTCCATGGGTGATGGTCAAGATTGTATACTATATGCCAGGGGTCTCAAACTCAAATGACCATGAGGGCCGCATGAGGACTAGTTCATTGGCCCAAGGGCCGCATCACTGACATGCCCCACTCCCTGTCCTCGGCCCCGCCCCCACGCCACCCCTTCCATGAGGTCCCACTCCTGCCCCACCTCCTTCCCTGAGTGCGCAGCTCCCCACTCCTCCACCCTCCCTCCTGGAAAGTGCTAAGCACCTGGAGGTAGGCAGGGAGGAGGCAGGGCGCGTGGGGAGCTTGGTGGGGGTCAGGGGGGCCATAGGGAGCTTGGCTGGGGCCACAGAGGCCGCAGGGAGCTTTGTGGGAGGCTGAGGGGCCTCAGGGAGCTTGGTGGGAGCCTCAGGGAGTTTGACAGGGGGCAGGGAGGCCTTGGGGAGCTTAGCAGGGGGCTGGAGGGGCTGCAGGAAGCTTGGCACAGGACCATGGGGGAGCATGGCTAGTGGGCTGGGGCGCTGAGGGGAGCTTGGCGGGGGACCTTGGGGAGCTTGGCAGAGGGATGGGGGGCCACAGGGAGCTTGACGGGGGACCGCGGGGAGCATGGCTGGGGGGCTGGAGGGAGCTTGGCGGGAGACCACGGGGAGCTTAGCGGGGGGGGCGGGGGTGGGGCGGGGAGCTTGACAGGGGCCCAGGGGGAGCTTGGGGGGGGGCGGGGGGGCCGCGGGGAGCTTGGTGGTGGGGCCACGGGGGAGCTTGTTGCGGGGGCAGGGAGAGCATCGCAGGCCACAGGGAAGGGCTTAGTGTGCTGCATGGGGCCCACGTGCTGCATGTTTGAGACCCCTGCTAAGGCAGCCTAAAGCATTTTTCCTATGGCTGGTCCATGGTTGGGAGCATCCACTGGACTGTGACTCATCCTTGATATCTCCCCAGACTTTACCCTGTTTTTCTGAACTGGATTTCTCGTTTTTGTGTGGATAGGGTTAAGCAGAATGGGCAAATAGCATACATGGCCCCTTTTCCCCTTCATTCCCTGTCTTGTTTCTTCTTCTCTTTTGCCCTTCTTTGCTCTGTGCAGCTGAAGGACATCTGTACTCTAAACTTTATTCCAGGCCTTATAACTAGGTAGCATAGTAAATCTCTATGTTGTAAATCTCATTTAGAACATTATAATCCCACACCATTAGCCTGAAAGTGAAGTGAACTACACATGAACCTATTAAATACACCACATAATGAGTGTGCCACCATGACTCTCTTAGATAAAACTGGGAGATACAAGCTAAACAAGGCAACTGGAATGTTTCACTCATACCTATCCTACAAATTAGAGCAAAAAATAATATTAAAACTATGAAAGGTCACATCTGATTACTGTGGCTGAACTGCTCCATCTTATTAACCTTAGGGAAACTGCTGTGATGGAAATGTACTATCTAGCCATTAACAATCCAAATCAGATACTGAGCCTGAAAAAAAGAAGGCAGGGGGTGGCAAGGAAAGTAAAACAATTTGTTTTACTATAATTTACTTTTTCCACAGTTCACATTTTTAATGTGCTCTGTGTAATAGTAGACTGAAGTGATGAATTTGTTGGTTGTATAGTGGCTTCATGCCAATAGTATACAGCATTCTCTCTGCTAGATCTAGACACTTATTTCATGTTCATCCAATTTTTTTCCCCTCTAACTCAATGTAAAGTGGATAAAAGCTGATTTTGGATCCCAGACTAAATTTGTAGGGATGAATTTTTGTACATAAATAGTTGGTTGAGAATTGAGATGATACATGCAATGAGAAATGTACTTGCTAAGAATGAAAAGAAGGGGAGATATATACTACAAACATTTTTTCCAATAAGGCTTTGGCTATCAAAAAAAAAAAAACAAAAAAAATCCCCTTACATATGTTACATCTTTTTTTAGGTGTAAACCACTCCCACACACCCTCACTACTCCAGATGAAGAAGTATTGATGCCTAACACTTGCCATTTTAACCCTCCATTTTCAATAAGTTATAACTTTAACGAACTTTAACCCTTTGGTCTGAAATTTTCTATGATCGGTCTTTGGCTCAATATTGATTAGTGGTGTAAGTTTGAGAAAAAGCGGTGTAGTCATTCCTGACTGTGACTGAGGGTGCCTAGTCTCGCTCTCAAATTTGAACTCATTGCTAACATTGGTCCTATATCATTATTTATTTCAGATAATAAAAGCAACAAAACTGTGCCCCCGCCCACATATACATTTGTTCCACTATGTTGCACACATGCCCTCACTGGGTACTTATTTTTATTTACAGTAGAAAAAAATATAGGTCAGGGCTACACTGTGCTAAGATCTGTACAAACATATAGTAGGAAATGTTCCCCGTCCCAAAGACCTTTCGATCTAAATGAACAAGACAGGAAAATGAATTATTGTTCCTATGTTACAGCTAGGAAGCTGAGGCACAGAGAGATTAAGTAATATGTACAAGCTCGCTGAGGAAGTCTACAGCAGAACAGGGACCTGAACCCACATATCTTGAGTGCCATACCCATGTCTTAACCTCAAAACTGTCCATCTTCTCTGCATAGACTTCTTGTGGTAAGCCCTGTCATTCCTCTTCCATCCCTACTCTGATGATTTGCTGCCTCCTGTGTCTTAGGTCTCAGTCATGCAACCGGAATTCCGTAGGTGGAAGCTTTCACCTGCACGGGCCCCATTGACTTCACACGGATTGCGTTTGGGCCCAAGGTTCTTGCTGCATAGATCCAATAGCAGTACTGGGCCCTCAGGTTGTAAGCTCTTCAACACCATGGGTGAAATTCAGGCTCCTGTGAACACCATGGCAAAACTCCCATTGTTCTCTGTGGGGCCAAGATTGCACTTCATATCTTCCTATCTCTAATGGGTGACACTGTCTGGCACTGTAAAAGAAATACATTAACAATAGTTAAAACGGAGTGAAGCTGAAAAATCCTGAACTGGAAATATTTGGATTGCTCCTCTTTATTAAAAAAATAAAAGAAAAGAAAGATTTTTTAAAAAAAATACCAGTGTCCACAACCTTAAATTGTACCTACAGGATTCAAGCAGAGGTTTTTTTTGTTTGCTTTTACTTGGATACAATAGATAAACAATGTACCAAAAGAAATCCACTGCCTATCAGAGGAATATCTGTAAGTGTTGAAGCTCAGAGTACTCCTACAGCAAATCCTTGTCTTTATCTTTGCTTTTTGGTGCTGGAAATAGCATCAGCATGGACAAGAATGGGGTTGTTTTTAGAAACTTGAGACAGGAGAAAGAACAACATTTTCACTGTCATCTGCACTTATTAACCTTGAAAAGCACATTTTGAAAAGTGTTTTTCTAAACTGTGAATTTGCCATTGCATTAAAAGCTTTTTTTCCTTCATCCCAACACTGATAGGGGGCATAAGAAACTGAAAAGGTATAGAAGGCCGAGCTAGTACTGAAAGGGCAAAGCTGAAATACAATTCTGAATGCCATTTACTTACTGTAGTCTTGATATCCATATTATCAACCCAGTTTACCAAGTTTACCTTGTGGAGAAATTGTGGGAGTTGGAAAAGAAAGTCATATCGTCTGCAAAAGAAAATACAATTATTTTCTAAAGTATCTGGTTTTCTTAAATTTCTCCTACTTGTGTGATAAAACAGTGCATAAATGTTTTGTAAAAATGTCTTGTTCCGTTCTATACATTTCTCTTAGGGTATGGTTACACTTACAAGATAATAGCGCTATTGGTTATAGCGGTCCCCTTATACAGTAATATGTATAGCGCTATTGTATTTCCACACTCAGACGCGCCAGCGATATAGCATGGCCACATTTGGGGCACTTAATACAGCATTAAGAGCAGCACATTAGGGCAGGTATCCCAGCATTCAGCTGGGTGCAACGTGCTTTTTAAATGAGGGGGGTGAGGGGGGACGCGTTGTGTGTATGTAGAGGGAGAGAGAGACAGTGATTTTTCCGATCTTCTGAAAGCCTGTCAGCGAGCCTCCATTCACAGAAGGCTTTGTTTTCACACAGGCTCCCTCCTTAAACATTTACATTGCTTATCTGCCGAGTTAAGGGAGAAACTCTAAAGAGGTACTTCCGCATTCCTCCAGCCGAGTTCAAAACAAAGGGAAGAGACGTCAATTGCCTTAAATGGCTCTAGGCATCTCCAGAGATCACTTGTAGCGCAGTGGGTGTCCACATTCTTGCTGTAGCGCTACAGCAGCTGCGCTACAGCCCTTATTCCCCATGCGGAGGTGGATTAACAATAGCGCTATAACTCAGCAGTTATAGCGCTCTACGTGCCTTGCCAGTGTGGACGGGGAGGAGGTTATAGCGCTCATGGCGGCTTTATAGCGCTATAAAGTGCCAATGTAACCAAGCCCTTAGTAGTGTGCAGGGTGAGCATGATCATGAGCATGGGTGAGAGGAAGAGAAGATGGGTGTGATTTCTTTATGAAATATGTATCGGAGCTACAAAAAAAATCAAGGAAATGAAATGGAGAAAAGGAGGTGGGAAAGGAAGAAAATAAGTTGGGGGATCAAAAGAAGAAAAGAACTTTGGGGACCTCATTTTTCCATTTCCCTGCACCTAGTGTAGTAATTTGTACTAGTGCAAAGTGAATGTAAAATGCTGCCATGATGACTTGGAAGCATTTTATATCCACTCTGCATCCACTTTGCACTGGCCTAAATTACTCCACAAGATGCAGGAAAATGGAGAATCAGACCACAAGTCTGCTGTTAATAGAAAAGAGCAAGAAAAGATAAATGTAGGCAAACAGCAGCTTCCCTCTATCTCCACACCCATTTCATTCTTTAATAGATTCCAATCCATCTCTTTGTATCATTTTAAGAGACGTCTTCTTAGGCAACACCCTACATCAGTTTAATTTCCATCTCACCTACTCCACAGCAAATGAGGAGTAACTCATGTAAACACTCTGCTACCCTCATGTGAGGGAGATCAAAATCGGGCCCTAATAACGGCTAGCACTTGAAAGCTGTTTAAGTTGTCAGTAACTATGACAACTGTTCCCTTTTCCTCAAACCTTCATATTCAGTGACACTGTGATGATATGGTGATACTATTTTGTAGGTCCACTTATCTCAATTAGTGTGAGAAAAAAGTTATAAAAGCCATAGACTGAAGCAGATTATCTTTGTTTCAGCTCCAAACCAGAGCTATCACCCAGGGAGATGAAAAAAATTATCATGAACAAACAATTAACAAAAAAGCCCTCCAGAGATTAGCAAAGAAAATGCTTCTTAGCTCTCCAGCAGGCCTCTAATAAAGAAATCTGCCCCCATTGCTTGCATTAGCCCTCTGACGTGGGTAAGATGGATGGAAAGACTTCTCTAACATTACAGACATCCAGGAACCTATTTTTATCTCAGTCCCGATGAGGGTAGAGGGTGGTCATGAAAGGAATTTTATCTAACCCAGTAGGTGTGGACCCTGCAGATGAAACACAGAGAGGAATAGGATGCTGTAGAGAAAAGGAAGCTGCGAACTCTTCACAAATGCTTTTATTGTTGAATAACTCCCTATAGTAAATATGTTAAACACAGTAAATTGCATATATTAAAAATAACAAGTTTTGGAAGGGATGTAGACCTTCATGCCTTCGGACTTAAGCCAGCCTCTACTTACTGGAGTTAGAAGGAAACTTTCCTGGTGGGGTTAATGCTTAATTGTCTATTGCATGATTTCTTGCACTTCCTCTATAGCATAAGTTACAAATCACTGTCAGAAACAGGATACTGAAGAAGATGGACCACTGGTTTGACACAGGCTGTTCCTATGTTCTAATGCCTAGGATAATATAGACTAGGTAACATAAAATAAAATGTTTAGCCTTCTATATCAAATTCATTTACAAAATGGGTGTCACAGGGGGTGGGGGAGTCCCGTTCCCACACACCCCACTTCCTGGGTTTCACAGTGATTCTTAGTCAGCCAGTAGATCAGAAGGTTTATTTGAGATGCCAGGAACACAATCCAACTCAGAGCTTGTCAGTACAAACAGGACCCCTTAGTCAGGCCCTTCTGGGGGGCAGTGAGATAAGATCCCGAATCTGGGCTCCCCCTCTCTTCCCCAGCCAGCTTCCACCCTCTCAAAATCCCTGTAGCCATCTGTCTCCCTTTGTTCACTTCTCGGGCCCTAGGTGTCAACTCCCCTCCCCCTTCTCATCTCAGGTTACAGCTCCAGGTATCCCAATCAGAGCAGTTTCCCCTCAGAGTCATGGCCACCCTCCTCCCTGCTTGTCACAATGGGCAAGTGCCTAAATTAGCCACTGTGTGACTTATTGTATAATTATTTATTACATGCCTAGCTTTACATACAATATCAGTCTTGTGACAACAAGCCAGGGCATGAACAATGAAGTATCCTTATTTGTAACCCATATGAACTATTAAAATGTGAGAGCACTTTACAAGAGAAGTCATAAAAGTGTTTCAAACTTGCCTCATTTATAGAGGAGAATACAAGTCATTAAAAATGTTAGCAACTCTGATTAGTTTTATGCAGATTTTAAATTACATCTGATTAAATTTAATCTCCCATTTATTCTGCATAGAAAACCTGCATTAAGCTTGCTTCAGCAATGCAAGTTGCAATCATTAAATCAGTGTTCAATAAAATGTAAAGGTTGGTAGTATAAGTGGAAAAAATACTGAACTTTCATAGTTAATTCAGGTAGCAGTAAACATGGGCTGATTCCAGACCTGCAGGAAGCATTGATACTGTGTGTCCCTATTCAACTTTGAATTTTCTTTTCAAATAATAAATTAAAATGATGTGTTGTTTTGACTGTTCAGCATGCAGTGTATTTTCCATGATTAAATATTATATTATTATACTACCAACAATAAAATAAGAAATATATATATCCACTGAATTGTTTTATTCATGGGCATCCACCAAAAACCTGGTACATAGCAACAGAGGTAAAGGGCTGGAAAAGACTTATCAGTTGAAGCTGTGAAGAGGCACTGAGGATGTCACTGACATATTTATGCACATACCAAGCTTGACCAGGAAAGAGGATGAGCCCCTCCTAGAAATCTAAGGTCCCACCAAAGTAAATGGGAGTTGTTGGCTCTGAATACTGTGTAGGAACAAAGCTACATCTCATCAGTGGATCCTGCTGATTGTTCCTGCTCTAGGTAAGAATAATCTGCACAGGGATTTCTGGATGGAGCTACTAGTGGCCAGAATACAGAATCTGGCAATAAATGAAGGTCCTTTAGTTTCTCCTGCTGGATGGTGTTATTAAAATACATTTGAACAATGGTTGCCTATAGAAGTCAGCAGTTTCCAGGTGTGATTCCCCTGCTCATGTAAACATACTTGCACGAGCTCTCATGAATAGCAGCTTAACCACAGTAGCACAGTTTGCAGGAGCGGAGGCAGGCCTTAGCTGTGCCTAATACATTCCCACAGGCTTTAAGCAGGCTTGTATTTGACATGGCTAAGCTGCACCTTCACTGCTGCTCCTATGCTATATGGTTACACTTCTATTTTTAGGGTGACCAGATGTCCTGATTTTGTAGGGACAGTCCTTATTTTTGGGTCTTTTTCTTATATAGGCTCCTATTACCCTCCACCCCCGTCCCGATTTTTTACACTTGCTGTCTGGTCACCCTACTATTTATACTTGAGCTAGCTTGATGAGAACTAGCATGAGTCTGTGTACATAAGCAGGGCAATCATACCTAGCTTGTAGTGTAGACATAGCCTTAGACATTGTTGTACAGGCTCCCTCAGAGCCTCCTTCCCAGTGATAACAAGTATGAAAGGAAGGTGCTGGCCACATCCTTCCACTGACTTATGATTCCACTTTTACCATGTTAAAAACTGTGTTCTTTCTCCTTTGTGCTTCACAGGTCAGATGCCGTGCTGGTACTGAACAGCATAACTGTACTGATTTTAAAAGAGCTATGTTGATTTACCGCACTTGAAGATCTGGCCCAAAGAATAAAAACAGTTAGATTGTGAACTATACTTAGATTGTGAGCTTTTTGGGTCAGGGACTGTCTTTTAGTTCTGTTTTGTCCAGTGATGGATGCAATGAGGTCCTAGGTGCTACAGGAATACAAATAAATATTACTAAAATATCCACTTTGTGGTTCCCCTCTTCTCAGGTGTGCTAGCTGTGTGTGTTTGGGGAGGTATTCCTAGTGCCGTCTTTCCCCCAGCTTACTCACTGGGGCAGGTACAATCTGACCTTGCATATTATTATATCACTGCAGTTCACATGCTCTGAAGTCACCCAAATAAACTCTGAGTGATCTGGAAGGTTTCCTTTTCTATTACAACTCAGAAATGAAAGAAGAAATCACTTTTGTCCACTGATATGCTGGTTAACAGCAAAATGACACTCAACTATGGCAATGGAACAATAGGTAGATGTGTCCATCAGAGGGATAAATTTTGATAACTGGCAGAAACTCTATGTTGGAATTTACAATAGAACTTTCAATGGAATTGAGCCTTAATCATAAACCTTTTACTCAGTCTTGCCAGATTCCATGGGGGATTTCACATTAGCTGTGGAAGTATTTGGGGTTTACATTTTCATAGCGATCTTTGCAATCTTTTTCCCTTTTGGCAGCAATGAGGGAATTAGTGAAGTGAATTCAGAATACAACAAAGGTTGAAAAAGATTACTTTGATACAAAGGAGAATATGTCTTAGCAGTCATGTAAAGAACCACCTCCTCGTTATTATCAAGCATTTGATAATTCATGGTGCCTTTATATGTCTAAAACTGATATTCTTGGAATTATTCTTAATATATTATATCTTCTTCCAAGATATAATATATTAATAATATATTAATATCCCTAACGGATATATAATGCATACATAAGCATATATGAACTTGGAAAACTAATAAGGATGATTGTTATGATAGATGTTTCCTGTTGAGGAATCAATAGGGAAGAATGATTGTGAGGTGAGAAAGACTTACTGAGTATCTTGAAGAATTGTTAGATCTTTCAGCTGTAAATAATCATGCCTTCACACATAGATCAGGCAAATGGAGAATGTAAAGAAATGACATCAGAACATGTGTTTCTTTGGCAAAGAGGTTTCCTTTGTCTAAAATCCTGGACAATGACACTGGCATGGGAACTTAGATGGGAATAAAAACCGTGCATCCCACTAGAAACAGTGAAGGAGAGACACAGAGCCATCTCTTTATCAATCACAGCAGAGGGTAGCAATGTATTTATTTCTTTCTGTATTCTGTACAGTGCTGTACTAATCTCTAATTTATAATCTTTGATTAAATAATTCCAGTTAAGCCTGTTATTTGACAATCTGGAGTCATTAACTCAGACATGCAACACCTTTGAACCATTCCCGGCAGACATCACATCCATACGTCTTAAATGTGTGTGACTTCAAAGGGACGTTTCTCAGGTTAGCTCCAAAGTTACCAATGTTCTGAACAAATTTGGTCTCCTTTCTCTTTTACTGCTGAAATGTGTTTATGTGAGAAATAAGAAATTATGAAACTGAGGTTACAGAGTTATTTAAACTGAAAGGATGAATCCCAGATCATTTTAACTTTCTTGCTTGAATAATTCTTTGGGGCCATCATTTTGCGGTTTTATCACAAATAGCATCCCACGTTTGGCCTTGGCAGGTGTGTATGCATCTTATTACTATACTGTGTAACCTACATCATCTCATCAGGGCACAGTATCTGATCTCCATGATACACAGTGGGGTCAATACCTAGGGCCGGCTGCAGGCACCAGCCAAGGAAGCACATGCCTGGGGCGGCATGTTCTAAGGGGCGGCATTCCATCAATCTTGGGGCAGCACAATTCGGCTGCCCTTTTTTTTTTCTTATGCTCCAGCAGTTCAGGCGGCTTTTTTTTTCTTGGGGTGGCAAAAAAGGTAGAGCCGGCCCTGTCAACACCCCTTTTATAGCCCCAGAATCCAGCCTCTGCCTTTTTGAGTAGTTAAGCCATATCCCTTTTGGCACTGAGGGTACATCTGCACTACATTCACAGGTGTGACTGCAGCACAGGTAGATATACCAGAGCTATCTTTGATTTAGTTAGCTAGAATAACAACAGCAGTGAAGACACAGCAGTATAGGCAGTAGCATGGGCTGTACTACCCCATCAGCAGTCTGGGAATCTACATGAGCTGATAGTCCATGCTGCAAGAGAGCATCTACAGCAGCGGAGGTGGCAGGGGAAGGATTTCCTCCCATATGAGGATAGTTCATTTGTAATGGACTTAAGTGGGATTACACACATTTAAAGTTAAAAATGTGCTTTGGTGATTAGTTGGATTAGAGCCTGTCATTTACGTTTCAGTATATTCAGCAATATAAAAATACACAGATTGAATCATCAGAATCAGGCCCAGAGCTATTTTCCCCTAACAATAAACTCAAGACTTTATTAGAATAAGAAAACTACTCTGTCTCTATGATTCATTGTAGAGCTTCTTCCTACAACCTTCCCATGGCTCTTTTGCTAGGTTTCCTGCTATAGCTGAAAGAAATCATACACTTATCATTACAATGGCAGAATCCTTCCCTGAAATAACATTTCTGATATGCAGATCCCTACAATAAGTACCGGGGGTATGAAATAACTAATAAAAATGCTAAGCAACAATTTCAATTCCTATTTTAATGCTGGTTGTAGTCCTCGCAGTGGGTCTGATTCTGATTATATTCCTAAATCAGGAGCAACTCCAGAGAAGTCAGTGGAGTGACACCAATCCAAAACCTGGGCAAGGCAGAAAAGCATCTAGCCCACTAAATCCATTTTCATTTAGAACTACCATAATAATTATAAATGAGTTATAATGAGATCTCTTTGCCAGAGAATTCTCTCTCCAGGCTTCCTTGGCATGCAGACAGTGTAGTTTCTATCTTTATTATGCCAAGTCAAAGAGGTATCGTTTTCTAGTTTAATAAACAAAAGTAAGTTGTAATGGGTTGGTTTATTGTCATCCTAAAGAAATAATGAATCTTTCTACTGCCTGCACAGATTTATAATGGTTCATAAAACACCCTGTCGAGGTACAAACTAGTCTCCTACATAATGTAGCTATTGTTTGAAAAACACAGTAATGTAAATCATGAATGTTTGACAGAGGGATGGAAGCATAAAATCCTTAGACTTTTTAAACATGTTTGCATTAATGATCATCTTCTGACTGATGTTTTTATTTATTCAGTATTAAGTGAGATTTCATTTCACAAACACTTCACCTAAATGTGTGTATCAGCTGTAATTTGGATATGTGGTTTTTAATGCACAGTATTTATTTTAAGTGGAAGATTTTTTTTCCACACAAGTATCCATGATTTCTACAAAAGTCACCTTTATATAAAACCCAACAATTCCTTCTGATACATTAAATTGTTGGATAAATTGGTCCCAGTTGAAGCAATGATCACTTTCAGAAGTTGATGCATCAGTACTAGTAGGTCATACAGCATAGAAAGGGGGTGCTGTCCAAAAATACTGTTTTTGCATGTATGTATATATATGTATATATATATACATGCCCCTTCAGTACCCCCTTACTGTGGGTTTTCTCTCCCAGAGGAACCCTCAACCTCCTAATCCCACCTTGCCTGAGTGGCTACTGCCAGTCATCATTTAGCCTCACTCACTGGGGCAGACTGCAGTCTGTAATGGCCACTCATCATTGGCAAGGACCAGCCTTTGCTTGTTCCCAAGCTACACCTGTGTAGCTCCAGTACCTTTCTGGGCATTTAACAAGGCCTGCAGCCTGGGGTTTACCAGACTTGAGCTCCCCAGCGCCTCTTGCCTTCCCCCAGTCCTCCTCTACTTCAGGTACCTTCCAGGCAGCTAGTCCTTCTCCCTCCAGTGTTGGAGAGAGACTTCTTCAGCTCCTGGCCCACAGCCCTCTTATAAGGGCCAGCTGGGCCCTGAGTGAGCTAGCCACACCTGTGGCTACTTCCCCAGTCAGCCTAGGTTTGTTGCTTTCCCCAGCCGCAGCCTTCTGCAGGGCTGTTTTAACCCCTTCAGGGCTGGAGTGGAGTGATCCCCCTGCTACAGTATAACGTTGTTCAAAACCCACTACAAGTACAATATAAAAACACTAGCTAAGAAAACCATTAGATGCCATTTGCAACTAGAACCTTCAGAAAGGGAAGAGTGATTAGACATACCCCCATTCCAATTTAGAGAAAGCTACGCTTGCGGAGCTTGTGCCAACTGGAGGAAGCAAGTTTTAAAAGGAGAGCTTGTCACAGAAAGGGGTGGCAGACAGAAGAAAAGCTACTATGCATCAGAAGCAGCTGTCTCTTGCTACAGAGTAGCTGAGAGGGAAACAGCTGATAAGCATCTGCTGCCCACAAGAACTTACAAGACCCAGGACAAGCTGATGATTGTGGGATAGGGATTGAAGTTATATCCCAACCCATGGTCTAGCTGTACCAGACTGCCATGTACAAACTAGACTTTTAAGGAAACTCGGAGACTGGCTGTCCCCTTAAGCATGAGACTTCCCCCCCCCCACCCAACTATCAGTAGAGAAACTGAAAAGGCTGGAGGAAGTTTCCAAGTGGGGAAAGTGTGATGGGTTCTCCCTAGGTGCCACTGAGCCCCCCGGCCCAGACTGGGCTCCCTTTACACTGTACTGCCGTGACCAGCCTGACTAGCCCTCTCCCAGCCTACAGCTTGCACTTTTACCAGCACACATACAGGGACATGCCCAACTGCAGTTACATAAACACAGATTCTTTAACCACCCCTAAAAGGGAAGGCACAGCTAGGGCACCTTCCAGTTCCTAGGCACGCACTCTGTCTCTGGAGTGTAAACACAAAATCATACCATCTTGTGCTGCACAGAGAACACCACAGCATAAGCTCATGAAATTCACTTCTTCCCTCAATGTGGAGAGGAAATATACAACAGCTTTCTGCCCCGAGTGTGTAACTTCCACACACTCTGGCTTTAGACAAAGCAAAAACAAGTTTATTAAGTTCAAAAGATAGATTTTAAGTGATTATAAGGGATAGTAAACAGATCAAAGTGGATTACCTAGCAAATAAACAAAAACACACTCTAGGGGTAGGTCCTCACTACTGCGGGCAGCGGTCGATGTTTTAGCGATCGATTTCTCGCGTCTTGTGAGGGTGCGAGAAATCGATCACTAGCGCTGGCCTCGTTGACTCCGGAACTCCAGCTCCCCCCCAAGGAGTAAGCCGGAGTTGACTGGGGAGCGCACTGCCCACTGCTGTCACTGTGAGGACGGGAGGTAAGTCAGCTGCAGGTACGCCAACTTCAGCTACGTGAGTCACGTAGCTGAAGTTGCGTATCTGTAGTCGATCCCCCGCCCTAGTGAAGACCAGCCCTAAGTTTAATAACCTACATAGATCGGATATGAATAGCAATTCTCACTCTAAATGATAATGCAAGGATGTTGCAGGCTCTTAAGGGGCAAGCTGCACTGGCTTATAGTATGGAGACCCCAGGTGTTTTATTCACAGGCTAAAAATCCTTTTAAAAAATCCTTCCTCAGGAATTCCCAGGAGTCATTTTAGGCAGGGAGTCAGTGAAGAACCACAGTGATTTCACCCCATGTCCTATATAACTTTTGCATATGGAAGGAATCCTTTGTTTCAAAACTTGGTTCCCAAGCCAGGCAATGGAAAAAACACTGGTATCCCAAGATGGAGTCCAGCACCAGGTGACCTGGTCAAATGTCCCTGTAGTATTACAATGGCCATAACTTGGACGCTCCATGTAGCTTCCTCAGAAAGGCTCCCCAGTGGCAGATAAGCTTCTTCTAAGGCTCATTATTTCCTCATAATGGCTCAGTAACCTGAATGGGCCCTTCTGAATCCACCGTCTAGACTGAGTACATTCTGCTCAGTGGGCAGCCCCCATGTGTAAACACATTTGCAATACAGATATATAGTCAATATTCCTAACTTAAGATACAAAAATGATGCATGCATAGAAATAGGATATTCATATTCAGTAAATCATAACCTTTCCAATGCCAGCTCACATGACTTATCTTACATAAAATACATAAGAATTATGCCATAATCATATCATAATAATATCACTGTGAAGAATACGGGGTGCAGTGCCACAGAGAGAACTTTGGAAGGAGAAAGACTCTGAAGCTTCCTGAGTGTGATTCTGGAGAAAGACTCAGACTATCACAAGATGGAAAAGAAGGAAAGATATCTACTCTTCTAACACTTAGATACATGGATATCTGCATGTTTGGTGTTATAAACATTCAGATATATTATGTACACATTAATTTTTCCAAATAAAAATTTTTAACTAGAGGTAATAGGCACAATATTTTTAATTATCTCTAAAAATGGATAAAGGATGAATGCATCAAACTCTGAATCTAATTGCAAGACACCTATTGACTCAATTTTCTAATACAAATCACAACACCATCAACTCTAGTCACCAGGTATCCCAAACTAAAGAAAGGTCAATGTTGAGGGGTACCTGACCTCCAGGAAGTGCTGTGAATGATTCAACATGTGACACTGGAATATGGATTAGCACAAATCAGAGTCTCAAAGTAGTGCTAGGATGCACTAGGCTATTTGAGATGTCATTTACAGATGTAACAGTGAAGTCACTGCACTTGGATGAAAGATCGCATGACACTTTCTACAAGAGTAGGGGTAAGCCTGCTAAAATTCAAACTGGATTTATTACATTCTGCAATCCAAATATACTTGCAGATTCAAGTGGATACAGTTTTCTTCATTTTCTTTCCGAAAATGTTGTTTAATGTTGTCTCTGGGGCTAAAAAGCTGCTCTGTTATAGTGCAGTGTTTGCTGAAGTGATTTGTGTGTACATCTTATAGCAGGTTATGAATAGGGAAATCATACTGCTCTAGTCTAGTCTGACCTCCTACACATTGCAAGAACTTCTCCCATCCACTCCTGTAATAGACCCCTAACCTCTGGCTGAACTACTGAACTCCTCAAATCATAGTTTAAAGATTACAGGTTACAGAGAACTCACCATTTACACTTGTTTAAACCTTTCCCCATTGCTGTATCCTTTCATACTTGATTTTCCTCCCTCTCAATGTTAAAATCAGTCATGGAGATTTTGCAAGCATATCCTAATGGTCTCTCTTCTAAGTCCTTAGTTTAAAGCAATTTTAATGAGCTGTGACAACCTCCATCCCAGAAATCTTATTCCCTCCAACCTCAGCTGGAGTCCATCCCATGAGAACTGCCCTCTGTCCACAAATGCCTCCCAGGGGTCAAACTTCCCAAAGCCTTTCTTATAGCACCACTGGCTGAGCCTCTGTTGATTATAATTAATTAATCATAATTAGGAGATCATGATTTGGTTTCCAGCTCTGCTGTAGATTTATGTGACCTTGAGCAATCTGTTGAATCTCTCTGTGTCTCAGTTCCCCATCTGTAAGCTGGGGATAGTAATACTTCCTTGGTTCCGTGCTGCGTAGAAGGCTGTTTGAGGTAGGGGCTGTTTCTAACTATGTGTATGTACAGCACTTCGCACAATGGGGTCTCATTCTCAGTTAAGATGGTACTGTAAAGTAACTAATAATACTAATAGATTTCTGAGCAAGTGTAGAGTTCCCAATACAACCAAAAGGCCCACTCCTATAATTCCTCCACAGGTGGAACTTGCACTCTTTTTGGTTTGTTTAGCTCAGTTAATGCTTACAGGCTCATACCTGAGACTGCAAAAGGATTTATTCCATGTGACTGAAGTGTGTGTGGGGGGAGGGGGAGGGGAAAAAGATAGTCAGTAGCATTGTACTTTTTACACAACCTTCTTTTCTCTTCTGTGATGAGAGTAAATCTGGGGTTGACCCAAGACCTTTCTGAAAATTGAGCTGACCTAAAATCATAGATAGGTAAAGCACAGTAATAATAGAAGTTGAAAATCAATACAGTGTGCTTTACAGGGTCATGCTAAAGTCATTTTGGTTTCAATGACAAAATGATATTTGGATTTTGTAAGATTTTTTTTTTTTTACTACCAATTAACTTCCTAGCATCTTCGTGCTACAGCTGGAAATATTCTTAGGAGGGGATTTGTTTTATGCCAGCTTTTAGAATGTATAGCAACCTAACACTTATCAAACAATGTTTTACACAAGAGTATTCTGCTTAATATAATAGTTCTTTAGTGTCCTTGCCCTGTGAGCTCTGCACTAGAAACAGAACATAAAGTGAAGGGCGAAAAATAAAGATTTAGGAAAATATTATAGAATGCTGTAAAATTGTATTTGTATTTTAAATCTCACAGGGATTTTGTTCCCATTCTGTATAGAAACTAAATTTCATGGAAAAGTTTGCTGAAGAGAAAATTAGAAAGTGATATATATTCCTATCTTGTTTAGCATTGCAAGGGTTTAACTCAAATTCAGCAATTTGAAAATGCTTCTGAAATTAAGGTTGAAATCCTCACAGTCTGTGCAAAGCCTGAATAAACAAACTTTGTGCAGTAATCCAGATAAGGAATGAGGTAATGGTTTATTTCTCTGAAGGCCAGCCAGTTGAACTCCCTCTCAGCCACTCTGCAGCCCCTCCTGCTGTTCTACAGCATGGTACTCTCCATTTGTCTAGGATCCTTTGCCAGTGGATCTGCGCAGCTCCTGGATTCAGTGGACACTTCCATGACCCCTTCCATAGTGTCCCAGAGAGAGAGGCCAGGACCAGTGCTCTATGGCACAGCATCGCTGTGTGACTTCTCAATGGCCATAGTGGTCTCTACAGCATTTAGAGTTACATTTTCAAAAACATTCAATAAAGCGGCTGAAGTCAATGGGAATCTTATCGTTGACTTCACTGGAAACAGACTTAGGTCATTGCTGATCACTCTTGAAAAACCCACCTTTAAATGCCTACCTTCATTATTTTTTGCAGTAGAAAATATAGTAAATAATCTAGTTTAACTGGAACTTAGTCTGTACTTGGGAATGAAAAACTTCATATGTCTTTATATTATTTGTAGTTAACAGCAAATATTTGAATATTAAATACTTTAAAAAGCAGACATATATAATCCCATGAATCATTTAGACTTTTAAGTAAATCTCACATACTTTGAACGTATTCTCCAAATAGGGTCAGTGTGCAATTTTCTTTTTAACCCTCAACCCCATGCTGGGGGAGAAGTCACGAAGAATAAAACTATATAGTACACACACAGTGCTGTGCCTCTAAAAAAGCAACACCATGTAGCAGTTAAAGAGCTACAGTGATTATGGCATGTGAGTTTGGGTCTGGGTTTTATTCTGGTATCTACCACCTGTTCACTATGGGGCCTGATTCCATGCCCTTTAAACATTCCAAAGGACACCCATTGACCTCAGAGGGCATTCAGTCAGGCCTCGGCCTTGATTTAGGACAAGTTACTTAAATCAAAAATTTCACATGTGCATGCATAGAGGCTGTCATAACCATAAAGTAGCCTAGAATTCCTTCTTACCTGTAAGGGATTAAGAAGCTAAGAGAACCTGGTTGGCACCTGACCAAAAGGACCAATGGGGACCGAAGATACTTTCAAATCTGGGGGAGGGAAGGCTTTGTTCTGTGGTTTTTGTGTGTGTGCTTGTTCATTTTGGGGATTTCAAAGGAGCCAGACAGTTTTTTCTTCTCTCTATCTAGTTCTAGATCAGTTTCTGAACATCACAAATAGTAAGTAAATAGCCGGGCAAGGTATGTTAGTTTATATTTGTTTCTCACTTGTGAATTTCTCATGATTTAGGGAGATATCCCTGTGTTTTCTCTGTAACTTTGAAACTAAGAAGAGGGGATTCCTCTGTGGTTTGGGTTATTTTTAAATCTTTTTGGTGACCCTGTAAAAGTACTTCTACACTGATTTTTATAGAGGTAAATCATTTTTGTTTTTTTCTTTAATTACAATTATTTTCAGAATTTGACTGATTTTTCCCATTGTGTAGATCCAGGCTTTTGGATCGGGCTCACCTATAAAGATTGGTGAGGAGTTTATCTCAAGCCTTTCCCAGGACAGGAGGTGTAGGCTTGTGGGGATGGGGGTTGAGGGGAATAGGAGGTTCCAAGTGGCCCTGTCTCTAACTTTTTGTTTGCACTTGGTGGAGGCAGCCTATCAAACCCAGGTACAGAAGAAACTTGTGCCTTGGGGAAGTTTTAACCTAAGCTGGTAAAATAAATTTAGGGTGTCTTTTCATGCAGGTCCCAACATCTGTACCCTAGAGTTCAGAGTGGGGAGGGAACCCTGACAGAGGCATCTTATTTGGATACCTAAAATATGAATTTAGTTCCCAACCCTAACTTGAACTTCTTGAACTTAAGCTTTCTGCACTTCACTTTCTCCAGCTGTAGAATTTGAATAACAGTACTCATCCAACCATTATAAACACCCTGAGAGCTAAGTGTGACAAGTGTTTTATACAGGATAAATACCATCAGTGAAACATAGCAATAAATTACTCTTTAAAATGTTTAATGCCAAATTCTCCCTTGTGTACACCATTGTAATCCCATTGATTGTAATGAATAGGTATAGCTGAGAGCAGAATTTGACTCTTAAAAGGAAAAGGGAAATTCAACATTTTATTACAGGTAATTATTCCAGAATAAAGGATCCCTAGAAGAAAGTTAACTTTTTTTGCTTCACTTTGCAAATAAGACTTTGTCATTTTCATATTTATTAAACCTAAGATAATATCACTAGGTTTTAGATAGTACAGTGCTCAGGTTCACTGAACAAACAAGTCCCAACCCCTGCTCTTATTTTTATTCCAACCATAAAAAACATAAAAATGTAAGGCTGGGAGGGATCTCAAGAGATGATCTGGTCCATGCCCCCATGCTAGGCCAGAACCAAGTAAACCTAGACCATACCTGACAGGTTTGTCTCAACTGTTCTTCAAAATCTGCAATGACAAGGATTCCACATGTTTCATACCAGTAACCAATGGGGATTTAAATGGACCAGAAAAGCTCCACAATGTAAGGACAGGAACAAGATGCTACGTCAGAGTCCTTTCAATGGACTTCATGCCCTGGAGGCTCCAGTGGCTTTGGGAAGAGAGTGTTTTGTAGAGGGAGCTGGGGGTCAGCTGCTTTGTGCCTGTTACTCTCTTGGGACCTTGGATGTTACTGAGGAGAAATTACTACTGGCTGAACAGTAGTAATTCTCACCCACTTCAGAACGGAGATCGGTAGTAGGCACAGAAGGCAATGGTACAATTATTCTACTAGTGGCATCAGGGCTCCTAAAGGAACTATGAAAATAGATGGAAGGTAAAATGACCTAAGGAATGGCCCTCTGTAAGTCCACACTATTCTCTTCAGAGTTCCCAATAGATCCCCTGCATTTGTTAGTTTACTGACCAGGCCTTTTCCTCATTCTTGGTGACTAAAACTGCTTCTCATGAAGGAGACAATGAAAAATCACGGCATGCATTCTAACTCATGAAGTATCAGCCACATGTTTGACCATACCCCAGTAAGTCTGCAAAAGGTGACATGTAGTCACCAGTACCTTATATTCATGACTCTGAAAATAATTCAGTTTAATTGTACTCTATATTGCATTATTGAATCAACATTTACATGAACAGTATAGAGAATGAGCCATTTTTTCAAAAAAGCCTTCAGTGGGCCTTTATTTTTACAGCTGCGAATAATCATACCTAGGTATCTGTTACTTAAAATATATAGGTCACCTAAACTGTCAGTGAAAAAATTGAGTACATAGTTTGAAAATATGGCTCAGTATGCCTCTTGTTTATTTGTTTTTCATAGAATACATTTATTGAACAATTAATTTGTTATGTTTTGCTTAGTATCACATCATATAATGACATCCATCCTGTTTTAGATCCTTCCATAACTGTCTGTCAGTGTAAAACTCAAATACCAAGTCACTGCTGAATTCTTCACAGTTGTCAGTTACAAAGACCATCCCCACACCCATCTCCCAAACTGAAGTACCTCCAGGGGAAGATATCTTGTAAAATGATTCCCACTTTTGGAGTCTAAGTAGTCTATGAACATGACTTATACACATAATATTTTATATTGTCATTTTTAAGGAATGGTTTTAGTCTGAAATGTTCTTGTTTTTTCCTTATTGTAAAAGCAGCATTCTTACATTACAGATCTATCCCCTTTGTGTACTCAATTATATCAGCTCACGTTGGTGAAGAAGTGGGGCTGACATTTTCAAAACTAGGTAAATCATGTTTGGTATCTAAACTATGTTTCATAAAATATGACTGGTCTGATTTTCAGAGCCAAGAGCTACAACAGTAAACTTGATTCTACTTCTTTTTGTGTGTCATCAACAGAATTGATTACAGGTCCAAAAGTACTATATAGATGACACTGAGGGCAGCATGAAGGCATTGAGGGGCCACAGAGGGCATAATCTGGCTTTGGGAGTCTTTATTGTCAATGATATTCAAGGAGGAAAGATCTCAGATGGACTGTCAGACCCCAGGCCAAATTTACAGAGCAGACAGATTTACAAAGCAGGGCAAGGGAAGAGGGAGAGGACGGATCTCATCTGTTGACTTGTAAACTGATTAATTGAGTGTTTAAATAACTGAGATACAGCAACTATAGAACCAATATTGCCACTTTTACAGAGGAAACCTGCACATTAAGGACCAGCTCCTGAACTCATTTCTCAGATTTTGTTCACTCTCTAATGGGATTTTACTTAGTGAAAAACTTTAAAAGAATCTCAGGAGCTGGTCCTAAATCAGTGCTGTTTCCAGAAATGGAGCCTGAATATTATTACATTTATGATCAATTCTACATAATTACTCAGCTGTAAATAAAGCAGATACAGTGGAAGCAGAAAGTCTAGGACAATTTTGGTGTTCAGCTGCCTCTTTCAAAATACTAGATGTTACAATGTCAATTCCTTTATGAAAGGGGGAAAAAAACAACAACATTGAAATAACCTTGTTTGTTTTACACCTCTGTTATCTTCACTTTGTTCCACTGGTTCCACTTGAATCCAAATGATTCTGAAAAAAAAAAAGGTAGGGGAGAGATTGAAATGAATGTAGCTCATAAAAATCCAAGAGCAAAGCATAACAGCAACCCAGCAATGTTACATCTAATGTTGGTAGAGGGTGGCCACCTTCTCTATTCCCAAAGGATTATGATCTATCACACTAACTACATAGTTCTGTCTCCTGCTGCCTTTGCCATGTGAACAAAGAAAATCAATAATATGTGGCAAGTGTAGCTACTGAGTGTTTTCTCCATGAAAATACAAGACTCTTCATGAGCGGTTTAACCCATCACATAAAATCTATTTAAATAAAACCAGAACTAGATGGCATGTGTAATGAATTATTATTTATTTACTTTTTGCAGCAGATAAGAAGGTCGTGGCCATTTCTCTTCTATAGGCCAAGATGATGATTCACTTTTACAGCTAGTGCTAGTCTAGTTCAGCATTACTATAAAATACTTAAATATCCAGGCAACTTGCTATTGCGCTTCAGCAACAACATAAATGTGCATCAGCTTTTGCAGAACATTTGAACAAGAAAATTGCCATATTTACAGTGCCATAGCAATTTCAGGCACAATTAGAAAAATATATAAAGAAGGCCTGAAGGTGTTTTTTTCGTTTGTGTGGGGAGGGATGTAGGGTTTACTTTCTCTGATTCTTGTGTAATAAATAATAGGATTGTCACTTGAGGTGGTGTCACTGGTTTTCCTGAAGGATTTTTTTGAGGGGGAGTGGAGGTAGTCTTTGAAGATACATATTGTAGTTATCACATTTAAAGTTATGGGAAGAGGGTATTGAATTTTTGTAGAAAGGAATTTTTTTTATTAAAGTGTTAATCAGTGAGGTTAAGCAGATGTCAATGAAACTGGAAAAAAATAAAAAGTAAACAGATTGTTACTAATCTCATTCCCTCTCACTTGCTCAGTGTTCATTCTCTGTAGGGCTTGGATGTCATCATTTCACCAATTGCTTAGTTATCAAAAAATCCTCCAGGCTAGACAACATCTGAATTTCTAATGTTAATTAAATAGGTCTGGCTCTGGATTTCATATCTCAGTCCATCTCTGCTAAGTACAGTTCAACTCCTTACTGGAGGGTCCTGTTGTGAAATCTGGATCTAGGTCCAGATTGGGATATCTACCTCTCTAAAGCCATTATATTTCCCCCTTTACTGTATTATCTGAGTACCTCACAATCTTATAGATACTGTAGTTATCCTCACAACACCCCTGTGAGTTAGGGAAGTGCTGTTATCCCCATTTTGTCAGTGAGGAACTGACCCTAAGTGACTTTTCCAAGGTCATACAGAAAGTCTATGGTTGAGCAGCGCAACAGAAAACACAGCACAGAGGCAAAAGAGACAAGACCTTCTCCATATTGCTTCCTTGGTATTTGCAACCTGACAAATTAAGTGGGAACATTATTTCAGCTTCATCCAAGGAGCAGCCATTTCCTGGCAGCAGATGGGAAAACCAGAAAGTCCTGGGACAGCTAGGCAGCAGGTATATGAAACTGGCAGTTATTAAAGGAGTAACAACACAGACACACTCCACTCCATAATTAGACTCTAGCATCCAAAGGGAAAAAATAAGCAAATTGAAGATGCTGCTGTCTTTATGACCTTTTCATTATCTTTTATTATTATAAAAATGTGACTAGATATGTGATCATGTATTTTATATCAAATACATTATAACTTGACTGCATGTGTCCTTTGAGTTAATTGAATATCTATGGTAATGCAACTGTATGTGCTTTAAGTGTCAAGTGTGTAGTGATAAAATGGCTATTTAAAAAAAAATTATATCCATCTTCATAAGCTTAGTGAACGCTTATTTAAGAGACTAAAAGTTACTAGCTTCCTTTGTGAATTAATATTTGAAGTTAGAGCACTAGGTCCCTAAACATAATGGTGCATTATCTCCAGTTCTATTAAAACAGACAAGTTATAAGCATGGCCCAGTGAAAAGAATGGCTAATTGCACTGTGCTTCTCAGAGGCAATTAATGATATTCCTCTGGTAAAAGGACATCCTCATCAGTGTGTCAGCAATTACTCAGTTATAAAACAAAAATGTCAAATCCCACCCTCCTCTCCCTTCCCCCTCCCCAGGACTTTAAAGATATTATTTCATATTCTTTTAACTAGAAGAGCAGCAAATGCAGCCAGTATTTTCATGAATGGATGCTCATAGTTAGCCATCTAAGTAAGTGGCCTGATTTTCAGAAGTGTGACACACTCAGAAGCTCCCATTGTAATCAATGTGTGTATCACACTTCTGAAAATCAGGATGTTTATTCTGGCATCTAAATCTTGGGGCTCTGATTTTAGACACTGGAATCACAAGTAGTGGCTGAGCTTTTGAAATTCAGGCCACCTATTTAGATGTCTAAACATATGGACTCTAACTTTAGTTATCCCTCTTTTGAAAATTTTGACTTACCTGTGTTTGGATTGTCTTTCTGTGAATGTTTACAGACATACAAATAAGCTGTAAATTGACATGAGTATACCTGAAGTTCAAAATGAAAAGTCTACTGGTCTGAGTTGTCTGTGAGGAGGGTTTAATGTAGTATTAATCTCTGCCAGTGTTTGAAGGGTTTGTCCTTATAAAATTGCATAGTACCCAATAAAAACTTGTGCTCAGTCTAGCTATTATAAAAGTCTCCCTCACAATCATTGAAAGCTTTGAGAGAATGGCTTATCCTGGAGGACATTCTCTGACTCTTCAGATTCATTCTCGGCACAGCAAAGTGAAATGCAATAACTCTGATAAGATCACTAAAAACTGGGTTACTGGTTAAATCTCACATCTGAATATCACATTTTTCAATTAGCACTTGACTTTGCAACACATTTTTACCAATGGTCCTTTCAAAAGGATTTCACATTGATGATGCTCCTTTAAATAACTAGACAGAATTTGTAAAGGAGAA
Source organism: Dermatemys mawii (assembly GCA_007922305.1). Taxonomy (NCBI): domain Eukaryota; kingdom Metazoa; phylum Chordata; order Testudines; family Dermatemydidae; genus Dermatemys; species Dermatemys mawii. The sequence goes on from ML677341.1 coordinate 26,898,199, forward strand.
AGTGATTATACCTTAATGTGTTAAATATGGTAGGGAATCAACTTATAATGCTATTACGCTTTCATAGCATGGGAAAGTAATTACCTGATAGCCATTTTAAGATTCCACATTCACTATTGTGGGAAGTCAATCTTTTCAAACTTGAAAGTAGTTACAATTTTGAACCTGCTAAGTAAAATAATAATAATAAAAAAGCTTATACAATTTACTGATGTCAGTGACCTAATAGCTGCTAAGGCTTTGGATCCATTTTCACCTTTCTCACTGGGAATAACATTCAATCCCCAGGCTTAGTAAACATTATCCTCATGCATGGCAAAATTGGGACCAGGGAACTGGCCTTATCAGACTTGTAATTTAGATCCCCATTATAAAGAGTGCTGGGATTCAGAGTGAAAATCCTTAGATACAGGAGGTAAATACTCTCGCATCACTGTGGCAGCTCCAAAGTCATTTTTCATTATAGAAATGACCTTAAAATCCTAACAAAATGCTTAACAGAAACTACTGTTACTCCATTTTCATCCACATTGCATTTTTCTTCAGTGCCTGAAATCATTTTACTACAGAAATGAGTTAACATCACAGCATAGGTTGTCCTCTGTTCAATCCCTTTTTTCTTTGCCTTTACTGGATAACAATCTAAATCTTAAATATACTGTAGTACATTATTTGAGACTGGGAGCGGGTAAGGTTTATGAAGCTGTCATATGTAGTTGAACTTCATTTTGCTATGTTTTGAAATCAAAACCCAAACAACATTAAAACATACATTTGATCAAAGGACTTAGTTTCAGAAGATCAAACATTCTTAGAGTGAGCTTACACAATTCAAATATATTCAAACTTGAAGAAATAAGAATCCTGTGTTTCAAAGCCAAAAAAATCACAGGTGGTTTGAAATTTGTAATGAGACAAGTGCAGAAAAAATAATATGAAGCTGCAATAAGTGTTTAACTACAAGTAGAAATGCTAGGGAAATATAGATAAGAAATTTTCATCAGAATAAAGAAAATAATGTCTGGTTTCCTGAGAAGGCAAACAAATCTTGAAAATAAAAACTATTTTAAAAGGCTAGACTTTTTTTTAATTTAGAGAATAAACAGAGGCAAATTTTCTAAACTGATAGAGTTGGCTGTGTTAATTTAGAAACCTGAATTCATAAACAAGCTTGTCTATAGCTCATCAAATTTATGTGAAAAAAGAAGGAATTATGGGTTTTATAATAGAAGAATGAGATCTGGTGGTGCAGCACCCTGCTCTATATACTAGAGTAGAATACCTGAGGGTAACACAGGCTGGTATATTCACAGCATTAAACTAAAATTCTGAATCCTGACAGGAAGTGTTTCAAATGTAAACACAGTTCACTGAACCATTTGACCCTGGATGCCAAGCAAAATTTATGCTCAAGTCATTATTGGCACTGATGTCCATAATACTGGACGGTCCAATCATTAAAACTCAAGGAGAACAAGTTTCCATTCATCTCACTACCCTTACTTTGGCCCAACTTTTGTGATAGAAAAATAGCATCCATTGCAGCAAAGGAACAAAGTTAGTACAAAACCAAAGCCTGAGAAACACCATTACCAATCTGAGAAAACTACAATGCATTGGTGACCTTCCAGAAAACACCATCCTAGCCACCATGGATGTAGAGGCTCCCTACACAAACATCCCACAAAAAGATGGAATACAAGCTGTCAGGAATAGTATCCCTGATGATGACACAGCACAAGTGGTTGCTAAGCTCTGTGACTTTATCCTCACACACAATTATTTCAAATTTGGTGACAATATATACCTCCAGACCAGTGGCACTGCTATGGGCACCCGCATGGCCCCACAGTATGCCAACATCTTTATGGCTGACCTGGAACAACGCTTCCACAACTCTCGTTCACTCACGCCCCTTCTCTATCTACGCTACATTGATGACATCTTCATCATCTGGACCCAGGGGAAAGAAACTGGAAAAATTCCACCATGATTTCAATAGCCTCCACCCCACCATCCACCTCAGCCTGGACCAGTCTACACGAGAGGTCCACTTCCTGGACATCACGGTGCAAATTAATGACGGCCACATCAACACCACCCTATACCGAAAACCTACCGACAGCTACACCTACCTTCATGCCACCACCTTCCATCCCGGACACACCACACGATCCATTGTCTACAGCCAAGCACTGAGGTACAATCGTATTTGCTCCAACCCCTCAGACAGAGACCAACACCTACAAGATCTTCACCAAGCTTTTTCAAAACTACAATACCTGCACAAGGAAATAAGGACACAGATCAACAGAGCCAGACATGTACCCAGAAGCCTGCTGCTGCAAGACAAGCCCAAGAAAGAAAACAACAGAACACCACTGGTCATCACCTACAGCCCTCAGTTAAAGCCTCACCAACGCATCATCAGTGATCTACAACCCATCCTGGACAACAATCCCTCACTTTCACAGGCCTTGGGAGGCAGGCCAGTCCTGGCCCACAGACAACCTGCCAACCTCAAACATATTCTCACCAGTAACAGCACACCGCGCCACAACTCCTCTAACTCAGGAACCAATCCATGCAACAAACCTCGATGCCAACTCTTCCCACATATCTATACCAGCAATACCATCACAGGACCTAACCAGATCAGCCATACCATCACTGGTTCATTCACCTGCACATCTACCAATGTAATATATGACATTATGTGCCAGCAATGCCCCTCTGCTATGTACATCTGTCAAACTGGACAGTCCCTACAAAAAAGGATAAATGGACACAAATCAGATATCAGGAATGGCAATATACAAAAACCTGTAGGAGAACACTTCAATCTCCCTGCACAGACCATAAAAGACTTAAAGGTCAGCATTTTGCAGCAAAAAAACTTAAAGACCAGACTGCAAAGAGAAACTGCAGAGTTACAATTCATTTGCAAATGTGACACAATCAATTTGGGACTGAATACAGATTTTGAATGGCTAGCTAACTACAAGAGCAGTTTCTCTTCTCTCGCTGTTCACACCTCCAATTCAGATGCTAGAGGAATACCTCACCCTCCCTGATTAGAGATAACAGCTGGTTCAGCCTCATTGGACCCACCCTGTTATCTTTAACCTGGTTCTTGCCTACCTATTTATACCTACCCCTGGATACTTCCACTGCATGCATCTGACAAAGTGGGTATTAGCCCATGAAAGCTTATGCTCTAATACTTTAGTTAGTCTTTAGGGTGCCATGGGACTCTTTGTCACTTCTGCAATTCCAGACTAACACGGCTACCCCTCTGATTATTACCAATCTATGTTGGTTTGATACTTTACACATAGACATGAAAAAGTGAGCCAGTAGATAGGCTTTTTAATTTGGATTATCCATCTCCTATGACAAAGTGTTGGCCATTTTTATCAGCATGGCGAACAGTGCATGCCAACACTTTGAGGATCAGAATGGAATCTGTCCTCTAAAGCTTCATGGTGGTCTGTTCACTATTGCAGCCATAGATAACAGAAATGTAATGTGCAACTCCACCACAGCAACAGACACCTTCTGCAGAACTGATATACCACTGTTTTCAGCACCCCAGCACCCAAATGAAGGGAGATTTCCTTGGAATTCTTACCTTGGACTGTGAGACTGCACGATAAGTGAAGAAGACTATATCATCGCTTCCTGAGTCCTACACAATTTCCTCTCCATTGATCTTGATGAAAACCAGTTCTCCCATCCCTGACATAAATTTTAAAATCAAGATTGACAGCCAACTAATTATGCAGGCTCTGCAATAGGAATACAAGTGGCTTGAACAAGTAAAGGAACCAGCAAGTCTCGACACCTTCAATGGAGATCAATACACTTCCTGAGCAGCTTACCATGCCAGCGAACAGCCAGTGCCTGACTTCACCCAAGCGATCACTGCACTTCTTTCCCTCTTTCCAGATGACTTCAGGTCTGTGGCACTGATTCATCAAGACACTGATATGACAGTGAATGCTGCATACCACCTAAACCCATGCCAAGTGATAGTGATGATCACTGTGGATCAGTCTCTTTTCAATATAACCAAATAAATACCCAGGAGAACAGGTCAACTGTATGGAAAGGACACATTTATGATTGCCTTCATCTGGAAAGGACAACTCTAAAGCTGATGAAATAAAATTTAGTGGATGGACAGAAGCCCTTGTTCAGGCCCAAGTGGCCTCTCTAAAGACTGCTGATTCCTTTTTGAAAGTGTCTCATCTCTCAAATAGTAAGCATGCATACCATATAACTGCCAGCAGTCTGTACGTCTTGCTCCAAAATGCATATGCACAGTAAACCTAAGGTCTCAGGGAAAAGGAGGCCCCGATGGGGGTGATAAATGATGTGACAAATAAAAACTAGAAAACCCAATGTTTCACTTCAGGTATACCATATTTCATCTAAAGCTTCTAATATTTCCCTATGCCCAGTCAATCCACCAAGCAAACTTTGCTCTCTACATTGAACACTTTGGAAAGTTGTTGTATGGTTCTTTGTGTTAGATCATATTAACTATTCTGGTTGGTATCTGTTCGCCTGTGAACCCCACAATAATATTCACACATGCCCAAGAGGAGAGGTACAGGGGAGACAGCAGGACTCAGAGGGGCTGGACTGGCTGCTGCAGCACCCACGATTGGGCCAGGGAGCCAGGTAGAAACCACTGGGGCCCTCCTTCCCAGCATGGAGCTGTCTGTTCCCTCATCTCAGCTGACTCTCAGTACCTCTGCTCCCTGACGCTTTATCTCTGCATCCACTTCTTATATAAAGGGAGCTTCCACACCCCCTAGAGCAGTTGATCACAGAGCTGAGTTGGAAATGAAAATAGACAAGAGATAGGGGTAGCAGAGCCTTGAAGGAAAGGACAAGGTGGCAAATCGAGGTGTAAAGTTGGTACCCTGTTAAAAAAAAAATAAACCCAGCATGTCCATAATAGCTAACAAATGGGGCTGTATTACGAACACCCAGCTTCTGTTTCTTTGCAACCACTGCACCCTTCTATTCTTTTCCTTTTGCTTGGTTTTTTTCCAACAGAAATTGATGGGAGGGGGATGACAGAATATGAACAAAAACACCACCAAATCCTTCATACATTTACGCTTACTTGAGTTTGAGTTTGTAACTGTCACGTTAGATCTGAGAAGACTTTGACCACAGAGTAAGTATGACTCTTACTGGGAAATGAGAGTAAACACTCAGAACAGACCTCTATTTGCACAAGAGCAATGACAGGAATATGTTGAACAGAGCTGAGATTGTGTTTAATAAATATAGCTGCTCTTGTAAAATGTTCATCTTCAAAACAGATTACAAGAAAGTACTGCCACCTGTTACAAAACACTCCATCTCAAGTGCTAGCATTTAGACATTGAACGTGCATTCTTGTTCTTGGTTCTGTGTGTACCTATACTCTCTTTTTAAGTATTTCAGGTCACAGTTTTATCAAATTATGGCAGCCACTGTCCATTGTTGTGAATCATGCCAAATCAGCACAGCAAGAATGCAGTTAAAGATGAGTTGGAATGGAACTAGTTGGATTTACATCCAAGTCAAATTTTATCTGAATAGCTTTTTACAGATATATATATCCACAAGGTGGGAATTTAGGAAACCAGTCAAGGTATAAACCAGTCATACTTTTATTAACTAGTATTGTTTATTTATATATTTAATAGATTTCAAATGTCCAAAAGTATACAAAGAAACACACAGCTACAGATATGGACATGGTCCCTGCCACGAAAAGCTTCCATTCTAAGTTCAGATATGACATAATAAATAAGATGCAAAGACAAATTCCAGACTAAAAGAACTGAGGTGTGAGGAATTGGGATAAAGACCAAAAAACCCCCAATAACACTATATGATTATTGCATAAATGCCTGATCCAAAGCCCACTGAACTCAGTGTATTGTTTCCCAGTGGCTTCTACGGACTTCAAATCAGTCCCTAGGGGTAACTATACATCTTGGCACTTGTGTTGCATTCAGTTTTTGATTTTTTTAAAAAAATAATAGTCACTTCGGTTATGATTTTGCAAAGCCTTATCAAGTTGGTGGCTTGGTAAGGTCCATTTTATTTACACTACTACTTTTGGAGAATTTTGGGGCAAAAGGGCAACAAAAAGTTTCAAGGTTGGCTCATATCTAGTTGCAAGAGCTTTGGTGACATTGGAATATTCCCTGAAGAACAAAAAGTGGCCCTTTCCCCCAATGTACTATTGATGTGAGAGGCATAAGGCTATCTGCTAGGATTCACTGAGGTCTATTGCTATAGTCGTTTATGGAATAGCATAATTCAGCAGAGGACAGGTTGATATCTATTAAAGCTACAGTCAGACTAGACATCCTTTGAATGCATTTATGATAGAACTTGCTGTTTTCTTTGCAAGGCAGACAAAATAATGATAAACAGTGAGCAAAGAAAGTTAGTCTACCTCCATAGAATTCAATAAAAAGCCAGTGCAGATCCCATAGGCAGTTGCCAACTCTAGTTTAAAAAAGCATTGCACCAGGTAACATGGGATTGTATGATCTGCAATGGTGTAAATTTCAAATATATAGTAGTGTGTCTAGCTCTTTCATGACATAGACAAATTGCTTACTTTGCTGCCCTGGTCCTATAATTTTGTTAGCACAGTGAAAAACTCATGTAAGTGGACAGATCATAGATTAGAGCTGCTAGGTGGTAGCCTCTTTTGGAAAATTTTCGTAATGTTTTATCTATCACCTGTATTATTTGCTCATTCCAAGCAGGAACACCTCTTTATCATCCGACTGCCATATCTTTGGCAACATACTTCTAGGACAGGGTAATACTGAAATGCCTTTTGCTCCATGTTCAAACCTTAATACTTCAGGCCTAATTGACAATAAAAGTATTATTGTCTGAGTCGTCTGCAGGGAAAGTTTCCATACAATCAGTGTATATATTTGAAATAGATTTGATCAGCACCACAGGCTGCTTTGATTATTTTTTCCACTGTGGAATATATCTTAAAATAATAATCAAACTTCCCAATGTTGAACTTCACTAAGAAGAAATGCTATGTGATCAGATGCATCAATTTGAACTGCATTTTTAGTGAGCTGTGAAAAATGTTGCATTCCAAAAGGTGCTTTGCAAGCAGGTCTTTCATCTAAAATGTACTTAGGTTATTGCTACAGGTCTTTCATTATTAAACAGCAATGCAGAAAAGTTGAAAACACTAAAGAGTCCAGCTATAGCAATCCCAATGTGATTGAAAGGCTGGAAAACTTTCACTGGTGATCCATAAAAAGCTTCAACAGAATATTTCATATATATCAGCTACTTCCCTATGTACTATAGTAAAAGCTACACAATAAGGAGTTAACTGAAAGATGTAAACTTCTTGGGAAAATCTGACAAAGAAACTTTGTTGTTAAATTAGGCATTGAATAATAGCAAAAGAGGAGTTTGTAGTATAGTTTTCTATCTGAAGGTCTTGAAGTACTCCAAATTCCATTTAGACTATTCTGTGTATTCACTAAACATTACAAAGATGAAAGAGTACCTTCTGTTAAAACAATACACTGTATTAAATCAAGTCGTAGTCCATCCAGTACTAGGTATGAACTAGGTATGTTATATAATAAATATAATGGATATTTTTGTTGCCTCAAAGAGGCAAAAGGGTAACCCTTAAAATAAATCAGGTGTGGTAGAGGTATGGTTGAGGGAGCAGTGGGGGCAAAAGAGCAGATGTGGTAGAGGGAGCAGTGGGGCAAAGACATATCTGGCTTCAAGCCTAAGCTTGATAAGTTTATGGAGGGGATAGTATGATGGGATAACCTAGTTTTGGCAATTAATTGATCTTTGACTATTAGCAGTAAATACGTCCAATGGCCTGTGATGGGATGTTAGATGGGGTGGGATCTAAGTTACTATAGAGAATTGTTTCCTGGGTGTCTGGCTGGTGAGTCTTGTTCACGTACTCAGGGTTTAGCTGATCACCATATTTGGAGTCAGGAAGAAATTTTCCTCCAGGGCAGATTGGCAGAGGCCCTGGGAGTTTTTTGCCTTCTCTGCTCCAAATATGGGGTATGGGTCACCTGCTGGAGGATTCTCTGCACCTTGAAGTCTTTAAACCATGATTTGAGGACTTCAATAGCTCAGACATAGGTTTATCAGCGAAGTGGGTGGGTGAGATTCTGTGGCCTGTGTTGTGCATAAGGTCAGACTAGATGATCATAACGGTCCCTTCTGACCTTAAAGTCTATGACTCTATGACTCTAGTGTTTCAGAAGATGTTTCTTTTCATGAGAAAGAGAAAGGTGTAAGTCTAGCTATTAGCATGATGATCAGTAAACACACTGTTTGTGCTATCATCAGCAAGAGGAAAATGAATCACCTCTCTAATCAACTCTCCTTCTTCCACCTCAACTCTGAAATCCTGAGTTCCCTCTCAGTCTTGTTTCTTTGTAGACAGTAAAAATGTGCTGCCTGAAATACATTTCTCAAACAACAAAAGTCCCCTGCAGACTTAAGATAGACAACTTTTAAAACGGCTTTCTAGAAGATGGTAAACTTGGATCATCCCACTGAGCTCAGTGACAGCAAAAATCAATCTTGCCAAAGCTCCTGTTCAGGGTACAGTCAGTGAAAGAGGAAATTTTCTGGTTTCTATTGCAACTCCATTCCTTTCTGGTCAAGTTATACATTTGAATTGTATCCTTTTTACTATGGATAGTATTTCTGAAAGCAAATGTTTTTAATTTGAAAATGCAGCCATCAATGCCTTGTCAGCTTTTGGCAATTTAGTAGCTTTATAGCTCAGTGATTCAAATTCAGTGTCCACTGCTAAACTCCCCATTTACTCTGGTCCTGGAGGTATAAATGTTTATAGGAATAGAATAGGACTTAATATCATGTAATCTGAGATACTGTTTCAAGCTAACCACTGATTTTGTAAATCTGTTGAAAATAACCCTTTTACTCTGAAAATGTTTGCTAGAGGTGCAATCCTACAGCTAAACTAAACTATAAATTTCGATGGGAGTTTCGTACAAGTAAAGACTGCAGGATTGGCCTCTGAATTTGCCTGCTTACATCAAAGTGTTCAGATCAGTACATGTACATAATCTGTAGGTGCACTTACCACAATATAGTAACCGAGTGCACAAATGGACAATTAGATCTTTTGTGAATGCAGCTACTGTGATTGTGTTAAGTGACTAGATAAATTATGTGCACGTAAAACTCTGAAAATCTGGCCCTAAATACCTAAATATTTGAACTTTAGAATCTGCTTAGTACTTTTCCAAGTGTACAGAGAGGGGGGAGAACAAATGAAGTCTTTGCCAACCTTTTTCCACAGCCAACAAAAAGGAACAGGAAGATTTTATCCCATGTATTTTAGGGCTAATCCATCTCCATTCCCCTTACAGAATATCACATCATGAAGGGGACATGGAGAAGGCAAGGCCATGGCTCCACCACAGAAATGAGCAGCCAAGGAGGTGGCAGACTGCAGAAGTGCAAGACACTAAGATGTGTAATACCAGGCAGCATGTCTCCTGGAGCACCTCCACTGTCAGTGGCATTTTGCAGCCCAATAAGGGATGTGCCTAGAAAGCACAATCTAGTTCTTAGTCAGTTGGCTAAACCTTTTGTGTTTGATGTAGTGTGTTTCCTCAGTGACTGTCAGAGATTTCCTCACAGTTTTGCTATATGGCCATTCCCTACTTCAAAACAGTAACACCATACTTGCAGTCAGCTTTATTCAGACACCAGTCGAGAATACAATGATACTGTGTAAATTTCTGGCAGTAAAATAGGTGAACAATTTACATATGACACCGAATGTTTAAAATCAGGATGCTTGTTTTCCAAAACAAAACAGATTTTGAAAATCCAGCTCAGTCAGGGCTGGGTTTTATTTTTTTTATTTGTTTGTTTGTCTGTTTGTTTTTAAGCAATTGGGTTAGTTTTCAGAAAGGAGTCAAGCATTAGCAAACTTCTGCTTCAAAACTCAGAGGTGCTTAAAAACTCAGGGCTGTGAATGTTATTTCCAGCTCTTTCCAACTTGCCTTGGATATTGCCATCTTTTTCTTATTTCTGTCTCCGGAAAGCGGGATAATGTTGCACAGATAAAAACTTCTACTAATGAACTGAGGCATGAAACCAAAAAGCTCAATGATGAGTGGATGTCCAAATGCCCACAAAACATTTATACCTGCAGTTATCCCCTAAATTCTAAAATATAGATTATCTGCTGCTGTGATACTCCTTCGGTGCTGCTTTTGGCAGACAGTTTTTATAGGCATGATGTGAAATGTGCTTTTTAGTGTTTAGATTAGGCTTGCTATACTGGGAATATCCACAGATAATGGGAACGTGTTCATTGACTTGTTTCCATTTAACATTTGGTCTGCATATGATAAAAGTAGTGCATCTTGTCCTCATGTTGAAAGTAATACTGGAGGACAGCAGACATTCAGAAGAAAAGAAGATTTTTGCAGGGAAGATGTCTGTGAATTCCTCCCACTCTCACTGATATGTCATAAATGTGGCATAGTTCCCAATACTGTCAACACTTACATACTTGCTTCACTTACATACATGCTTAACTTTATGTACACTGAAATCAAATGAGGCTACTCACATGCAAATACCCACCAATGCACAATATTTTGCAGGAAAAAAACAAAAAAAAAAGTGTGATGGTAAGTGTGGGGTAAGTGTGATGTGGTGTACTAACCCCAAACCAGGGCTAGACTGGTTTAATAAGAGCTAGTGGACCAGTCAGCCTCACCCTGCTACACCTGCAATAAGTGTCAAGCATGGAGGGAGAAGTTAAATAGGTTGAACCTATTTATGTTGGTGGTGATCAGGAAGGAGAGCTGATCACCAGCATATACTCAGGGAGAGAAGACTGCCTGGAGCCAGGGAGCTGGAATGGACTGCTGGCAAATAGAGCCTTTCTGAAGGAACGTGGGCCTACAACAGAGAGCCTGAGACAGTTCGGAATGAAAGCAGGAGGAAGTGAGTCTGTGACTGTGGAAAGGTGGAAGGGGTCCTGAGAGGCAGAAAGGGTTCTGTGTACTCAGCCCCTGACTGTTTATTAAAGGATCCCTGGTCCAGAACCCAGGGGAGAGGGAGGCTCTAGGTCTTCTTGCAGCCTACTGAGAAAAGAAACTCCCTGACAAAGGGTAAGGACTATTGAAAACCCCTGATACCAGAGATATCACTAATGAGTTGAGTCAGGCTGAAGGCCCAAAAGCACTATTGTTTGTTGTGCTCTTGCTTTACCCCAGAAAGGGTGGAACTATATCTAACCCAGCTGGAGGGTTGTGTCTCAAGAAGAAACAGGCCACCACAGGGCTGGATTGGCTGTCAACAGGGAGAACTAAAGTAAAAGAGCCTGCTATGGCATGCCCAGTCACAAGGGTACGTTCCAGTCTCACTCGTCTCTGGTTCCTTTAAGAAAAATAAAATAGCTGGAGCAGCATTAAAGGGCCCACATAAAAGGGTCAGAGCAGTGGAAAGGAACCATGGTTCCTAAAGCGGCATAAGGCTGTTTCCCAAGGACCTCTTCATTAGCCCTGATGTAGGGACCATGCTGGAGGGGGGCGGGGGGTGGGAGCTGGAGGTCTAGGAGTGTGTATGTAACAGGGCTACCAAACACAGAGCTGCAGAGATTCCAGGTAGTGCTGCCACCCATCGGACCCCCATCAGGGACTGCCAATGTTACACAGTGGGGCTTCTCCAGGCAGTGAAGCAACTTGGGATAGCACAAACGTGGCTTTAAACCACCTTAACCCTTCCTCTGTGCTCTGTTTCTTAGAGGCACAGCACAGAATCTCACTCCATGAATTCATTGTCATCTCACCCCATTGACATCCGCCAAGGTGTTCATGTGTAGGTTCATGCTGGAAATGTCTCTTTCATTTTCCTCCTCTTGTTTATAACAGTTACAGTCATCCAAGCAGGAGGCAGAAATCATGCCATGTGGCTTAGAACTATGCACATTTGCACAGTTTGTTAGACATTTACAGACAAAAAGCTTATTCTGCACCAAGAAGGATCATTACTTTCAGTAATTAAGAGAAGTTTCCTCCAGGATAGCTCTTATATTTACTAATTAGTATTCTGTTAAGACAGTACTGGGCTCTAACTCATCACAGATATTCTTCTTGCTTTTCTATAACTTGAGCCGAAACAAGCATTTTTTTTTTTTACTGGGGTTCTAATTACCTGTTTTCCTCATGTAAATTATATTTTTTTATGAGTAAGGTTTCTCCAATTACTGTTGAGAATTATCCACCCTAGGTCTGTTTTTTTCCATTGGGGTTTACACCACTTAAGGAAAATCTGTTTCTAATCTAGTTCTTCATTCACACACCACAGGATGCCAACAGTTATGCATAGGGTTGTTGCTGTTTTTTAGTCCAGAAGGAAAATACTTCTTAGTCCTAGAAGTTTTCTTGGTTTTGTTGCAACTTTGTTTAGCAGAAAAAAAAGGAAGGGAAAAAAATAATATGGTCTAATAGCTAGAGTAGGATTTGGCTCCAGAATTTGTTTTCTTCACTTTATTACTTGTCCACTGCCCTGTGTCTATGGACAAGACACTTAGGACAGATTTTCAGGTGCCTAAAGACACTGATAGGTGCCTAGTGGAATGTTCAAAAGTGCTTAAGCAAGTTAGGTGATTAACTCCCATCCTACCTGCTTAAGCACTTTGAAAATCTCAGTAAAGACCAGACTGCAAAGATATTTAGGTGCCTAATGATGAGATAGGAACCTAGAAAGATTTTCAAAAGCACCTAACTCCCATTTCAAGAACATAAGAACATAAGAATGACCATATTGGATCAGACCAGTGATCCATCTACCCCAGTATCCATTCTTCTGACAGTGGCTAATCCCACATGCTTCAAAGGGAATGAACAGAACAGGGCAATTATCAAGTGATCCATTACCTGTTGTTTAGTCCCAGCATTTGGGACTTAGGTGCCTAGGTGCTTTTAAAAATCCAACTAAGCCTATCTGTATCATTAGGCACCTAAATGCCTTTGCAAATCTGGTCCTTTAGGTATATTTTTGAAAAGCTCATAAGTGCTTCATTTAGGCCCTGACCTTGCAACCACACATTTGCTTAAGGTTATTACCACAAGTAACCCCACTGAAATCAATTAAGCCACTCACTGTATTAAAGCCAAGCACATTTGTAAATATTTATAGGATTGGGACCTTGCATTTTTTAGAACTTTTATAGCTAAAATTTTCCTTGTCTAAGTTTACACACCTGTAAAATGCCACAGAATGCCATGAAGCTAAATTAATTATTTGTAAAGCACTCTGAAATCTCAAGTAGGAAGCACTATAAAGTATTCTAATAAATCTCCATTATGCTCAGATATGCCTTGGCAGTATGAAAAGATATTTACCTGCTCTGAAAGATGGAGACCAAGTGATTATCATTTTTGAGAGGATATCTGTAGCAATTTAAGAATGTTCAGACAGATTTTCAGTAGAAAGACCCTACTAGCTATTAGACTTTTGTTTTGTTGTTCTGTTACAAAGCTTGAGGAAACACTTTTAATTTCAAAATATAGCATGGATGGAATTTTAGTTAATTTATTAAAATGAGCCAACTTCCCAACCCGAATTAAAAACATTAACTTTCTAGTGATTTTCTTTTTTCAGAGAAAAGCATTGTCACTCCTTCCTACTAAACTGGCTTGAGATGGGAGTGAAAGTCACAATACTAAGTGGAAACTGACTCTGATTCACTCCCTGAGCTCCAGAAAAATACAGCTACAAATATTTAAGAGGATTGTGGTTAAATAGCAAAGCTATTACTTATGGTTTCTGGAAGTTTTACTGAGCAAAAGAGGGAGAAATATATGAAGTAATCATAGAAAATGGACCATAGATCGTGCTCCTGTATGAACATCGCTCCAGATCTAGTTATGAGGTGAAAGATTCCTGTCATCTCAGGCATTCTTATCACTTCTCTTCCTGACTGGGCATAAATTATTTCAAATAAAGTGGTCAAAGTGGTCACCTCAAAGATCCCTCCAAGTTTTACTGCATCAGATAACCTAATAAACATCACCAGTGACAAAAGGGAGTGCAAGAAAGCCTTCGATTACAATTTTTAGGCTCGATAACGTAACATTTCTGACCCATCAGATGCAAGACCATATACAAGTAAATTGCTTATCTCAAGCACAGAACTAATGATCTGGTAAACCACAGAAGGCAAAATAATCTTCATCTCCTGGGCATGGCTGAGGGGGGCAACTAAGTTATATTTTTGATCAATGACAACCTTATGTGGTCCCACTAGGAACCTCTGCAGGTTAACTCTTAGCTGACCATTGTGCATCACGTAGTTGGTGAGCAGCCTGTGGGAAAAACTGGTACCCATAATAATCTTTTGGTTACACCAGGGTGGTATCAAGGTAATAAAAGGTTTTCTCACAAAAAACTAAGATGAATAAAGTTAAATAACCAGACCATCTTATTTTTGTATGCCTGGTCAATATTTACTCAGTTTGCTTTAACAATGGATATATGCCTCGGGTAGAAGTACTGCTTTTACAATGCTTAAAATACACAAAGACCAAAAATTAAATCCAGATAAACAGAAGATTTTCATAGAAAATCACCTACACTAATTAACATTCGCAAAATAATAAAAATTTCAGCCTTCCACAACATACACATCTAAATACCTGCGTCCCTGAACTCAATGGAGTGCTTAACAAAAACTTAGCAAAAAAGTTGAGATTTGCAAAATATCATTAACAAATAGAGCATAATTCAATCTTTTTGGCTACTAAAAAGGAGGTCACTGAATGATTGTAGCTGAGAAACTCAATAAGAACCTTCAATTTAACTAGAACTACCAGATCCCACTTTCCCCATTTCCCCACCAATAAACACAACTTTGTTCAGAAAACAATCTGTGGGACAACAACAAATCCACTTTAAGATTTTCTCTTGATTCTGTGGTTCTCTCATACCCATAGATTATCAACACCCCTCCAGTCACTTCCAACAGCAGCATCTTTCATGCCCCACAGGTCTCTCACCCATTATGGATGTTAGCCCATCAAAACCAGCTACTAACAGGGTCAAGATGGAGTACAAGTTGATTTAGGCAATAAGGAGAAGGCTGACTATAATTTTCCATAATTTTATCCAGTTCAAGATACTGCATCATAAACTCCTCACTAATGGTTTCCACTCTAGTCCTTGCAAACTCTCATAAACACAGGAAGGTGGGAACTGTGCATCCCAACTCCTATTTGAATAATAACACAAAGAATATAACATACAAAACCTCCACACAACTCTTTCATAAGGCTACTAATAATAGTCCAAGTTTTCTGCCACAGGCCCCACACTGCCACCCACAAGTGTTTAGTGAAGTGTGTGAAAAGCTGAGAACATATATGTTCTGATAGGTTGAGACTTTCATTTTCTCTCGATGTGTCCTACAGTCTTCTGGCTGTAGTACCTTTTCTTTTGCATCAGAAGAACAAATGATGTGTTTTGCAGATGGGCATTGGAACTTTGGGTCCTGATATGAGCCCTTTAAAGTTAAATTATTCCCAGTGACTTCAAAGGGCTTTGAGTTGGGACCCTGATGAATGAGGAAGAAACTTGCAAGATATTTTCAGAGCTGAGCAGGTTTTCACTGTATTGCCTCAGTTCAATTTAATGGGAGTTGAATAGCTGAAACCCCATACTAATATTTGAAAATTTAAGGGAAAGACTATTACTATAACAGCTTTAATGTATAAATACATGCTTTTCAAACACATAACATACCATAGATTAACATGCCAAACTTGCAAGTTGGCCTGCTTGTAGCCACCAAAACAGCAAATAGAAGACTAGGTTTTGCTTAAACCACAGACTGATGAGAATTATTGCAAATGTATATATTGTATTTACAAATCTTGTGCATTTATACAAAGGGGATTTTCAGCACCTATGCAGACCTTCCCCAGCCTGCTATGATATGACCTCGTTATACATTTCCATCTGTTCATTTCAAATGTTCCATTCCTTCTTATCCATGAGACCAAATTTAGTAGCAAGCGACTATCAATGTTTCTTTCAAAGTAAAATTCCAAAATTAGAAGAAAGGATCACAGTACCCCATAATTTTCGCTTGTCTTTGAATTTAAAGATCTCCAACTGGCGAATGTATTTTTTAAAACATTTCATTTGGAACATGTACTCTGAATTTAGCAATAACACTTCTCTTTTCCCTGTCGATCTAATACCACTCCCTCCTTATAAGAATAGCTCTTAGCAGTTATCTAAGTAGAACATGAATGAGCAACACTTCTTGGAAGCTGTGTTAAAAACTCTTTCTCATGGTAAGACTGAGATTTTTTCTTAACCCTATTACCATTAACTTTTTATTAATTTTTAAAAGCTTTGGTTTTATCACTTCTCTGAGCAAATCCACTTCCATAACCCTCATCCACACGAGGAAAACTCAAGCACCATGGTGATCATTGGTCATAGTTTGAACTAAGCAAGTGACTTAGTGTTCAGTGTTGTTCAATAACTGCAGGTCTCTTGCAGCACAGAAAATAAGGCAAAAAAAGAGCTATGATAACAGCCAGTGGGTAACACATAAATCTTGGCTGCTTTATATAGGAAAGGGAAATTCCAGCCCACTTCACTGCAGCCATAGAGGAGTATGTTGTAGTGGAGACTGTGCACAAAAGGTTCAGAGCCCTGTTTTTCTTGAGCTGTCTGTGCAGCATCAGGAACAGGTGAAGCATGGAGGAATTTTCCCACTACCCTCTACTTAGCATAGGGTATTACTTCAGCTCCAAGTCTAAGGAAGATACTGGGCAGCACCCCCACAGGCTGTGGTGAGGAAGAGGCCTAACTCCTGCCCATGTGCCAAAGCCCAGCCTTGCCGCCTGGGCCAGGTGCTAAGCTCTGATTTGGCCTCATGGACTCTAGCCCAAAGAGATGGACAGGATGAAACACAAGCTAAGAGTAGCTACAGGAAATGGGACATAGAGTGGCAAGGAATATTTATACAGATGAGGGCGAACAAGCATGTTTTGAATGTAGTTGTCTTGAGTAGTTTGAATTAATTGAATAAACTGGACACACCTTGTCCAGCTTTATTTTATTAGAAAAAAAAAGTAAACTGATAAGGCTTAGCCATAGCATCTGAGATAGTCATCTGTGCAGCCAAATTCAGAAGTGATCCAGATGGAAGTCACTATGTGGGTATAAATGAACTTACCAGGGCCAAACTAATTCCTGTTCTAATTCCATTAAATTTGGCTCAATAATTTTAATTGGATTTAAAAACAAGCAAGAGGAAAAGCAACTAAAAGGAAAGTATAAGAAAGAACTTTTAGAGTGGGAGAGTGGTTCTGTGGACCTGCCGTTAGGTTACATCCCTTCAACAGCATACTGATCAATTTCTGCCAAATTATTGTGGCAGTTTAGTGTGGTTCCTTTACTCCACCCTGGATGAAGGGATATGTGAGTTGCTCTTTGGCAGAGAAAGTGGGTATCTAGGACAGGTGGATTCCTGCAAGGAAATGCTAGGGAACAAAGCCATAAGCAGAGATATACTTTTTCATGGGAATTACCAATAAAGTCAAACCCTAGGAAGAGGGCAAATTTGGAGAGGACCTGAGTCTCCTCTGTGTTTCATTTTCTGTGGTCATTTACACCTACGCAAAGTGACTGTAACATGGATGTACAAATGCTATCACTAGTATGAGTGAAGAATTTGGAATTTAATAGATTGCCACCTGCTTTGCACAAATGTATCTGATTGCATAAGGCAGTGGATAATCAGTCCCAATGGGTCTAGATTAGAGCAGAATGGGAACTCCACTTGATTATAAATTTTAGGGTCCTGCCCCAATTTGACTTTCAACCCTCAGTGTGAAAGTTATGCAAATTTAGACTTTGTGCTCAGTTAGTGCCTCTCACTAGCATGCACCTTATGCGTCATCTCAGAATTTGGCCTCAGGAATTCACCCTCTTATCTACCCCCAAAGTATAAAAAAATAATACTAACAATGCAGGAAACTGGAAGAGACACATATATATGCTGAGGGTGTGGTATAGAATCTAAAGGAAGAATTTGTCCCCAAATGTTGACTCGTCAGCAATACCTTCAGGTAATATGCTATTGCAAAGAAATATATATCCAGTCCCATTGCCAGAATCGTGGAGATCTGATAAACTGCTGGATCACACTAGCTAATCTAGCAGCACTGGCATTCTAGTCAGACAGGCATGCTACAATCCTCTCTCCTCACACATCAGTCATCACAATAACAGTGCTCCTATAATTCCCTCTGATCTTTCAATACGAGACTTAGTAGAGGAGCAGGATTAACAGTTGTTCTAGTCTAGTGCTCGTCTTCTTCCCCCCACATCCATAAAGAAAGCAGAGAGGCCAGTTCTCTGGATCTCCTGAAATCCACAAATATTCCAGGGGATGCATTGGAGGTTTTGCTTACTTGCACTGGGGTTTTTTGCCTCAGCTGCATGCCAGCTGATGCTGCTGTCCTATGGTTCCTTGGTGGGACCATGCTCGCAGTTTCCTCTGGGATCTCTATCTCTGGAACTCCCCTGATGTCGGGGTTCCACAGCACCAAAGAGGCAGCAGAAAAGTTAATCACTTCCAGCTGTATTAATATTTCCATATATTCCCCAGATAGACCCGGAAGAAAATCTCTAATCCTGTCTGGTCCACTCATTGCATACTCACAGGTGTCTGGCTCTGGAAGGGCCTCCACAGAATCCAGGACAGATAGAGAGTTTCAGAGAAGTAGCTTAGTCCTCTCTGCTATCTGGAATCCCTTTACTGTACAGTTCACAGAGGAAAAGACAGTCTGCTTTCATAGAACGAAAGGGATGGAGCCAAAATCCAACTCTCATCTACTAGAAAGAATGACTCTTCAAGTTAAAGTTACAGATTTATCCATGCATTGACATTATGCCCATCACTAGTGTATCTGAGCCAGAAGGTGATGTGAACCCAAAACCCAAAGTGTGTTCAAAATCTGCATCTGAGCTTTGAGTCTATAAGTAATTAAGCTCAGACATAGCTGAGGAAGAAGAAGAATTTGACAGTTTTTGGTCTTCTCAGTAGTTTGAGAAAAAGAAGGACTAAAGCCAGCTGAAAAGAAGTTGTGAAAAAGAATGGATAGCTTCACTGCAACAGTGCACAGCTGACATCTGAGATTGCCATGGGACTGGAGGGAAGCAAGTATGAAACTGAAGTTCTAGCACAGCTCATCCAATGCACTAAATTTCTCAGTAACAATTATGTGGGTGAAACAAGACAATCACTGCACTTCCAAATGAACTCACACAGAAAAATAAGAGACAAAAACACCGCATCACTTGTGGGTGAACACTTTTCACAAAACAATCACTCAATATCTGACATCTCCATCCTTGTCCTCAAAGAACACCTACAAAACACCTTAAAAAGACAAGCCTGAAAACTTTAATTCATAACTTTGCTAGAAACTAAAAATCATGGACTGAATAGAGACACTGGACTAATGGCCTTTTACATCAATCTATAACCCACTAACCTGCCCCATCTTTTTTTTCTTCTTCCCCACTCGCTGGTGACTGGAGAGGCATTAATGGGCCACTTCACCTTGAATAGTCCCTTGAAATATGTTAATTATGTATGCTAAACAATCTGTTTCACCTTGTATTTAACTGTGGTCTGGGGTACACTACAGACCTATACTGATATAACTACATTGCTCGGGGTATGCACGTACACACCCCTGAGCAATATAGTTATACCTACCTAGCCTCCATGAAGATAGCACTACGTCAGCAGGAAAGCTTCTCCCAGTGATATAGCTACCACCTCTCAGGGAAATGGATTAACTAAACTGGTGGGAGAGTTTCTCCCATCAGTTTTGGGCACGTCTACTCCTGTCTACATAACACTGCAGCAGTGCAGTCATACAGCTGTGCCACTGCAGTGTGTTAGGTGAAGATGCTTTATGATGATGGGAGAGAGCTCTCCCATCGACATGAAAAAAGAACACTCCAGCAAGTGACAGAAGCTTCTCCTGCCAACAGCGCTGTGCCCACTTGCATCTTATGCTGGTGTAATTTATGCTGCTCGGTGGGGTGGAATAGTCACATGCCCAAGAGACATACATTTTGATGTCTGCAGCACTTTAATGAAGATGCCTTACGGACATGTAAGTGGTCGTGTAGACATGTCCGTAAGGCATCTTCATTAAAGTGCTGCAGTGTTGCAGCTGCATCAGTGTAGCTGAGCTGGTGCAGCATTGTAAGTGTACATGTGCCCTGTGACTCTTTGTTTCCCAGACTGAAGAAGAGCGCCTTGTAAACTCAAAAGCTTGTGTCTTCCACCAACAAAAAACTGGTCCAATAAAAGCTATTACCTCATCCACCTTGCCTCTCTAATATCCTGGGAAAACCACAGCTACAACACTGAATGGGAAAAAAACAGTCTCAGGCAACAGGAGACTTCACACTTGGGGCCTGAAAGAAAAAAAAATTAAGTAATATGGTAATTGGGAACACATAAAGGAGGTGGGGATTTTCTTAAACTGAGAGAAGGAGAGAAAGAGACTGAGAATCCCAAAGACACAGAAGGACTTGAGCTGGGAAGTAGAATGTCTGCTTGGGACTGTTCTGTTCCTGCAATTTTAACATGTTCTAAAGAATATGATTAGATGAGATTAAATATGTGTGCAGACTGGTTGTTTTTTAAAAATCCTTTTTCTTTCTTTGTTGCTGTGTTCTGGCTCCAAAAAACAAAAACAAACAAACAAAACCACCCTTTGTTCCATGCAGGCTGTTGGTGGAAGGGAATGCAGGTGCCCGAAGTCCAGCTACACCTGCAGCAATAGCTAAAGCAGCCCATAAAAACAACACTGAAGTAACCCATGTTTAGTATGAGTAATGGATAATTGAGTAATATGTTATCAAATTTACACAATGTTTTTCATGAGAACTAAATAAATAATTGGTTTTGTTTCTTTAAAATTTATTTCACAAGTATATATGGCCTAGCTTCTCAGCTGGTATAAACAGTTGTAACTCCATTGACTTCAGCTGAGCTATACCAAATTAGTTCAGCTGAGGATTTGTCCCATTAAATTCTACACCAGGTAAGATCAAAGCACCAAAGAAACTAAAAGGCACAATGTACTGGCTGCAGCAAGTCCAAAAAAGAAATTATTTCCCAGAATGCATGTTAAGACTATCCATTGTAAGCCTCTCAAAGTAGTGTAACCATGTACTGCTATTTGTAACTACTGAGTATCACAGATTGAAATCAGAAAGCAGGATTTCAGGAAAGAGTGAAATTCTTGAAAGGCTGTGTATTTCTAATGATGCAGATACTTTATCTAAGCAATCAGGGAAGTTCTGAGGACAGTGCAGTCTAATACTATAAGATCAGTTTTATTTTTGGATTTTACACCAAGGCTGCAAACAAACACTGCCTAAGCTCCAGTACCAGGTTTCCTTTTCAGAAGAAGCATCTGTCTTGTATGTAGTTTGAAAGCTGGCTTTGGTAAATAAAGTACAGAGACTAAAACTTCATCACAATGCTACATACTTTTCTTCATTAATGATCTCATTAAAATGTTTCTACCAACATAAATTAAGATCAAAATTTTGAGACATGGGTTCCATAGTCATGCACCTAAATTTCTATTTCAGCACTTAATTAATTGGCCTGATTTTCAGACATGCTAAAGTCCCACAGCTCCCAATGAGCTAATTACTTCAGTGTTTAACTTTACATTTGAAAATTTTGACCTAGAATCTTCAAAAAGGAAGATAAGTATTGGGAGTCTGGTTCTCTGTTACCCTTATTTAGTCATTTGTACGTCTACAAAGGTACCATTCTGCCTTGTCCATGTGCAAAGGCCTCTTACAACAAAGCACTAAAGTGGATACATAATTTTTTGTTTGCTTAAATACTGGGTTAATTGCTTTGGTGGGGGGAGGGCTCAGGACCTAATCCCAAATCCAAATGAATCAATGAGTGTCTTTCCATTGGCTTTAATGGGTTTTGGCTCTAGCCCAAACTATACAAGACAAAGGCCCTATAATGCAGGTATACACTTGACTAAGGCCTAGTCCACACTATAAAGCAGGGATCGGCAACGTCGGCACGTGGGGCCGCAGGGTAAGTACACTTAGTGGGCCCCGCCGCTTTGTTTGTTTACCTGGCAGTTCGCCGATTGCGGCTCCCACTGGCCGCAGTTCGCCGTCCCGGTCCAATGTGGGCTGTGGGAAGTGGCGCAGTGCTGGCCGCCACTTCCCGCAGCCCCCATTGGACCGGGACAGCAAACCGCGGCCAGCAGGAGCCTCGATCGGTGAACCGCCAGGTAAACAAAGCAGCGGAGCCCACTAAGGGTGCTTACCCTGCGGTCCCACATGCTGAGGTTGCTGATTCCTGCTATAAAGTTAGGTTGATGTAAGCAGCCTTGCATCGACCTAGCATTTGTATACACTACAAAGTTAAGAAGTCATAAAGTTGCTTATGTGGACATAACTATGGAAGTGTACAGACAACAATGTTTCTCCCGCTGATTTATCTCTCCTGCTACACCGACATAATAAAACCACCTTGATAAGAGGCATAATGCTTAGGGCGACATAGGGTGACACAGTGTCAGTATAGTCACCGCATTCCTTATGTCACACTAAGTGGCCTCCAAGAGATGTGCCCACAAGGCTCTGGTCTATAGTTTGAACTCCACTGCCCTACAGCCAGGTACACAGGCATGCACCTCTACCCCTTTAAAGTCCTGGGAATTTCTGTAATTGCTATTCCTGTTTGCTCAGTGTGGAGAGCTCACATAGCATCTGCCTAGCTCAGCATGATGGCTCCCAGCAGCAAACACACACATGCCTGGGATACACCGGAGGAGGTGGATCTGCTGAATCTTTGAGTCTGTGCAGTCAGAGGTCTGCTTAAGCCACAGGAACTTTGATATCTATGAGCAGATTGCTTGTGGCATGGAGGAGAGGGAGTATGATAGAGACACGCAGCAGTGCTATTCAAAGATCAAAGAGCTGAGGCAGGTGTACTAGAAGGCAAGGGTGACCAAGAGTCACTTTGATGCATCCCCAAACACATCCTTCTTCTAAGAGGAGCTGCATGCTATCCACAACAGTGACACCACTTCTATCACCAAAAGCTCTGTGGAAACTTTGTGGGGATTGGAGACAGTGACCAGTGGAAGTGAACCCCGAGCACCATATACTGGATGAGGAAGTGCAGTTGCAGAGAGATGGGGGAAAGGCAATAGGAACTTCTGGTGCGTGGCGAACCAGACCTTCTGTTTAACTCTGGAGGAGTCTAGCCAATCGCAGCATTCTGGCTCTGGCGAACCTGATGCAGGAGAGGGAAGCTCTGGTAAGTACGAGTTGTGCTTTGATACTCCAAGGAAACATGAAACAATACTTTGCTTTTTTAATCAAGGTAGAAGAGGGATTGAAATAACCAACACAGGTACAGTTTGTATCTGCTTGTGGTGAAACCCCTCTGAATTCCTCACTTTGTCCCATCTTTCCCTTTCCTCTCCTATTCCACTCCAGACCAAACTTATCATGGATGGGGCTCTCGCCGTGCTGTGTGCCTGCCAAGGAATAATGAGAAAGTTATGTTTCTAACTTGTTTGGATCAAGGCTGTGAGTGCACACACAATAGTGCTATATATAGACAATATCTGTCTATTGTTTCTTTAGCATGTGCAGATGTGTCCTTGAGGGGCTCCCCCTGCACACTGGCTGAGTGGCTCCATCCGATAAGAAGATGAAACAAGAGGAGTAAGGAAGACTTGTTCCAGGAAGTGCTGCAATCCCCTGGTGCTTCAGAGTCTACCAATGAAAAACTGCAAATGGATAGGGACAGGAAACGGGGGCAAGAGCAGATGATAAAGCTGCTCAGGGAGTAAACAGACATGCTGAGGTCCCTGAGTAAATTTCATGCAGAAAACATCCATGCTCACCTCCCTCTGCAGCCCATACAAAACTGTCTTCCTTGCCCTCTCCACACACCCCACCCCCCATATATTCTCTGCACATTCCAGGGTTGTTGCAGTACCCCAGTGGAGATGTTTTCCAATGACAGCTGGACATACATGAAGCTGTGAGAGCCTCACTGGCAAATATGCTCTTGGTTTTCATGTTCCTTTCAGAAGACAGAAAATGTTTGCATTGGTGGTATACATAAAAATATACATATAGAAATATATATACGGTTGCTGCTAAAATTCATAGTGCATTTGCATTGTTAAATTATAGCAATCACTACAAGGTTCACACTTGGGTGCAAGAGAACAATGCCTGGCTCAGTGCATTATAGAAATCCACATTACTGTGGCTCATTGTCAAAATGCTCCTTTAAAGCCTCCCTGATTCAGATAATTCCCCACTGAACCCCTCTAACAGCCCTGGTATCTGACTGCTCAAAAGCAGCAGCCAGCTGATCCACCTCAATTCTCCATCTCTGCAGAAATGTCTCCCCCTTAGTTTCTCAAACGTTATGCAGAGCAGAGCAGGCTGCTATGACCATGGGAATATTTTCCTCATTAAGGTCTAGCCTGCCAAAAAGACAGTGCCAGTGCCCCTTAAAGTGGCCAAAAGCACATTCAACAGTTGTTCTGCATCTGCTGACTCTGTTGCTGAAGCGCTGCTTGCTGCAGTCAAGGTTTCTGGTCTAAGCCTTCATGAGCCACCCGAGCAAGGCATAGACTGAGTCTCCAAGGATCACTCTAGCATTTCCAGTTTCCCAATGGGAATCTTCTGGTCTGGAAAGAAAGTTCCTGCTTACAGCTTTCTGTAAAGGCCAGTGTTCCTGAAGATGTGTGCATCATGCACCTTCCCTGACCATCCTGTGTTGATGTTGGTTAAAAGAGCCTGGTGATCCACCAGTGCTTACAGTACTATATAAAATTAGCCCTTTCAGTTGATGTACTCCGTCACAAGGTGTTCTGGGGCCAAAATGGGGATATGCGCCATCTCTCACCCCACCGCAGTTAGGGAATCTCATTGCCGCAGAGCCATCCACTATTTCCCACACATTGTCCAGAGTCACCGTCCTTCATAACAGGAGGCAATTAATGGCCCTGCACACTTGTATCACCATGTTAGACCTTTCCACTCCAAACTGATTTGCAACTGATCAGTAACAGTCTGGCATTGCCAGCTTCCACACAACGATTGCCACTAGCTTCCCCATCATCAGGGCAGCTCTCATTTTGGTGTCCTGGAAGCAGAAGGCAGCAGCGAGCTCCACACACAGTACCAAGAAGGTGGCTTTGTGCCTATGAAAGTTGTGCAGGCACTGCTCATCATCCCATACCTGTATAACATATAACAATGCAATCCCACTCTGTGCTTGTTTCTCTCACCCAGAACCGATGGTCCATCGTGTACAGCTGCTCAGTGGCTGCCAATAGCAATCTTGAGTTCTTTCTGTCCAGGGCACAGAGCAGGGCAGACAACACAGTGTCATCATCAGATTTGCAGCTCATGAAATATTGCAGGATAAGTCTTATTTCATCCTCTGTGGTAGGGCACCTTTCTATGCCATTCAGCGATAACTTCAGCAGGCACCATTGTCTTAAACAAGCTAGCAGCATATGGACCCAGGAACTTTGGGTCACCAGCAGCTGCTGTTCTCTCTTTCCTTTTGCTATCCTCAGGAGTGAGATATCAGCTAAAACCACCATGGCCTATGAAATATGTTGCCTGTATCCATCCCAGTGCCCTATATTCAGTTTTATGTGTCCCAGCAATTCCCTCCCTATTTCCCTCACCACTGACAGGTCATACCCACCATGGCTTGTGCTGTGAGTGGTACCTTGATCAAAGACTCCAAAGCAGAAGTGCCAATAAACATGTATTGTTTAACACTTTAGGGGCAAGTGAATGGGAGATTTATTTACCTTAAGTTTTTACATCTGTACATTTATGCATCTATACATATCATATTGACAATGGTACTTCCATGTGAATTATCTGTAGCTGTGACCATTGTGGTCTTGAAGAGTACATCCTCCACATCAGCAGAATGAGTCACCCAGATAAGGGGCTGCGGGGGAAGGATGTGGCATGACACATTCTTTGAAAGCCTGCAAAGCCAGTGTTGCATCAGACCTTTTGCATCAGACCTGTTGCATCAGACCTTGACTAGAGGTCCCAGAGGGTGAGCATTGCAGACAACCTGGAGAAGGAAAGAACAGAGAGGAGAAAGACCCAGGATTCCCAACAGGAAAAGGAGAGGAAGATGCATCAGGACATAATGGAGTTATCCATCAGCAAACGCATATGCTGCGGAATCTTGTGAACCTCTAAATTCAACAATCCCAGGTTCAAATGCCACTTCAGTTGGTGGAGAACTGCAGCACAGCACTTCCCTAAACCACTGCTTAGCATTCAACATGGCCTTAGAGCCAGCACTCCACACAAGGGGGAGCCACAATTTCACATACGCTGGCCTGTGAGAGTCACAGTTGATGTATTTGTAACTACAATGTACAACAATGATCCTTTCCCTTGTTTATTAAGGTTCCAAAAATATGTTAAAAATATTTACTATTATGTTCTTCAGATTATTTGTTAGTTACTATTTCTGTAACTGAATAAAACTCTTTTATTTTGAAAGTGATTCGTCTTTATTAGTGTACAACACATGGTGTATAATGCCTGTTAGCAGTGAATGCTATGGTCTTGTACACTCATGACCCATAGGATCAGTGGCAAGCAATATAGTTGTCAGAAATGTACAGCAAGCATCTCAGCATTATTAGTTTCACTGACAGAAATAGATGCATAGATGTGCAGCAAACACATGATTCCTAACAGGCCCCCAAATTGCTGCCCCAGGTTGAACACAATACACCATAACACATTACTGTTACTATGATCTTTCAAAGCCTCCCTAAGACATATAGTTCCTCTAGTAACTTGTCTAGTAGCCCTTGTGTCTGGCTGTTCAATCTCATCTGACAGCCACTTCACTTCTGCCCTCCACTCCAGTGGCAAATTCTGCCTTTTGCTTCACAAATATTATGCAGGACACAATAGGCAGCTATAACCATTGGGATAGTTTTTGCAGTTATGATAGTTTTGATATCCAATTTGGTGAGTAAACAATGCCAGTGCCCTTTCAGTCTATGAAAAGCACATTCAACTATCATTCCGCACCTACTGAGCCTATATTGAATCTCTCCTTGGTTCTATTGAGGTGACCAGTGTACAGCTTCATGAGCCAGGGGATTAAGAGGTAGGCAGGATCCCCCAGGATCACTAACAGCATTTCAACATTGCCAATGCTTGTAGTTCTCTGAATAGTCCTGTATTCTTACAGATGCAAGCATCATTCTCTGACCTGCCAACACTGATGGAGAAGCAGCACCAATAGCCCACTAACACCTCAAATCCATAGAAGAATAGTCCTTTCGGTTGATGTAGTCTGTGGCAATGTGCTCTGAGGCCAAAATAAGGTCACAAGAGCCATCTGTTGCTCCACTGCAGTTCGGGAACCACGTAGCTGCAAAGCCATCCATGATGTCCTGCACATTACCGAGGATCACTCTCTTGCTTGACAGGAGGTGATTAATGGTTCTGCACACTGGCATGCGTATGGCCCCCACATGGATTTTCCAACTCCAGAATGAATTCCTACTGACCGATAGCAATCTGGCATTGTGAATTTCCACAGTGTGTGATTGCCACTCGCTTCTCAACTGTCGGTTTTAGTTTCTCAAGCCCAGAAGTGTGCTCCATCAACCGGAGCTGCTCCATGGACACCACCAATAACCATGAATTGTTTCTTGCTATGTCCCACAGCAATCTGTATTCCAATAAATTGTCTTGCTCCCTGCAATTCTTCTTGAGGATCTGCAAATGCTGGGGGATCATGCACCTTATGTTTTTGCGACACTCTTGATAATTGTGCAGAGTTGTCTAGGCTCCACACTTCTGTGGGAGTTGGTGGGCAGAAACAAGTCTAGCACAGGATCATGGGAAATTGAAAATCTGCACAAAAATTACGGGATAGGCAAGCTATAATGGTAAGGAGAATGTTGCATTATGGGAAGTTGACCCCTTGCTCCCGCTGAAAGATGGCGGGTTGCTCACTGGGATATCGGCTCATTATCTACTGCCCTTGGCATCAACACAAACACTCCTGGTGAGTACGCACAACACTGACACAAGGAATCAAATATGAATGCACACAAGCAATAGACTAACTGTAACAGATAGATGCCAACATAACTTACATTGGGAAAACTTTGTCGTATAAATATGGCATGTCAGAAACCTTCTAAAATTGTTTTACCATTCTTCATTTCCTCCTTTTTATTTTCTGTCATGTCTCACAACTCTTCAGGCTCCTGCTCTCACAAGGTATTGGAAAATGATGACTTTGTGGAAGGAAAGTGCATTCAGCCCAATTACAATTTTGTTGTGTATAATATAAGACAGTATTCAATAAAACATACATTGTAAAAAACCCCACCCAAATGATACCGACTCTCTATTTATTTTGTAATGATATGGCTACAGTGATTATGAACTCATTATCTTTGATTACAGAAACATAAAATGCTGATTTCTAACATTTAGAGTTTCAGTAAGTATGGCATTAACAGCTTTCAAGATGCTTTAGAAAGGGACGGTGTTTATATTTTCAGAGATGACTCACCACTTGCATATTCTGCAACCCTGATTATTACTGAGACAATCAGCAAACAAATCAGGTTTTATAATACAGACACACACAAATATTTAGAAGCGAGAGTCACAGTATTCTGTGCTGGGATAGCACAATTACCAAATCAAATGTAATGAAACTAATACTAACACTCTGAGTAGCTTCCTATGTATGCCTTCCTTCAGAAATGTTGGGTTTTTTATTTCTCCACAATGAAGATATTTTTCAATGCATTTAAAATTATTGCACTTCTTAATTCTGTCATAGGGTTGTTGAGTGAATAAAAAAGACCTATTATGTTATGCAATTCATTTCCTGCTAATGTAAGTTTATTCTCCAGAGCATATTTTTTTCTAATGCTTCAGCCAAGCTAATATTAACTGTTTCCAAACATGTTGATTCTATCCTGTTCTATTACAGCTACATTCTAAATCATAATTGTTACAGATATGAATATTTTGGTTCAGTTTTGCCTATGTTATGGGGGCTCCAGAAGGTGCTTAGAAGTCAAGAGAAGTATGGCTGCCGCTGCACCTTATGTCAAGGTATAAGAAGTGTTCTCCTGCTTGGGCACATTCCTCCTAATCTGTGTAGATGGGGAGGGCAATAACTCCACCTCCTCTTCTGTGGAGAGGCTAGCACTACTGCAGGTGCTAGTCAGGAGCAATGGTTAAACTCAGGTGAGCATTAGGACTGTGTCTGGCACCTGCAGATGGACATCAGTGGGGGGAAAGCTCCTTGTACACTCCCCTTCCTTGTGCATATCCACAGGGCTAGACATCCTCTGACTTCTTGACAGCAAGAGCAATTAGTCAATGGAACCGTTTGTTTGTAAAATTATGTTACAGTCATTAGACGGGTCCACGGCTGATTTTGATAAATACCAATTGATAAATGGTAAAAATGGCATAAAGCCCTTCCTGATTAATTCACCACAATAGACAACTGAACTACCATCCTAGTCAAACCCAGCTACCTACAAAACATTATTATATAGATCTCTGAAAATAGGCCTATAAATTTACACAAGTACTATTATTTTTTTATTAATCCCAGGCTTTGATAACTGTTCTGTACCACTGATGTTATTTTAAATGTTACTGTTATAGGTTTTTGTTGTACTGCTATTCAAATAGGAGAGACTTTTAAAATTTAGGTCCTTGTTAAGAAACATCGTACTTGAGATTTTGGAAGACAGAAATGATCTTGGAGCTTGTTCAGACTTGTTGAGATAAGAACCAAGAAATAATATTTTAGAGTGTTCCATTTTAAAATCTTTACATCCCAAGAAAAATCTTTTTTACTCCAGAGAAAAGGTGGGTGAGATATCTTTTATTGGACCAACTTCTGCTGATGAGAGAGACAAGCTTTCAAGCCACACAGAGCTCTTCTTTAGGTCTGGGAAAGGTACTCCAAAAGCTATTACTTCATCTGCCTTGTCTCTTTAATATCCTGGGATCAACACACATACAACTACACTCTCTTTTTTCCCTTCAGTTATAACACTGGCATTTTTATTTCTTCCATATTATTTCTGGATGTCAGTTTTGAGAACACTAGTTGCTTGGGGTTGAACTTGGTAAAGAAAATAATGAGAAGGTTTGAAACTGCGCATGGGTATTGCTAATATAGAAAGGTGTGTCCATTATGTGTTTGTGTGTCCAACAGTGATGACTTCTCTTAGTTGAATCCCAGTAAACCTGGTTTGTGTCTTTGATCATTAGACATTTCCCATCCATCCTTCAGGCCACAAAGCAGAGTAAGAAAATAGTGAAACACCTCTAGAAAAAATGTGGGGTTCAGACATACTCTTATGGTGCTGGTCTATCACCTTGTTTTTCAGTCCCCACCATGTTTTTCATTAGCAGTCACTGCTTTTGAGGCAATTAGGTTTACAGAACAACAGCATGACGCCTCTGTTAGGTACCAGTTAATAAAAATTAATGCTTTTACTTCTTTCTTTTGGTATATTGGATTCATTTATATATCAAATATTCTCTATGATTTTTATCTTCAGCAAAGAGTATGTCTGAATTATAAGGCCCAGAACACTAGTCCTTACTTTAACAATCTTGAGATCCTTCATGTCTGTACAACTCCAGATATTCTTGGAAACAGGGTTCTGTTGGTGTTACAAGTGAGGCTTATCCAGGATTTCAACTGGGAAGTCTCTGAAGCTCCAGATGCACATCTTCAGCTAGGGGAAGTATGTAACCCACACACCTCCTGGATGTGGTGCTGTGTCCCCTTTTGTGGCACAGATACCACTTAGGTCTGGTCTACACTAGTGGGGAGGGTCGACCTAAGATACGCAACTTCAGAGACGTGAATACCGTAGTTGAAGTCGACCCATCTTAGGTCGACTTACCTGCCGTCCTCACAGCAGCATCGATAGACAGCAGGCTCCTCCATCGACTCTGCCTTGCGCCTTTTGGCGAGCTGGTGTTCCAGAGTCAACGGGAGCGCCTCTGGGGATCGATGTATCACGTCCTGATGAGATGTGATAAATTGATCCTCAATAGATCCATCTCTATGCGTCGATCCAGCTGGTAGTGTAGAGAAGGCCTTAGAGATTAGTGAGTGTGCTACAACCTTAGCTAAGGGTCATGTTTTTACCTCATGCAGTAAAGGCTCATGAATTTAGCTCTGGAGGTCCCAGAGTGTGGCTTCTACTCACTCTCAGTGCTGAAAAAAATCTTTACAACAGCAGGGAACTAATGAGCTGGTCAGGTACTTTGGAAAATCCTTCAACAGAAAATGCAATTTCAACATAATAAAAAGTTGCCTCTGAACGCTAGCTGAGAATTAGGATCAAAAACACTATCTGGATGGGGTCTTTTTTTAGGGATGCAGCTGGGATGGGGTGCAGAGAAGGCTGTAAGGATCCCTCCCAGATCATTTTACTGTGAGAGGATGCTGCACAATGCGAGGAAGGCAGACATTTCCTGCCAAGTCTATTTGGCATGTCTCGGGAGAAGCTGAGAAGTTTGGAGCACTGGACAAATTAGATTTTCAGCTCAAATCTGAGCCTAAGCCTTTTTAAAGCTTTGGGAAGATTGCCACATCTTTAATACAAGCAATCTTTCTAAAACAGCTGTCAAGCTGTACCTGGTATAGCTTTACCATCCACTGCTTAGGCTCAATCCTAGGTTTAAAAGCCTTAACAATTACTACCTAAAGCTACTTAGAGCACACTGTTGTAATCTTGATAACTTATTCACTTACCAAAAATGTTATTTGATACCCTCTAATATTATTTTAGAGTCATTATTTTATTACTTTATACAGCAACACTTCCTTTTTTAAGCTTCTAATATCATTCTTTTCTGTTTGAGGTTTTATAATATCTTATTATGAAATTGAATTAACTGAAGATATTCTATGGAAACAATTCCATCAAAACAGAAGTGGCCTTTCTGGTTTACTTACAATTTTTGCACTGGGCCTGTTCATTAGGCTGTAATCCTTTCAAACACCTGCAGTGCTTTGTTTTGTTTTTTTTTTCATTTTATTTGAAAAGCCTGAACAAAATGCAATGGCATCTTGACTTGCCAAAATAGTATCTTGTCTTCATTTTCAGGGGGAGCTGCTTTCCATCAGGCCATGTTGCATGACAGCCTATAAGGTCTGATTCCTCCCTGCCTTACACTTTGTGTAGTCATTTAAACCTATGAAAAATAGATGTAAAGTGCTATTAAATCAGAATTCTCCCCCCACTTACATCTACAGCCACTTAGCAGTCATTTGCACATATGTATATAACTATGCAAGGTAGCAGCAGGAGCAGAGCCAATGGGGCATGCTAGATCCTCTCTGCTTTCTGCCTTTGGCCCAGAACAACAGAGGAGGAGCACAGAATGGGGCAGTAGAACACCTACTTTCAGAAGGAGCAGCAGAGGAAGCACTAGATACCCACCACCCTCTTCCTCATAATGCGGAGCCAGCAATCCCATCAGCACTTTTTTAAGAAGGTCATCAAAGGCTCCAGCACCTCAGAAGAAGGAGAGACTCCAGCAGGGAGGAATGTTAATGCACTGGTCTCCTGGCAGAGAACTGATGGCACCTGAAAAACGTTCTTTCATTCTTCTTGACTTTGCTTACACATGCGATCCTGTGTACATAGAACTCACTGCATATCATGTAAGTGGGAATGGGATAGGATAAGTGGAGTAGTCTTCTGTTAATTCTATGTGGCCTGATGGAGGTAGGGTAACAGCTATGGTACCAGAATCCCTCTGAGTCTTAGGTGTAGATTTTCCATTTCTCCATTGCTGTATTGGACTAGTTGTCCATACTAATATTAGATCTACCAGCTCACTTCAGTGCTGTTAATCATGAGGTGTTGCTAACTTATATGCACTAAGATACAGGAATAGACAAGGCTACTCTTGAGTGGCTCTCCTTTCCTGGCTGAGAGTCCTACATTATGCACTGGAAAATTTCTCATTGATTCTGAGCTCACCTATAAGCAGAGTGCCTCAGAGTTTTCTCCTTCTGCATCATTGTGTTCAGAGTGATGGGGGTTAATGACAAAGTATGGACTGTGAAGTTCTCAGTACAATGATGGCACTCAGATCTATATCCCAATTTGTTTATTCTGGCAACTGAATTCTCTTGTCTGGAGGAGATTCCAGCATTGATAAGAGCAAGATGGGCAAAGCTCAGGCCACACTGAAATGCTTTTGTCAGGTTGGGCAAACCAGGTGAAAGCTATGACAGAATCTTTATCACTATGTTGATTGACAGCCTTGTCTACTGTTCATCCCTGGAGTTCTTAAATTTAGGATCTAGTTAGAGTTTTTTGACAATCAAGTAGCAGTGGTGACTGGGCTGCTTCTTGCCATAGCCAGAAATGTGTAGTGTTTTCTTTCAGATGCAAACTTTATTTATGGGCTTCAGGCCTTTTTCTCTACCAGATTAGAAGATTAGACTAATGCAATGTGTTTGGCATGAAACTACACTCTACGTTTATTCAGAAGCTGAAACTGATGCACAGTTCTGCTTCCCAGTCATTGAGCCATGTATCTCTATAGCAGGATATGACACTGACACTGTGAGATCTTCACTGGTTGGCTTCTTGACAGAATTAAAAGTGTTGCTATTGATCATAAAGCCCTAAATGGCCTTGAAAGACCATCTCTCTTCCCGTGATTACTGCACAGTCTAGCACTTTCCAGGAGTGGACTTGTCATTTGAACTCTAACACTTCGCAGCAATCTGCAAGGTTGTTGAAAACAGTTGTATTTAGTAGTGTAGAGGCCACTCGGAACTTGTAACAGCAGCAAAGAACTCTGTCTTTGATGGATGCATCTCGCAAAGTCCAGGCAAATGCAAACCAGCCAAATGAATGCATGTTTGATGGGTAGTGTTTGCCATGATAGCTGGCCTTGGAGGTGAGCAAGATGAGGTGTTTAAGTCTGGCTCAAGCAGAGGGTTGGCTTTGACTCATCTCTATGCCCATGTATGTGAATGAGCCAAGAAAGAGCCAGCCCAGTAAGAATATACTGGCATTTCTTCCTGGCTGTTACAATGACCTTATATATCACTTCATACATTCTCCCATTTGCATGAGTATAATTAGTTCCAATGGATCGACTAATGTTTTGGCATGGCTCTGCCTTGGCTCTGGCTTCAGACTTTCTGGCTTGTTTATGTCCATTGCATCCAGAAAGCTTGTTTGAAATTAATTAAGGAGTATTTAAGGATAACTAATATCCATTCTCTGTTTTAAAAAATGGTCCCGAGAATGAGGAGATTAAAATAAATCAAACAATGTATTATACATTAAAATAACATTAACTACCAGCTTTAGTACACCAAAGCCAGGTAATGCACAATTTAAATTTAACCTCTAACTCCGTTACCTACATCTGAATATTGCAGCTCTTTGTGGGCGTGGGGTGGGTGGGTGTTTGTGGATGTTTATGTGTATATATAATACACACATACATATTATATACAGTATATGTTGGAATTATGTTCTTGAAAAAAGCGATGGATACTGAAACAACAAATACTGGGAAATTTTTCCCCATAATAAATAATGGCCCACCACGTCTCCTCCACCCACCTGCTGCCTCTTCCCGCCTAGTTCCACCCCCTCTTCTGAGCGCGCCCTGTCCCCATTCCTCCCCACCCCCCAGCACGTCTTGCATGGTGCTGAACAGCTGTTTCACAGCCTGCAGGAGGTGGTGGAAGGGAGAGGAGGAGCTCAGGCCACCGGCGGATGGAAGAGAGGGGCACTGGCTGTTGGTGGTGCTAAGCACCCTCAAAAAAATGATGCAAAAGATGAAGCGATGGATATGCAGATTGAGATTGATGTGAACCGGAACACGCTCTCCTATTGATCAACTACAGATATGCAAAATGATCAATATGAGGGAGATGTATACCAGGGACCCCCTGTATTTTATTTATTGAAGAAGTATCTAAAAATGAAAAAAAAAGTGCATTGTCATAATATACTGGTAAATGACACAACAGACTGTAACAGCTTTTGTTAGATGTCCTGGCAGGCCAGTTCTTTAATCTGAGTGTTTTTGACACAATGGATTGTAATATCGCCTACAAAACCATTACAGACTATTATATTAGTGCATCTTTGAATACACAGTAATTGATGTATCATTGACATAACAGTCTATTGCCTCAATACCTCTTCAGATGTATGTAAATTAAGCTCATAAACATAACTTATGAATTTCAATGCCTTGCATATATAACAGTTACTATACTTTAGTTTAAATGAAAGAGCTTGACAAGTTTTAATTTTCGATCACTAAAACAGCAAAATGATTATTTTCATTATTTATCAAAAACCCCAGAAAGTGGTACATATTTCATAAAATACAGCCTTCCAGAAAAGCAGAGAAAGCCAGGTCCAGCATCACTGCAGTCAATGGGAGCTTTGCTATTGACATCCATGGACAAAGGATCTAGCCCATAATCTTGATTTGACATGACACAACAAAGGAAAATCATAAAGAAGATGGGGCTGGTGATAGTAAAATTGTGGCTAAATGAGTAAGGAAAGGTCACATCTTGATGATTATTTGCACTGTGGTCCCACCTAAAGACCACAGTTGGGGGTCAGGTCTTGAGCTACACACTATACCCACTTATAACAAGACAGCCATTACTCCAAAGCACTTACAATGTAAGTAATGATGATGTTTTAGTTTCCTTTTAAAATCTGTTGTTGATTTACTGAAATTATATTCCACTTTATAGGCTCATTTGAACAATCAAGCTGTATTTTAATAATGAGGCTGTATAAATATCCTTAAATAAGAAACAATTTATTTGTCTTTTTAAAAAAATGTTTGATGATGATGCAGGAAAATATCACCCCAGTTTATCCAAGAGAATATTCATTATGATGCTTCCTCGCATAGCGCTGCAATGTGTCTCAGACCAAGCAGGTATGGACTGCCTTTTGGGGAGTTCAGATTCCATGTCCACTCAGTCTTTGTCCCTCTACAGAATGTTAATAGGGAAGGTGATTTTTGTGATGTGAACAGTGCAGCAGGGGTTAGACTGAGATCACATATTTATTTCATTTAGGACAAAGAGACATTTGATAGCAATGCTTTTACTCTGACCTGAGCAGGATTGAAACCAGTAATCTCATGGTAGAGGGGAAAAAATTAAAAATGTGTTTCCTTTTGCACTCTTAGAACCTAAAATTAGATACAATGTTTTAAACCACAATGAAAACAGATTTTTTTAAAAATAAACACTTTGAATGATATTTAAACTTTGTAATTTGTTTGGCTCATTAGCTGTATCTGACATCAATGTTGAGTGCATTTGTATATAGCACCAAATAACCTTATTTGGCAGTAGATTTTATTGCACTTTTTGCAAAGTATATTCTCCCTTTGAGACTTAGGTGTATATTTCACTTGGGCTAATGGGATTTATATACACTGAGAGAAATTAATAACCTATTCATTCTGTACACTGAGCAGCAATTTTTCATTTCATGCATCATATATAACTTGCTATACAAGGTCAGTAAGTATTCTTAACATACAGAAAAAAAAGATTGAGACAGCTTTATTGTTTTGAAAGCTAGATACATTGAGCTCATAATTCATTTCCCTAACAGTGTAGCATCAGAAGCTCCACTGACAGCCAGTCACAAAATCCTTAACTCAAAAACGGGGAACCCTGAAAGGCATTGAGCCTCTGCCCTCTCACCAAAGTCAGTTAGCCCAAATTAAACAACATAGGAACAAACCCAAAAACACTTTACAAAAGAATCTGTAAAATGTACTGAGGTTTGGACTATTAATAATAATAACACAGCCCAAACAGCCAATTCCATTCACATAGACTAAGACCTCAGCAGCCCAAAGTGCAATGGAAACTGAGCATTGTAATGATGTGAAAAGAAAGTTGAAAGTGTTGAAGGAAATGCAAAGCAGTCAATAAAAATGTTTAAGACAGATGCTAGTTAAAGGGCTTATCTACATAGGAAAATGGACAGGCAGAGCTATAATAGTATAATACAGCTTTAATTCTGCTGGTATAACTCCCCATTTGGATACTCTGTTCCAAAATTAAAATGACTTTATTCCAGTATAATTACTCTGCTTCCAAAGATTCACTCCCAAGGACTTTTTAGGTATACGTTAAATGTCATTTATTTTCTTTGGATACTAAGGACACTTCCTGTGGAAACAGATGGGCCTGAACCCCTGGACTGAAAATTTATTGAATTTTCAGGCAATTCAGATACAGAACCTCCCTAATTGTATAAACTGGGACAAAAGCAATGAACTAATCTGAGTATGTCCATGTATTTCCTCAGGACAATCTTGACCTTTGCCATGGCTTTGTGAATCACCTCAGGGAGACAGTAACATAGCTAGAAACTCTATTTCTTGAAGGAAAAAAGTTCATTTTCATTTACATTTCAAAGATTGTTTTAATGTCTACAAATCTAATTCCCAGAGAAAAAAATAGTTTTCTTAAAATTAGAATTTTCATTAAATCTTCATTATTTTTGGCTACAATTCAAATAAAGACTCAATCTGGCAATTAATTTCTGACGGTGTTTATAGTGCATCCCTGATTAGCTGGATTATCCATTTATTATTTCACAACAGAATGGCCAATGTCCAGAAAAATGCCCAGTCTGGGACACACCTACTTTGGAAGGTAGAGGAGCTAAATGACCTTATACATCCTTCCCATCTTTAATTCCTGCTGTTCTCTTGGTTTAGCAGCTAGCTTGATGTTTGGTGCAAGTTGGGTAGAATACAGTACTTGTGCTAGAACTCCGTGGTTAGAATTGGTTTCCTTTCCTATAAATCAATGTTTCCCATCCAGAAGCCTGGGTGTAAGTGGAGGGAGGACTGAAAAGAGAAGCTGTGGGGTTCCAGGCAGAAAAGAGAAGAGCAATATAATGGGTAAAGGTGCATGGCTATAGTTATAGTCTCAATACAAATGCATTGCTGTGGATGACATGATGGACAGCTCCTTGGACTCCCTGCCTGTAAAATCCCTTACAATATGGCACAAATAGCTCATTTATACAGGACTACAGGCTCAGGAAGCAGCTCTCTGGCCCCAAATTTGTATCTCATAACACACAACTTAACAGTGAAAGCATGCCTGATTTCCTTATGGTGAGCATCTAATCATACCAAATTTCCTCCTAGCTCCATTTTCTGTACAATATGACTGGGACTTTAAGGTGCAGGTGGTTGAGTTTTACATAAACTGAAACTTTTTTCTTTAGTAGGTAGAATGCCTGTTCATAAAACCACTCGTCCCCTCAAAAAACCCAAACAACTCCCACCCCTCAAAAAATCTCCAATATTTTGTTTGATGTTGATGTAATTCTTTTGTCCTTTTTCTATGCACTGCATGCAAAGATCCACAATCAACTACACTGTATGGTGTCCCTAGCCTCTATTTGTCAGAGGGGGATGATGGATAGCAGGAGATGGATCACTTGATCATTGCCTGTTAGGTTCACTCACTCCGGGGGACCTGGCATTGGCCACTGTCGGTAGACAGCATACTGGGCTGGATGGACCCAGTACAGCCATTCTTATGCTCTTATGTTCTTATGTAGGGAAGTATGAACTAAAAGTAAAATTACAACCAGAATAACAAGTTTATAATTTCAGTTTTTCTCTTATTTTATTATTTGTATGATGTGTGTGTGTGTGTGTGTGTGTGCCTTCTGACTCTGAGGCACTGTTCACTTTCCCAGGCACTATAGGCTTACAGCTCAAACAGATACAAAACAAGAAAACAAAGAAATTAAAATAAAAGTTACAAACAATACTTTTGATATCTTAATCACTGGTTCTTCAGGCCTTTCTTGTTCTCCAATCAAACTTCATTTAGATACGTTTGCTCTCTCATGCTGCTGTTGCAACTCCTGGAATAATAATTAAGGAATGCCTCATGAAATACAGTATTGAGAGAGCAGCCTCACCATAAAACATGGACTATCTTTGTAATAGAAAAGCTTCTATACAAAGTACATACACAAAAGAAGTGCCAATAAGAGGATAGGTATTTAGAAATTTGGTCTGAGGAGGCCTTCCTCACCAGCAAGCCAGATTCTTTAGCCAGATTATTTGAATATTAATGTATCCTGAATAAGTAATATATGATGTAATACATTAATATTTTGTTGTTATTTTGCCTTAATAGAGAAGGGATTTTTAAATAATAATAATAACCACCACAAGTAGCTGTCCCTTCTTACACTACCAAACTGACTGTTAAGGGAACTGTTATAGAACTTGTAGGAGCGCAGAAAAATTACCCTCACCCAGGAAGAAAAAAGTGGATAAAATGATAGTAATTTAGAGGCATTGAGAAGTATCAATAGAAAATTATTTTCCATAGTGTACTAAAATATATATTCAGTTAGCACTATATTTTCGCACAGTGAAAAAATACACCGGAAATTTATAAAATCATTACAAAATAGTGTGATGCTGGAATTCAATACAAGTTAATACAACTGATACTTAGGACTTGATCTAACTTGCACTGAAGTCAATGCAAAGACTACTTTTAACTTTAGTGGCAATTGGATCAGTCACCTAGATAAACTGAGCAAGTTTACATTATATTTTTATTGCAAGTTGGCTACATTTATGATTGACTTTCATAACTTCTTATTTCAAGACATGATAAAATGATTAGACTTTTTATTTAGTATCTCATATTTTATTGAAAGCATTTGTGTGCTGTAGTGAGATATGAATTGCATATGAAACCCTTTTCAGATTAAAAGGTTCTTATTTTTAGATGACCTTCCCCAACCCCACATCAAACCAGCAATGCTTTATCATAATGGGCCAAATTCATCGATGGCATAATTCCATTGAGATAAATTAAGCTACACTGATGATACATTTGGTCAATTTAGTAAATATTTTCATCACTTTGATTATATGTAATTTTTAAATATAGATTTTATCCTGGAATATGATGATTTACTTAGTCACAACCTAGAAAAGTCAATGTCACTTATGGGAAATGTAAGCATATTGGAGCCTGACAAAGTGAATTTAATCTTAGGAAATCTTTTAATTTGACAGATGATATTGTTCACCTCTGTCTGGATTTGTTTGGAGCCCCCATTTTATGGTTGAAGGGCTGCATATATAGAAAGGCAGTACATCTTCTATGCAGTTCAGCTGCTATTATGAGACGTGTGTGGTTTGTTCAGTCTTAAACATGCATTACCTGTCTTGCAAATTTCCTAATTAGTTCAACCAATTTTCTTTCTGTCTCCAGGTAATATGAACCAATGATCTGAATCTGATGTTGTTAACAGAATACAGTTCTGAACAAATGTTTTAGGTCACAGTCTGTTTATAGCACTACAAAGTGTGCCTTATTTGTCCCCTAATTTATACATTTAGATTTCTTTATTAATTTACCAGAAAAGTAAACAATTTTGAGTTCCAAGACATTAACAATGATTCAAGTTTATTCAAAAGCAATTATTGATCTAAGCTGCAACTCACTGGAGAACACCACTCTTAAACCTAAGGTATCAGGACTGAAAACGACCACATTGTTACAGTGTTTAAAAAATGTCTGAATATACGTGCTTTCAAGCACACCATACACATTTTTCAAACTTTAGTTTCCCTTCAGCTATATCCTGCTTTTATTTATTCTAATATAAGTGACTCATTCAATATAACAAATTGTAGCAGAGTAAATGCAACTATGATTAAAAATAACACATTACCCCAAACTTTTCACCGGCTGGCATATGATAGATTTGTTTATTCACATAGTAAATATCATACATTACATTGGTATTTTCTTCTATTACAGTGGTTCTCAACCAGGTTTCAGATGGGGGCCATGAGCAAGGTGGGCATTAGACTCTCTAGGGCAGGGATCGGCAACGCTGGCACATGGGACCGCAGGAACCTTAGCAGGGTGCTTACCCTGTGGTCCCGGGGGGCCAACGTTTACCTGTCAGTTCGCTGACTGCAGCTCCCACTGGCCGCAGTTCACTGTCCTGGTCCAATGGGGACTGCAGGAAGCAGCACGGTGCCAAAGCCCTGCTGCTGCTGAGCCCCACCACCCAAAGCTGAAACCTGAGCAACTTAGCTTTGCGGTGCCTCCCGTGATGTGGGGGCCCAAGCAACTGCCCTGCTT
Source organism: Dermatemys mawii (assembly GCA_007922305.1). Taxonomy (NCBI): domain Eukaryota; kingdom Metazoa; phylum Chordata; order Testudines; family Dermatemydidae; genus Dermatemys; species Dermatemys mawii. The sequence continues at coordinate 26,939,615 of ML677341.1, forward strand.
GCTACCCCTTAATGCCAGCCCTGGGTTTTATATGCAGAAAAACAGCTATTGTGGCATAGGTGGACCGTGGAGTTTTTATTGCACAGTGCGTGTAGAGATCAGAAAGAAAAATGTTGAGCACCCCTGTTCTAGTAGAATGTGTTTGCCTTGCTTTTGACAAGTCTTATTTGGAAGCTAATCAGACTGTGGTAATGCCTGCAGTGATCACTTTAATGTAATACTGAAAAGGGGGCAGCACCAAAATGATCTCCATAACAGAACCAGACTGGATGTGTTTAATGCAACATAAAATCATGGAAACAAACCAAATGAAATGGAAACTTTTGAGACAAAATTTTGGCTGCATCAAGCATTCAGATGCTACAGAGATGGGGACTTCATAAGCCTCTAAGTAGATACAATTTAATAAAGAATGTAAAAAAATTTAAAAGGAAAAGGAAAACTGAAGACTAAAGGGCAAATCCTTCCAGCAGCACCATTGAGCAAGGTACAAAATGTGATATAATCAGCTTCTCCTCAGTGGCAATCATGTGAGGACTTCAACACACCTTTGCAAGCTGTAGGATGGAACTTCATAGAGTTCATCATGGAGGGAGGGACATGGGTAGGCTACAGGTATGAAGGGGCCTGGATAATGGGATCATACATGTCATGAGCCTACTGGCCAAAATCCCATGGAGAGGGACAGTCAGGAAAGTCCGTCATAGACTCCGTAGTAGCAATAGAAGTGGCCCAGTTACTTTCATGCCCTGGACGTTATTTGATTTGTGGCTGAGTATTCTGTCCTTCAAAAGCCCCATAGTAGGATCACTGATATTTATAGAAACCTTTCTTACACTTATTTTGTGCTTTATTGTTTTTAAAACCATATTTCCTGTGAAATTTCAAGAGGCTTTTATTGTTTGCAGAGTGTCTTGTGAAATCCACTTCCACTTCAAAATGTCAAGATTTCTCACTTGCGTAGGCATTATTGAAGTAAAGGTAGCAAATAACTGTGAACAGAACATACTAAACCTATGCTGTGAAGGCAGGAGTCCCTAACAATACAGAGCAGAAAGGTGCTGTTGATAGTTACACCAGAAAGTACAGAAACTGTTTCAGATACTATTGCTATAGATAGAGAAAAAATTATAAACCACCTCTCAGATTTAATTTGTAGTATGTTGTATATTTAATGATAGTAATGAATCTATACATTTTTAAATTTGTTATTTTACAGCCAAGGAGGTGGAGCATTTAGTGTATAGGACTTGGGTAGTATCACTTTAAATAGTTTGTGAGCCCTCTAGTGCCCTTCACTGTTTTGTATGTTTCAGAAACTATCAGAACCCCACCTGAGCGGCAGTGTGCATCTGTAGCTAGGCCTTGAACGTTGCATTTAGTTGCTAGACTCAATCATTTGGAGACAACTGTGTCTGCCTAGATCTTTCTTATTACATTCATCATATAAAGAACAAAGGACACAACATACGTGCTTAGCTCTGTGCATGTGAGCTGTCCCATTGACTTAATGGCCCTTTTCATAAGGTTAAAGTTAAGCATGTGTGGAATTCTGTACAGGATTACAGCATTGTAATTGACTATCTTTACAAAAACTGCCTTTCTGAACAGGCAGAAATGGAACAGTCACAGACATGTGCCTTGGTCCAGAAGCTGCACAGAAATGTGTATCTAAAACAGCACATCCTACCCCTCCCCGGTCCCCACATCACTTAACTGAGTGAACCCATATTAATATCTGGTTAACAGGCTTTCAACTATATATATGAAATGCTAAATGGGAGATTAGAAAAGGCCCAAATAAGAATCCTGTGCCCAATTCCCACTGACTTTGCTTGATTTTCAGTGGACGTTGGGCCCCCTACCTGCTCTTTGTGCCTTTGAAAATCTCCTCTTAGAATTTTTTTTAAAATATATCTAACTAAATGTATAGTCATGTAATAATTGCAAATATAGAGTAGCACAATATGTGTCCTGTCATTTGTATAACTGCTTATATTTGGCTTAAAATCATAGACTCATAAAATAGTAGGACTGGAAGGGACCACAATAGGTCATCTAGACCACTCCCCTGCACTCAAGGCAGGAGTAAGTAATAATTAGACCATTTCTGATAAGTGTTTGTCTAACCTGTTCTTAAAAACCTCCAGCGACGGAGATTCCATAACTTCCCTAGGCAATGTGTCACAGTGATTAACTATGCCAACAGTTAGGAAGTTTTTCCTAATGTCCAGCCTAAACCTCCCTTGTTGCAAGTTAAGCCCATTGCTTCTTGTCCTATCCTGAGAGGTTAAAAAGAACAATTTTTTCTCCTTCTCCTGGTAAAAACCTTTTATGTACTTGAAAACTATTATCATGTCCCCTCTCAGTCTTCTCTGCTCCAGCATAAACAAACCAATTTTTTCAGTCTTCTCTCATAGGTCATGTTTTTTAGCTCTTTAATCATTTTTGTTGCTCTCCTCTAGACTTTCTCTAATTTGTTCACAACTTTCCTGAAATATGGCTCCCAGAACTGAACACAATAGAATACAAATATTACTTCTTGTGTCTTGCTTACAACACTCCTGCTAATACATTCCAGAATGATGTTTGCTTTTTTGCAACAGTGTTACACTACTGACTCATATTTGATCCACTATGATCCCAAGATCCCATTCTGCAATACCCTTTTCTAGGCAGTCATTTCCCATTTTGTATGTATGCAATTGATTCATTCTTCTTAAAAGAAGTACTTTGCATTTGTCCGTATTGAATTTCATCCTATTTACTTTAGATCATTTCTCCAGTTTGTCAAGGTCATTTTGAATTGTAATCCTATCCTCCAAAGCACTTGCAATCCCTCCCAGCTTGGTATCAACCGCAAACTTTATAAGTGTACTCTCTTTGCCATTATATAAATGTACCTTCCTTTATGAACCAAAGGCTAATTAGGTTTTCAGTTGATTGTCTGATATCCATACAGGGTTCTCAGAGGTTCTGGATCTGTGTTGCTCATGAAACAAATATGACTCAGTATCAGCTTCATAAATTTTATTAAAAATCTTAAACAAACATAAAATCAATAAAATGTATCATCAAAGCTAAGCTACTGTTAAGAACACTAAACAAATCTAAGAATAAAGCAGGACAAATATCAAATCAAGATTAAATACAAAAAATCAAAGAACAGCTTCAATACTGGATAAGAATTAAGTCATGAAATGAGTTACATCATCAAATTAATATTAAAAATAATCAATTTTTATACACTCTAAAGAGGATTACAAGAAGGTTATAAACCCCAACTAAAGATTTGTACCAAAGTCAAGCTGGTCTATGGCATAGAGCTGACTAAGGCTACATCTAGTCTATGTGCCAATGTCAGCACTGTGAAGTGTACATGTAGCTACACTCCAGTGAAAAGCAGGTTGAATCCATTCTGCAGTTTGTAGCTACGCATATGAGTGAAAGACTCCAGCAGTGGACAGGCAGTAGAGAAAGGTTTCAGCAGACATAGACATATTTTGCACCCTAGGCAAAACTTCCAATTTGCACCACCACCACCCCCAGACCCCACGGCAGCTCCCCACCCCATCTTTGCCCGGGAAGACCTGCGGAAGCTCCCCGCCCCAGCTCACCTCTGTTCCATCTCCTACCCTGAGCATGCCGCCACCACTCCACTTGTCCCACTTCCCAAGCTTGCGGCACCAATCAGCTGTTTGGCATGGCAAGCCTGGGAGGGAATGAGAAGAGTGGGGTGGCATGCTCAGGGGAGGAGGAGGAGTGGGGGTGAGCTGGGGTGGGGAGCGATCCCCTGTCCCCACCCCTCTGCCTGCGTTCACTTGCGCTCCACCACCTTCTCTGAGAGTGCTTTTTGGTGCGCCCAACCCTAAGCAGCCACCTAGTTTGCCTTGTGGTTGCACCAGACCTGGGTTTCAGCAGCTCCCCATTGCCTGAGCCATGCACTGTAGTGAGTGTTTTCCTGCTGTCTCCCCACAGGTGGATTCTCCCTGTGTCAGCGAAGGGCTTCAGTAGCGGAGAGCTGCCTGAGACTTTCCCCACTTCTCGAGTCGTTCCATTCAGTGGGGAAGGGCCCCAGCAGTAGGGGGCTGACAGAGCATTTCCCTACCTTCCCGCTGCTGCCAGAGTCTTTCCCTGTGTCAGGGAAATCTCCAGCAATAGGGAGAAAAGGTTCTACCAATCCCAAAGGATTAAACACATTACCTCCCAGGATATTGAATGTTTCAGACCTTATCCAAATACATGCTATAGTCAATTCTTATCAACTAAACTAAAATTTATTTAAAAAACAAAAGAGAGAGAGTATGGTTAAACAATCAATATACATACACGGATAAGTTCATTTTTTAAGATTCAGATTCATATCAGAGATGGTGAGCTTTGTAGTTGCAAAGAGTTCTTTCAGAAATATTTCATAGGTTACAGTCCAGTGTTATTGCAGGGTCTTCCAATTTAGGACTGAGAACTCTGTCCTTGTGGCCTAAGCTTCCCCTGTCTGAAGCCTCAAGCAGATCTGAGATGACAGAATCAGGACCCAAGGATCTTTTATACAATTTCATGTCCTCTTTGACAAGTTAGAAGTTCCTCCAGGAACAAAGGGTAATCAGGATGACTTTGAAGGAGGTCCATTACCAGTACTTAGCTATAGAACTAACATAAAGCAATTTGCTTGTTCCTCCACCATTCACAGATTATTTGCTATACATTTTAAAGAGAGATAAGTACAGAGATATCCCCTGTTTACAATTCATTTCAATGCCAAGATGTCTTTTGATCTCTGAATGATCAGAATACATCATAGACAGGGACTGTTGATTACATTGTCAACCCTGATCATACATATGTAAATACACAAAACCCACAAACATTATCTCCCCACATGTCTTTTGAGGGTTATTTATTTTTCAGGATGTTTAACCTTTTATAGCCATGTGTCACAGTATGTATGCCTCACACTTTCAAAAGAAGCTTGAAGTGCAGACGTAATTTACATGTCTTAATCCTGAAACCAAATTATCATCCAATGTCTGGACCAAAACCTCAGAGCCAATTATAAAGCTTTCTTCTTAGAATGCCATTCTTATGTTGTGAGTACTTTAAAGCCTAGCATAATGAAACTCATTAAAGAAATATTTTTTTAAAAATATAGATGGCCTGCATTACCACATATGCTATTTCTTTCACATATCATATAGTGTAGTAATATTGCAGCAATATGCATGTATTGTATGCTTTTAGTTGCTTATTGCTTAGTTATTAATCTGATTGTAGTGGGGCAGCTGCTAGGGAAAGGCAAGAGGGGCTGGGGAGCTCTAGCTTGGCAACTCCTCAGGCTGCAGGCCTTGTTACAGGCTCAAGAAAGGTACTGGGGGCTGCAGAGGAGCAGCCCGTAGATATGCAAAGGCTGATAATTAATGGCCATTACAGACTGCAATTTGCCCCAGTGAGAGGGGCTAGATGATGACTGGCAGTAGCCACTGAGGCAAGGTGCAGTTAGAGCGTGGGGGGTTCTCCTGGGAGGAGAGACCCAGAGTGTAGGAGCACTGCCAGGGGGAAGCCCCCATAGCAAAAGGGCACCAGGGTCGGGGAGGGACAGGGGGCCTAAGGCAGGTGCAAAATCGGCCAGCAGAGGGCGCTCCGAAGCTGGGGTTGAGCTAATTCCCTGGACCACCAGCAGAAGGCACCACACCAGTGAGTCTCACTTCACTACATGACGCAGTTACAAATTGCACAGGGCAAGTATTATAATGAGAGCACTTTAATGCACTTTAAAGCAAAGTACTTGTGCCATTGTTAGTAAATTAACTGGCTAGGACCTATCATTAAGGTTACATCAGAAGAAAGATGAAATTTCACATCTAGAAAACTTCATATTGTGTCGTAGGCCTTTCCAAAATTTTTGAGTTATATTTAGATTTACCTAGTATTCTTTACATAGATATTGTTATTTAGAGTACATTGTATAAGACTTACTGTAATACAGTATAATTGAGATGATCCACACTGTTATGAAATACTGAACAGTCATACCTTACATAATCATCCTGATTTTTGAAACCAGTAGGAAATCTCTGAAAACTGACCTGACTTTACCTCTAACATTTTTAAAAGGGATAAAAAAAATGCCATTCAAATTAAAGAAATGAGGGCTTTCTGAAAGAATGTTGGAGGCCTCCGAATTGCAGCTTCATATCATTCTCAACCAGATTATGAGGCCCTGGTAGAAATTTCAGATGATGAAGAGAGAAAAGTGAAACTACAGCAACAAAGTCCTGCAGTGCGCTGAATAGAACTGGTTGAAATTTTCTGAGCAAAAAGGGATTTTGTTGTTGAAAAATTCATTTAAAAGCATGGTAATACCAATAAAAAAGGAGGACAACTAAAAAACTAAATATATTTGATATAAAAAATGGGGGGAAACTGGGTTGTTGTTTTTTAAAGGGGGGAAGGTCCACTTTGAACCATGCAAAATGAAAATAATTTGACATTTAAACATTATTCTGACTAATTGTTTTTCCATTTTTTGACCAGCTCTAAAACTGAATGTGATTTACTTCCAGCATTCCACAGGAATTCAGCCATTGGAAAACCAGGCCTGACCCTCAAACCAGAGAAAGTCACCTGCTTTCAGAGTTAATTAACAATCTGATTTCATGCTAAGTTCCTGATGAAATCCATCCACTGTTTATAGTTTCAAGTGAAACATTTGGTGGCACCACAACCATCAGGGATTTATATGGTTAGCAATGCCATGGATATTTTGTGCTGGTTCTGGGTTCCAATCTCTTATGCTGCAGAGTCCTCAATAGTAAAAATCAATATACTCAATTACTGCTCTCTCTCAAAGAACTAACCATCTAAACAGCCAAGAGACAAAAAACCCTGAGTTCAAGAAAACATCCCTACTCCAAAAAGACACTTTTAACTTGTCTTATTAAAGTCCATAGGTTTTAAACACATGCTTAAAGTAAAACATGCTTAAGTGCTTTCCTGAACAGGACTGGATTTAAGCATATTCATAAGTGTCTTTCTGTTTTGGGACCGAAGAAAGGAGGAAGGAGGTATTATTATCACCATAGAGTTGATAACTAAAGTAGAAGGGCAGTTTTCAATATTTTGGGCACTATTTCAATTTGCTGTGACCTCAGTTATAGAACAGTTAATTCATATATTTGAATCTTATTTGCTAGGATGCTCTGAGCTAATCATTTATTCACATACTATGAAAACTATTTAATGTGCTATTGAAGTGCTGAATTTTGGAACTGGCGAGTAGCATACTGGTTACATACTAGCATACTAGCAAATGAGAGAATGCTGCTTGATTCTAGAGGATAGAGATCTGATGACAAATGACAGATTTTTAAAAATATCTTATTAATCCAAGAGGTTAAATGATAGGTTCAACCACCCTTCTCCCAACCCATCACTTCTCTCTGGTTTACTATTTGTTCAATTTACATAATTTACATAATGAATTAATTTTGGGAAGAAATTATTAGAAAAGTCCTAATATAGTCACTTGCCCCTGGTTAATTAATGTTCTGTAAAATATGTATAGACTTTTTTCAACTTGATGGATTTGGGAGAGAATAGATGATGTAGGATGGCAATAAACATGGCTACTTCCCTGTATTTTACTGATCTGAGGGCAGCTCATTAGTGACTGAGAGTCTCTGTCCTGCAGTAACTCCTTTGCTCACTATCTCTGTCAGGATTACGAGGAATGAATGAGCAAACAGGATTAGCTACTCTCCACACTTAGAAATGGTCCCTCCGAATCATAGACACCTTGATACGCTCTATGCAACTGGTAGGTAGATACGATTTCAGCTTCCAGGGCTGATAATCTCATATCTTTTGGGGGGATGGACTAGATGATTTTAGGGGATTGATAATGGGATTTCAGTGCCTTTCATCTGTGCATTAATAGTTCAAACTGATCCCAGGTCAACAGCAACTGAAAATAATAGCTATCCAATGGCTTCTTGGGAGTTGTGTGAAACGTATTTCCTAGGATAGACAGGTTGTCATAAGTGTGAAGTAGCCTAGAATTATTGTTTACCAGTAAGGGGTTAAGCTAAAGGTAACCTGAGAGGTGGACAACTGACCAATGAGAAATTCCTCAGGAGACAAAGGATTTTAAGTTTCAGTTTCTCTCTGGGTCTCTCTCTGTTCACCTCGGCTATGGGATGAACACAGCTATGTCTTTCACTGTAACTATAAGATTCTATCAAGTACTGTAGTCAGTAAGTTTACCTTCTTTTTATCACTTGGAGGGTTCTCAGTGGTGAGTGTTGGCTGGGTGCTTCTTGAGATTGTAAGATTCAGCAGAGATATCAACAGTGGGAGAAAGTTGCCTCGGGGGAGAGGTTTGGTATCTGAATCCTTTTGTTGATTATGGTAGATGCTGTTCTATTGATGGTTATAAGGGATTTATTCCTTTCTTTTTTTCTTTTATTAAAATCTTTCTTTTAAGAAGCTGACTGCTTGTTTTCCATTGTGTAAGATCCTGGTTTTGGATCGGGCATGTCTCGCAGGAGCAGGCAAGGTTTGTTTTTTTTCTCTCAAGCTTCCCAGGGAAGGAAGACGTTTGGGGGGTTAGTGGAAAGGGAAAGAAGGGTCCCAAACTACCCTAGATCTAGTTTGGTGGTGGCAGTGTACCAGGTCCAGATACAGAAGAAGTTGTGTTCTGGGGGAAAACATTTTAACCCAAGCTGGTAAAATAAGCTTGGGGCTGTTATTTCTTTTTTCATGTGGGTCCCCACATCTGTACCCTAGAGTTCAGAGTGGGGAGGCAATCCTGACACAGGTCCCTATCACAAAAATTACCGTTGCAATTGTAATGATTGGCATCTTTGCTGAAAACAATCAGTACAAAGAGTAATGTCTGAATAGTCAGGGATACTGAAAGATATTCTCGTTTTGAGTCTCAAAACAGATCTGAACGGCATGGCTTCATTCTGTGTGAGGCCTTTGTTCTGAGTGGACTTGACTATTGAAATTCCATCCCTCCATGACTTCCAGCAGAATTTCTCTGTTGTTTACAGCTTGTTCAGAAAGCAGCAGCACATTTGCTCACCGGCTTGAGTAGCTGTGATGTTAGTATGCATTCCCTGTGCTCTTTACATTGGCTGCCTATGAAGTGTCCCTGAGGGTGTTTAACAGTGTGGAAGAGAGCTCTGGTGTTCTGCCTACCCCCCAGCTCTGGAAGCGGAAGAAGCACTGCCCTTCCCCCAGAGCTGGAGAGGAAGCAGAGTATCCCTGTGCTCTGCTTCTCCATTGCCTGGAGGCAGGGAGGCAAAATGCTGAGGTGCTCTGTTTTGCCATTCCCTGGTTCCATTAGGTGCAGCAAGGTGAAGAGCACCCAAGCACTCTGCATCCCCATTCCCTGGAGAGTGGGGAGGAGCTGGGGAAATCTGCCTGTGGTTCAGTGGAAGTTTAAGCTAATCTGTAGTAGACTCAGTGAAACATTTCACTCTGCTGAATTGGCTTTTTCTGACAAAACTAAGTTTCATCAGAAAATGTCTGACCAGCCCTGGTCCTGATTGGGATTTCTCTTCCTTGTATGTCCCTTTATATCTTATGTGTGGATTTCTCTCTCTCCTTAGACATCTGTCTCAGTTCTTCCCCCCGCCCCTTACTGTGTTTTTCAAAGGTGCTATTCCTGATGAACCCCTATTTATTTCCCTCTCCACTGTTCTGTTTTGTGTTAACTCCCCTTAGTTTTCGATTTCATAACCACCAGAGAGTGGATTTCTCATGGTTTTTTTGTACTTTGTATTCTACTTAACCACTTTGTCTACATCCAATTAGGGAGGCTGTGGGCCTGGCCCCCAAAGTGTGCTAATCTCCCAAGAAGCACCACATCTCCACACCGCAGTCATTGGCACTATGGCTACATTGAAACTTCACTGCCAGCTGTGTCCTTACTGCACCAGCCCACCAAATCCCTTGTAAAGGGGAATCCCCTTTGTAACAGAAAGTGTGGAGAGATATGTGTCTCCTCACCATTGCCATCCTGTCCACTTCTGCTCTGATCTGTCCCTTCCCCAGGGGTGGAAGAGGAGGCACATATTTCTACTACTCTATTACAATAGAATTTTACAATTCAATTACAATTCAATTCAATTACAATTCAATTACAATATTACAATTCATTCCTAAGGCATTGGCCAATCAGGAAATCAGTCAAGTTTGTTCTGAGTGGTCATGCCAGGGCAGGATGGGGGCATCTCAACCTAACTATGAATGGATTTCTGAATGGAAACCTCCGTGGTATATTTTTTAATGTTGGATGATCCACTGTTAACTTTCTTCTCTGGCTTCTAACTCCCTCTAGAGAGGTTACTCCTGATCCTGCAGACTCTTACCTTGGGAGCAAGTCCTACAGCTGCCATTGGGGATGAACACGTGAGTAAGGAGTATTCACATGAATAGAGGCCTGGATGTTTGGATCATTAAGAGAAAACCATTAGGGAAGAGAACATATGGTAGTGCAGGCCCTAAATTAACCTTTCTGTTGTAGGAGCTCCACAGCCCCATTCATCTCTTTCTATTTCCTAGTGCATTCTAATACTACCTTGCCTTTATACCCTAAATGTCTCCAGTCCCTCCTTTCCTAGGTAGCTTTTGCAGTGAAAGATCCATGAAGTGAATCTTGAAGGATTTTGCAGTAGGGGTTCCCCTCACATGGGCTTTTCCATAAGAGGAGAACACTGGCAGAACCTAGGTGGTTAGAAAGGTATTTATAGAGTTACCAGTAAAATACAAACATGACACACACAAATTTTCCCTATTAAAAATATGTTTAATTACCCTGAAGTGGAACATCTGTTACATTTAATCTTATAATAGATATAAAGGAACCAAAAAAAGTTTAATTAATCAGAGTAATTGAACACAAAGTTGAAAGCTGTATCTATTAAGCAGGAAAGAAGGATGACAATATCCTAAGTGCTATATGCATTATTAATTGTTATATCAGATTCTATTAGCAAAACTGGACTGAAAGATCTGTCAAAGTTGTCTTCATAAACAGCTATTTTCAGTAATCATAAATCAGTTAATAAAACTGGCTCTAGGCAAAAACTTGATGTATTTAATCTCATCTCTAAAATGATTTTATTTTAGTCAGATTCCTATCCCTAGAAACCAATTTAACCTTTTAAAAAATATAAGCACTGGAAAAAATATGAGAAATTCGATAGCTTTGAGTGACGCTTTTGCACTTGGTGCTCAAGGAAGAAAAACAGATCATGTGCTTTTTCCTTTTGGTTTGATGTTGTACAATTAGTTTTTAAAGTGGGCATTTGGTATTTAAAAATAGTAAATATCAGGAACTAACCTTTGAAAATTGACTATGGTGCATGCACTGTAACTCTTTATCAAATCTGTGTGGTCAGACAACTTCTAAATGCAGATTATATAATACTGAGCATTTATAAAAAGCCGTACACTTGTCAAAGCACTATACGGACAGAAATTAAGCTTCAGGACATTTTGTGACAGAGAGAGAAAAGGATTATACCCCTATTTTATATATGGAAAAACTGAGAGAAGTGAAGTGGTGTGCCCAAAATAACACAGTAGGTCACCAGCTGAGCCAGACCCAGGATTACAGTGCAAGCCTATCTGACCTCCAGCCCATGTTTCTTGCTCCAGATTACACTGCCTTTAGCATGCCCTTTACAATTACCTTGTGAATTCATCTAATCTTGTAGTCTGTCCGTGTGTGGAACTGCCACTAAAGTCAATGGACGTTCCATAACTTAGACCTATGTTTTGTACTATTGCACTACCATAGAAACAAACAAACCAACAAACAAAAAAGGATTGTTGCACTTTTAAAGTCCCTTCCATTTTGAAAGAGTCTGCTGGCTTAGAGGAATGCCACTGGAACCAGTAATCTCTCTCAAAATGGAAGAATGTTTTTAATGGTGACCACAGCATGTTAAAATATTACTATAGTATGTTTAAGCCCATGTATAAATGGAAATGTATTAAATGTTGTGAGGAAACTTCTGAAAACTGGCTGCCTAAAATGAATCGAGTAAAATCTGTATTTGCCTTTTAGATAGTCTAATGAATGAGGCAATGAATTGGAACTTAGAAGACCTGGCTTTGATTCCAGCTCAGCCCCATCCTTCCCTGTGACTTTGGGTAGAACACTTAAATCTACTCACTTCTGAATTTATAAAATGGGGATATACGTCTCTACTTCATAGGAGTAGTATGAGGATACAAATCCATTAATGATCATAAGGCAATTGTCTCAGGCAAATTCTGTCCTTGGATGCGACTCTCTTTATCTTATGGGAGACATATATCTAAGGATAGACTCCAGGCTTCTGTCATTAAGTCACCGTATTGACATTGTTAGTTTACGGTATAACAGCTTGCAGAACAGTACGCAAAATTACCTACAATGGGCTTGAGGAACGCCGGAAGAAGGCCCCAAATGAGCTACAATACCCAGGCATAATAGGGTGATTTAAGGTACATGTAATTTCCTCTGAGTTATAGCACTTTTTCTGAATATGTTTGCTTTAGTGAGTTTAAATCAGTTCCTTAAAAACGATATTAAATTACCTTGCTAAATTAATTCACAATATTCTTGTTAACAACTTAAGTTACAGTACTATAAAATTTCAGTCCCACGCCTGCTATAAATTTATTTACTGCTATCCATAGCATAGTTTTAAAACTTGTTGTGGCATCATCTGGTAAGTGTTTTCATACTCAGACATATTTAACATCTTTCATACTAAGCTATTAGGAAGTTTAACTGTAGTTAGCAATCATTTTATGGATACAAATAAAGCATTGGCTTCATAGAATGGACCTTAATTTACAGGGTAATTGAAGAAATGGAATCAATGAGTAACTCACTGAACAAGCACACTCAATTAATACTTTTAAATGTTTAGGATTTGAACTGTTTGAAATGCAGATCCAGAGCTTCAGATTTCTATCTTGTATTCTGAAATAACTGACATAGAGTTCTAATTTCTCCACAGCAATGTGTTATATTGCGCTCACGTTATACTTTATATAGTTCATTCTGTAATACAGAACTGTTTATTTTAAGCACAAAAGAGACCAGCCCCATATTCTCATTACGTTATTTTTGTACTCCCAAACTACCTCTGCAGGTGACTACTGTTGCATGCCTGTGGCTAGAAAAAGTAGCTGCAAATTAATGATCACAGGTTTTTCACACCATTGAATATAGTGGAAATTAGGGCTAGATCCTCAGCTGCTGTGAATTGGTGGCGCTCCACTGAAATTAATGAGCTATGCTGATTTACACCTGTTGAGGATCTGACCCATGACAGTGACTATCTCTAGTCCTATAGTAATACGTATATGTAAGTGTGTGTTATGGAGAATGGCAATCTGAATCTAATAAGGTGATCAAATGCCCCAATATTTTAGGGACAGTCTCGTTTTTTTGGTCTTTTTCTTATATAGGCTCCTATTATACCCCGCAACCCCTGTCCCGATTTTTCACACTTGCTGTCTGGTCACCCTAGCATCTAAAAACAGATAATCAGGAACATACTCCCTTAAGTTTCTGTGTGTTGAGATGATCCAAAAGCAACTGACAAAGCAAGGAAGGTAGAAGTATCAAACCCACGGCACAGCCCCCAATTTGTCCTTGAAAGTCCCTCAACAGGATCAGGCTCTACAGATGCAGAAGAGAAGGCTGGAAACAGTCCCCTGGGTATGCCACTTTGTGCCACTATCACCACTCTGCACTGCAGGGATTCTAGGGATAGCATAATCCTCAGCATGCACCAGCTCCACCACCAGGGAGGGGGCTCTTAGCACCTGCTCCAAAGAGGAGGGAAAGCTGCTTACCCAGGCGCAGGAGACAAGGAAGGGCCCCTCTCCACTTTCAGAAAAGGGTGGGAGCTGCACTCTCCCCATGAGTTAGCCCTGCACACACACAAACACACACTGACACACCCCTCTGAGAGAGGCTTGAGAACAGCAGTCAGGGGCACCTTGCAACAATGACTCCATGGAGGCTGAGCTGCCATAGTGGGAGGAATAATGGGGAGGGAAGCAGTGAGGATATATCCTGGAAACCACAGATCGCCATGGCACAAACCCTTCTCCCATTCTGCAGAGGAAGGAAACTATCATTTATAGTATTCGTGGGTTCCATCGCTCTCTTTTGCCTGCTGCATGAGACTGACCTATGCTCTCTGAAACTCCCACTGTCTCAGAGGGCAGTACAATGGTATGGAAGTCAAGCAGCACACATTTGCTGCTGGGGCTTGGCGCAGACTGAATAAATGTCGACAAAGAGTATCTTTTTGTCCCAAAACAACAGCGTTAGTGATTACAATAAAGAAAGCCATGTAAATCTGATTTTCAGATAACCAGATACGAGCAGACACTGTGCCTTCCAATATTCGCATTGCTTAGATTTACAGCAATGAGCTACATGTCACAATTACCCACTTTAATATTACAGAATTAACAGTGGTCTCATTTGTGGCTTCTAGGCACAGCCCACAGTAGAGGTTGCTACAGAGGCACACTGCCCCAACAAAAGCTCCTAAACATACTGGGTACATCTACACTGGAGCTGGGGGTGTTATATCCAACCTGGGTAAACATATATGCACTTGTTTTGATCTAGTTAGAATGCTAAAACTAGCAGTGTAGCCACAGTAGCACAGGTGGCGAGATCGCTGGGATGGGCTAGCTCAGCTGTCCACATACAGGACCCTCTGATACCCTAGGTAAGTAGTCGGGCATCTAGCCTGTGCCGCCTCTCATGCTGTAAAAGCGGCACCACTATTTTTAGTGTGCTGTGGTGTCGTGGGCTGCAACACAGGCCATACAAGTACACTGGAGATTATAGGTACGCTATCCTGCACTGAAGCCTGTGCTGCTGTGTCTTCACTGCTGTTTTGAGCTGTGCTAACTAGTTTAAAGTTAGTGCAGATATGCCTACCTGAGCTAAAATCATGCTCCTGATTGCAGAGCAGCCTGTGCTGCCCTTTGTTTCACTGCCTGCATGGGGCTGATGAGGATGGATGGAGAGCAGGACCACAGCCCTACCCCTCTGAGCAACTCTGAGGAGGTTAGCAACACTGGAGAGGTGCTTGTGGTCACAGCAGTTCAAGAATTGTCAAGGTGATATACTCCAGCCTGGCTGTGTGAATGGAAGGGAAGAAGGCTCTTCCCACCTGTGCAGGACAAATATATTGCTGTACCTGGTGAGATGTGAAGTTAGTTCACAAACTCTGGTTGATACATTTTCATATTTTCGTTTTCCCCAATCTGCACTAACTGTTCTGCTTTTTATGACCGTCTTTGGACATTACTAGACTGATCAGTCCTAAGCTCAGTGATATTAATTTAAAACCAAGTGTCCAATACATTAAAGTTACTGTTAAGCCTCGAGCATCCATAAAGTAAATGAAACAGTAAAACGAAACCAGTCTTTAAGAAATACAGAGCAGCTTTGGAAGCTGTGATTTATGACCCCTTTTTTGCAGTGTCACTCCCGCTATCAAATCAGACCTTTTTGGCTTATAGAAGTTGTGCCACCCTACCAATAACTTTTGTTCCTTCTAACAGTTCGAACGCTTCTATTAGATTAAACTCAGAATTAAGATTTAAAAGTTTTCCTGTTTTTTATACTGTTCTACAAAACTTTTTATATACAAAAATAAGTTCCAGTGTGATTGTTAGCTACAGCCATTTTCCCCTTCATTTCCAGAGTCGGAGTGCACTACTGCCATCTTAAGGAAAACAAGAAGTATTGGCCCAGCACTGAGAGTTGATGTTGTAAGTACCCCACCAGTTAAATGTACCTAGTAAACTTACAATGTAACCTATCAAATGCTACTCTGGTCCTTATATTACTGTGGAATCTGTGCACAAATTACTATGGCAAGGAGCGCATTTAGTACTTTTGGTGTTACTGGGCTGCCTGGATAATCTTCAAAATGACAAATCACTATCTGTGCGATTAATTTTCTTTCTGTCAAGTCTAGAAAGATGAGAGATTTGGGGGACATCGTACAACATGTCAGGGAAATGCCAGCTGTCTCAATTACATCTCACAGCTAACAAGGAAGCAAGATTGATGATTCGTACACTGCACTGTTTTTCATAACTTTAACAAATCTGAATTCCTCCGCAGATAAAGTAATGGGATCTGCCAGTCAGTCTGAGACTCAGAACAGAGCAGCAACAGATATTTAAATAATCAATATTGTAACACTTGAAGAGGGTTGCAATAAACCAAGGGACTCTAACTTTCCATACAATAAAAGAGAGATTACTTTTTGTCATTGCTCATGATTACCATACTGAAGACACTTACTGGCAAAGTCAAACTCTTAAAGAAATTATGATTTACGACACAAAAGGAAAATAGAGAGATGAGGTAGGTAGGTAATATCTTTTATTGGACCAACTTCTGTTGGTGAAAGACAAGTTTGCAAGATACATGGAGTTCTTCTTTTATGTGTAGCTCAAAAGCTTTACTTTTTCACAAAGGTTGGTCCAATAAAAGATATTATTTCACCCACCTTGTCTCTCTAGTATCCTGGGACCAAGATGGCTACAACAAAGGAAAGGAGTTATTTTTAGATATAGGACACTCTAATGTACTGATGTCAAATATGCAGATGAATGAAAAAGTCTCATCATATTGGCTAACATTGTTCTATTAGGTCTCTTTGAACTGATAACAGATACTTATTAGACATACTGGGATACTGCTTCATCTCATATGAAGGCCTTGTCTTCACTACGGGTGGAGATCACTCTAAGTTACCCAAATTCAGCTAGGTGAATAACATAGTTGAAGTCAAGGTACTTAGATCTACTTACTGCAGGGTCCATGCTATGCAATGTTCACTCCCTTTGCACTTCTCATCGACTCCCCTTGTGCTTCTCATTCAGGTGGAGTACAGGAATCGATGGGAGAGTGATCTGTGGTTGATTTAGCAGGTCTTCCCTAGACCCAATAAATTGACCACCAATGCATCGATCACTGCAAATCAATTCCCCGGTAAGTGTAGAAAAGCCCTATTATTTTATCTCAGTCTAAGTTCAAAGAGCTTGCATAGATACTTCGTATAATGCAGGGCCATTAGTGGGGTATTTTTTAGAATTTTGCATAAACTCAGTTTCTGGATTTGTGAGAGGTCTTCTGCTTCCTGAAATAACAACAGTCTCATACAACATTTTATGCAAACATCCTACTTTGCCATTCAATACAAATGGTAACAAGAAGTCAACAGGCATGGTTGCATATGACAGTTTTGTACTGGGGATGGACAACAACAAAATGGGATGAAGGCAAAAGCTGTTGAGTGAGCCAGTGGAACTTCTCAGCATGTATCCTGAAGAACCAGAACTCTACATTGTAGGAGATGCAAGGAGGGTTTGGATCAGACCTATGGGAAGAGGTTCCATAGGACAGCACTTCTTGAAATTCCTGAGCTCAAAGATCTTTTTTCCTGCCAGCACTTGCAGACCCCTTGCAACATGTCTTTGGTCACCTCACAGTCCATTTATTTTTGTTTACTTAGAGTTATACATGATGTGTCTCATTTTCTTGGCCAATGCACACAATCCCAAGAACTAATGACACAATCATTGATAACATTCTTAAACACGTACAACTTAAAATGAGCTCTTCTCACCCACAAGTCCAAGATTTGAAGACTTCAATAGCTCAGATATAGGTGAGAGGTATATTGCAGGAATGAGTGGGTAAAATTATGTGGCCTACGTTGTTCAGGAGGTCAGACTGGATGATCATAATGGTCCCTTCTGACCTTAAAGTCTATAAGCCTGCAGACTCTGCTCTATGGGATGCGGCAGGTAAGAAGCCAATTTCTTGGTTAATTTGAACTTTCTACTCCAGCCCTAGTTCCTAGTTCCTTCCTTCCTTCTAAAACTTGTCTTTTACTCCATCTTTTTCAGTACCATTTCCTCTCTTCTCTCTCCCTCTCTCTCGTTTGTTCTCCTTTTTCTTTTTATTCAATATGTTCTCACCCTCCTTCCTCCATGGCCATCCAGTCTCTCCATCCACCCCTTCAGTCACACTGTCTCTCTCCCCCATCACGCCTTTCTTCATATTACTATTAATAGTAGTATTTATTTGCTGATCAGCAAACAATGTACTCAGTGAAGCAAAAACCATAGAGGAAGACCAAGTCCCTGCCCCTAGAAAGTTACAGACCAGACAATAACTCAGTACGTATATTAACAGGAGATGGAGATGGTAGTTATGCAGAAGTGTTTTTCATCTTTTTGCATTCCTCATGTCTTCCCTATTCACAATCTTTCCCTCATTCTCTCTGTCTCTCTTTCTTTCTCTTTGTTGTACTCAAATCCACTTATTTCCATTCACTGTCTTTTTACCTCCTACCCCTGTCTCCCGCTCTATAGCTGAAGAATGGAAGGCAAAAACTTTTTACAGCTGACTTAGTGCAGCCATTGAACTGTGAAAATATGGCCATGGCCTTTCTGTGCTGAGGGAAGATGAAGACGTCCCCAGTCTTTGCCTCCTCTTGTTCCTCATTGGAAGCAGAAGGGGGAATGATAGAGCTAGAAACCAGCCATTTGTCCCATTGACCCAAGGAACACAGGTCCATGAGGTGGAGTCATTGAAACAGGGAAATCTTTGGGAATTTGTTGGAAAATATGGTACCCATTTTGAGATCCTTTACTAAAGGAGAAGAATTAGCAATTAGTCTAGGATACAAAATAAACAAACATCCCACCAGCTCACTTTTATCATAGAAATATGTCCAACGACCATCTACCCCCACTCTAACTGAGCCTATAAGATCTGACAAGATCAAAGTGCATCATGATAAGGCTGCAGGCTACCGGCATTGTTGTTGCTAAACTTGTTGAAGACTTGGGGAATGAAATAACAGCAAACAAACCCATCTGTCCCACATGATACCGTGGAGCACTAACATTGTGCTAGCAGGCAAGACACAACACAGTAACAATAAAAAACAACAGCAATGGAAATTAAAGGTGACATTTTAACTGCACAGTTCAGGAGATAGAGTGTTGATGGATAAATCCTCAACTAGTATATACTGATGTAGCTACACTGTAGTCAGTGAAACTACATTGACATACACCAACCGAGAAGTTGGCTCAGCATTCCAAACTAGTAACTTTCACTCTGCCCATAGTAGATATTCAGTATACTAGGGTATTTCAATACCTGACCTCAGAAAATAGTATGTGGTCAGAGTTACCAAACTGTGATCCATTGGCTCCTGATGGGCTACACAGCACATGTTGGTGGTCTGTGTAGAGCCAGCTGGTCACATAATGCGGACCTCTCCTTTTTTCCAGCTGCTAGATTGCATTAACAGACCTAACATTCCACAGATTCCACAGATTCCTTTCCTAATATTGCTTTTCCATGAAGACAATGGCTTTAGTGGTCACATGGATGTTGTCTGAACATAAATAGGATGGGTACTGTGGGCTGTAGGCTCAAGAATGGTGGGGTAGGATGGTCCATGGGACAGCCTTTCTTTTAAGATGTGCACTACACAATGAAAAAGTTTGAGTAACCCCAGTATAAGCAGTAATAGAAAATGCTAACTATAAGCATCTAAAATTGCTAAATTAAAGGGCCAAATACAAAATTCAGCAGTAGTACTGGACGTACCAGCAGAACTGAGCTCCTTTGCATTCTGTTATCCTGTATTATTTGTTGAAAGGTATCTCCTGTTGCCAAGAGCTCTGTAATTGTGTAACGATATTATACATCCTGTTGCAATGGATATTCTAAAGGAGTACAGTCAAAGTTACTAGTTGGGAACAGTTAGACTGAATTTGCTAACTTTGATGCAACTCGAATCTCCGCCTTAAAATTTCATTAACAGAATTCTTTGCCTGAGGTTCCTTGAACTTGAGCCGCAGCTGCGTGGAAGGAAGCACTCAGGGTACAAAATATGAGACATGCTGTGGCCAATTCCTTGTTTCTTTGAGAAAGTGCCCTTTGCCTTGTGTAGAAGAGATGTTAAGCCCATGAGCTCCAGTAGGCCAGAACACAAGGAAAGGGCATACAGACTTAAAATTCTGACCATTTTATTTCCTTGCAGGCATATTAGCTGTCTCTTTGAATCAGCCTGGCCTGGAATAAACACATAAACACATGACAGTATACACTGGAGAGCTTTAGACTAAGTCTAAACCACACAGGTAACAGCGAAGGCTGTTGATTAATCACAGTTACCTTATGCGATTAACTCAAAAAAATGAATTGTGATTAAAAAAATTAATCGTGATTAATCCCATTGTTAAACAATAGAATACCAATTGAAATGTATTACATATTTTTGGACTTGGGGGGAAGAAGCAGCAAAGGGTGTTCTTGGGGTCCAGTTTTCAGCAGTTATAAAGTTGGCACCCCAACCCCAGAACAGCTGAGAGAGCTCTGTATGCAGTGAGTCACCTCTATGTGCAGATGGGAGATGATGATGATGATAATCATCATCATCATCATAATGAATTGATATTTACTATTTTAATTTTATGTATTTATTATTTGTATTGTGGTTAAGCCAAATTTCCCCAGACATGGACCAGTACCTCATTGTCCTGAGTGCTGCACAGAACAGAGTGACAGTCTCTGTCTGGAGGAGTTTACAATTGTTTTTGCCCCAAAGTTTCTTTTGCTCCAAGATCATAGAATGAAAAGCCTTTTGTGACATAGATTAACCTTTTGTTACACCAAATGATGATATCATGTGGGACAGTGAGATGTAGACTCCTCACAAGTAGGCCAGTGCTGCAAACACTTATACGTGTAAGTAAATTCAGTCAAATGAGTAGTCCTTTTAAACTCACAAACTACTCAAATAAGTAAACTCACTCTCTATGCATAGTTTTTTTGCAGGACTAAACAGTCCTCAGAGACTGGAGGTGCATGAGATGTGTAATTAGTGCTTTATACTCAGGATTTACTGACCCCAGTCACATGGGTGGGTAAGGGTGACAAAGGTAAATACCCTAGTCATATGACAGAGCCCAAATATACACTGATTTTCTTTTTGTATTGAAATCAAATGAAATTAAATACATACTTCAAAACATCTAATTTTACCATCTGGGCATATTCAGCTTATACGCTGTTTCTCAGATCTAATGAGACTTTAAGTGGTGCTTGAATTTTTGGGGGCACACTGGGATCCATATAAATGAATCTGAGTCCATTAAATACCTCATCAAATTCCAAAGAATATCTTTAGTAGCCTGTTCTGCAGACATTGTACATTCAATTGATCATCTGCATTTGTTGACTGCTCTTCAACCCAAGCACACATGGGACTTCCTGTTCCACTCTTTTAAACTCTAGAGAGTGGCATCTGTCTTTATGCAAACATGACAGTAAAGCTTTGCCACGTGGGCTTATGTTTTGAATATTATGTGAAATAAGTTTAGTTTTTAATTTACAATTGGGCAGACACAAATCTGTTTGTATACTTTTGGTGGGATTACTCCAACTGGAATGTTCTCGATATCTCCAATAACTCTGACCCTACTATGGGGGAGGATTTCACTCTCTTTAGTTTCTCTAGAATGCCACTTGTTTCCTTCTGAGGCATGAATTTCCCCATAAGTATGTATCCAACTGAAATTATGGTGCTAAATTCTGCCATCAGTTACCCAATATAAAAGTTTTTGGAGTAGGGATCATCTTTTAGTTATGAGTTTGTACAGTACCTAACACAGAGACTTCCTGGAACATGCCTGTGGCTCTTAAGGACTCTGGGGGCAAATATTTACTATAAAAATGTCACTCATGTTAATGATATCCAGAAATAACATTCAACAATGTGAGAATTCAGTTGCCTAAAGCTCTGAGACATGATTTCTGAAAGAGAAAATTTTGGGACTATTTTACTTAGGGGAATGTTTTCAGATAATTTCAAGATGCTCTCAAGGAGTCTGGGGCATACCTAAAGGTGCTAAGTAAGACTACGCTAATCTCTACAGCTCTTTCTGTCTGCAATGCCAAAATACCCACACTACCCAGAGTGGGTGTTTTTGAATTTTGTCAGCTTAACTTTCCTCAGGATGTCTGAAGTGTTGTAGCTGTGTTGGTCCCAGGATATCAGAGATATCTTCTTCAACAGAATTACATCAGGAACGAACTTGGCCCACAGATTTTAAAGCTTTTTGAAAATAATTCTTTTATAATATATTTATATTCTAAATCTCCCACATTTATATTATATCTCCTATATTGAAAGTACAGATTACCCATTCCCCTTGAATAGATATAGGTCAACATCAAGCAATGAGCTTTGTGTGGATAGTTCTGAATGCCCTCATGGAGCCCTATTGCAACCAGAGAGGTTCTGGGCAGGTGTGGAAATCTAGTGTTTATGGATTTATGGCCCAAATCCTTAAATATTGTAGGCCTCTAACTCCCACTGAAATCAATAGGAGTTAGGTTCCTAAGTACCTTTGAAGATCTGGGCCTAGGTGTCACACTTCAGACACCTGGTTTGAAAAATTGGACTTGTTTTGCTGCAAAGTTCCAAACATTGCTGTCAAAAATGTGTGGCTGGCTAGAATGTTTATTCTAATGGGGTACAAAAGGAGACACAAGGAGCCTTCTCCTCTTCTCTTTTGCCTCTATATAAGCTTCTGTTAGAAGTACAATCCCTACACACCTCTGAGCATGCAGAGTGCTTCAGACTCCTGCCATCAGTAGAGCTATCCCGCTATATATGGTGGGGAGAGTGCTGGTCCATGTATCTCCTCTCTTCTTCACATGGCACTGCACAACAAAGCTAGGCTAGACTCCGGGGAAGAGAGAGTGGAGTACAGACTGTGGCCTGTGAAAGGATAGCTCTCCAAGAGTCTTAGCTGGTAGAGGTAGGTGAAATTTTTCAGCCAAAATTTCTTTTTAAATGAAAATGCAGATTCAGTGACACCACAACTTTCTGTGAATTTGTGTAACCCCCACAAAAAGAAATTTAGAAAATGTCAAAGTGTTTTGTTTAGACATTTTTAAAGCAAAACATTTGATTATTTCACTTCAAAAGCACCCTTTGTTCTAAAATCTCCATCAAATTTTAAAACTGGAAAACTTATTTAAAACACTCAATTTTTTTTTAAAGAAATGGCTTTGTGTTAAGCCAATGCAGGATTTTTTTTTGACGTTTTTGGTGAATCAAAAAGTTTTTAAAAGATCATTTCAGGCTTTGACCTGAAACAAGGAGCTTGGTGAGATAATGCTTATGACATGGTGGGGAGGGTAATTTGTAAAGCACCCTGTGTTCCACATTACATGATCAGTGTAGACCAACTATACTTAAAGCACATGAAGGAACTCTTTGTGGGCACCATTATCTAGTCCAACCAATTAATGTTCAAAGCAGTGGTGTGCTTTAGAAGAAATATCCCTGTAGTGTGCATTACCTTACTGCATAGACAATCCCAAAATGTTTCATTTACATTTTAACTGTCTGCAAACTGAAAACGCAGATTCTCACACAGCTCTGTTGGCAACACCTGCAAAGTGACCCTACTTGAAGACAAAGCATAGTCTGCTACTTAATTCATTATTTGTTCCAAGATCAAGGCCTAAATTAGTCTTTATTTTATGTAAGTTGTTTTCATGTGGCATATGTTAAACATTCCAACACATAAATTGCAGTACTTAATGGAACTGTAGTGGATTTGGCAGTAGAATATTTTCTGTGAATGTGAATTTATAATTATCAGCTATTCCTGATTTTCTGGCATATCACCAGGGGTTGTTAGATTGTGACTGTTCTGACCAAAGGACAATGCACTATGGCACTGCCATTGGGACTGCCTCATAGAGAGATGAACCTTCCTAAGCCACCTCTTCCTTCTGGTGTTTTTGGAAGTACCTGCCTGCACTTTCATTTCTCCCTTAATGGTATGGAGATGTTGGACCTCTGTGTGGGTGCACTCTGTGTGGGTGCACAAGGCATTGTTTAATGCTGATAAGAGAAATAGTAATAGTACTGCTGGAATTCCGAGCTATGCAATTGTAGGAGCAAATGGACCAATCCTGGCTTTTTTCCAGCATGTAAATGGGGAGGTGGTATCCAATAAACCTGACCCCGAGCAATAGAGAGCATATCGGCAGGCCAGTCCTGGTGGCATGCAAAGCAGGGTGGGATAGCAGTTGGTGGACTGCCAAGCTAATGCAAAAGAGTAGTATATGGACATAAATATTAGTCCACAGTAATTCAATACCCCAATGAATTTAGTAAACTTTCAAAGCAGATTAATTGGTCAGTTAGCATGCTTTAAGCCTTTGCATTGTGTGGACACAGGTCATTTGAATGCACACTAACAGTTAGTGTGAATTAAAATCCCAGTGTAGACAAGCCCTGTGATTCTCTGAGGACTGTAAGTTCAGATCCAAAATTCAGTCACAGAGAGTCACAATCTCCCTCCTGTTTTCTCAGAGGCTGCCCACACAAGAAAGTAAAAGAATGCTTTCACCCCTTAATGCCTCCATTTGCAATGCAAATATACAAATCCACAATCTGTGTGTATGTTTTATTCAGAACCTGCATTCTGGAAGTTTTAATGAACAACATAAAATCCGGTGCCTGATTCTGGGGATCCTAGTTAGTTAAAGCCTCTTGTGGGTCACTATTTCTGGATCAGTAACTATTCTGACTTTTATCCTTTGTCCTTCATTTTAAGTGTTTCCTTGGCTACCATGTTTGAAAGATGAAAGATATATTTCAAGCATAAAGGGCACAGTCTTTCTATAACAAGCAGCTTATATTTCTGATCAGATAAAAATGTGTGCTTTTTTGCATGCTTGCAATAGTTAAGCAAATGGGTAATTCTGGAACAAATATTCCATGAAAAAGGTCAAAATCAACACATTTTGGGCCAGATCCAGACAACCAACCCATACTATTCTGCTTTTTTTCCCCCACTTACATATAAGCAGTTGTATGCCATTCCATCCTCCCTGCTGCAGCAAGAGGACACATTGGGAACATGTTGTGGAAAGAACTAGATGAAGTGCTGCTAGTACAGCTGATAAAACTTAGAGCAGCCCCAAGACTGCTCTAAGTTGTGCCTCAGCCTAGTTTTCAGTGGCTTAAAGATCAGGGAGTCATAATGATGGTCTGCTGCCATCTTGCAGATCCCTCATACCATACTTCCGTATCTCTGTTAGATGCTGAAGCTTTGAGCCCATTCATTCATCACTTCGTATTCCCAATATACAACTATCTCATGTTACTACTTTGCGGCTTTATTACACAGAAATGTAAGGTGTGGCTTGAGTGGTTCTAAGTCTGCTAAAAGTTGCTATTTGTGTTCAGTTCAACTCTCTGCTACCGTTTTTCAGTAATTAGCAGATGCCATTAGCTGAGTTTCTGTCTTGTCCCTGCACATCAATATTTTACAGCATCAATAAAATACAAAGCTGTTGCCTCTCTCCCCTTACCCACATACAAGTACCCTCTGGATGAACTACAGTTTAAATGACCTAGGACTTCTGCTTTAATGTGATCATCAACCACTCAGCCTCACAATGGGCTTGATTTTGATTTCACTGAAACCAAGGCACATCAGGAATCACTCTACCAAAATCAATGGAGATATAGCAGTGTGAGGGTGCTAAGAAATCAGAATCGGGCCCAGTGAATCTTATGCTGCCTTTATATCAGTAACACTATATATCTGTAACTCCTCGATATCTTATAGCCAAGGCATAGTTTACAAGGAATAATTCATTAGGATAGGAAGTATATATACAGAAACACTATGATTCTGATGCCATGAAAGTTAATAGCAAAATCTCCCACTGATTTCAATAGAATTATGATTTCACTTTATAAGTATTATGATATTTCATAGGAAAACAGATTTCAATGACAGCACTAAAGCATTAGTGCATATCTCTTTATTTGATCACATCTGTTGACAGTTTTAAATCCCATCTGGTTAGAGTGGGATTAAGATAATGAGTGTGACCATGTTGGCAGTACCTTAAAAGAGGTCAAGAAGAGCTAAAGGATGAGGAGGACCTGGCTTTCTATCTGGTTATTCTTCTCCTTTTCCAAGGCTGACCACCCACCATGTATAGAATCACTGTCTGTTTTTCTCTCACTGGGATTGTCCCTCTGAAATTTCTGAGTTATTTCTCCACACTGGAACTGAAACAGGGGTTGGGGTCGGGGAAATGAATGGTTGTGTTTATTCAAGTGCAGTTAGGCTAACACCAAAAGTATATACAGTAGGTTAGATTAAAAATGGAATCAAACTCTGGATGCCCAGCTATTGCAAACGAAGACTACATTTCAACATGAAGCTTTCCATCTCACCTCCCTCCTCCCAATTTGTTTAAAAACAAGGAGAAGGATTTACAGGATAAGAACCTGTGAAAAGCCAGGTCTGAAGAGCATTTCTAACTGAGGCAAATCAGAAGTTCTGCATAGTAAACTTTGCCTAGTTATATGGCTTGTTTATTTTTTAGTCATATGCTTGATTCTTCAGAAGCAGTAATCTGGGATCTTAATAAATGACACTAGTTCTAGCAAGCAACATTTCTAAAAATACAATTCCAAAATGTTACCATGTCATGGGGAAAGACAGATATGGGCAAAAGATCAACCATCAATGATGGATCTGGAAAGCTCTCCATTGTTAGCCCATGGCAGAAGTTGGATAACACTGAGTGTCATTATCAGGAATCAGACCCATTATGCTTTTGATTCCTGATTCATTATCAGGAATCAGACCCATTATGGTTTTCATACCCATTTTCCCATGAGAGAAAGGGTATGAAAAGCATAATATGTGTGTTAGCATTTACAGCTGAACACTAAGATCCAAATTCTGTTAAACAACATGGCTGTAATTAAGTAATCTGACCCAGAAATGCACCTATGGTAAGGGAGCTGATGCCTGGGAGAGTTCCTTCCCTAGGCATGGATGGCAACATTCTCGGAACCTAAATGCATTCAGAATTCAGCAAGTAAAATGTCGCAGTGGAGGAGATGTGCTATTGAAAGAGATGTTATATTTCATTCCATACTAATCCAAAGGAGTTTGTCAGAGCCTAGAGACAGAATGTAGTTCAGTAACACTCTTGACTCATAAATGGGACTTCACAGCAGTCTTGGTCTGGGAACTAACCCACTCAGCTCCAATTTGAAGTAGGTTCAAATCTGTCATATCAGTGATGACAGAAATATAAAATAGTACGACATTTCAAGATAGATAACTTGTATCAATTGAAAAGAAGCAGATATCTAATCAGAAATGTAGTGGGGGATGGCAATAAGGCAGATATTCATAGTTCATTGACTACCTGAATGAAATGCAGGTGTGGGGGTTCATTTGTGAGCAATTCAGGGGAAAACCAGCTTGAAGGTGCTAAAAAGATAAACTTAATGCTTTTCTTTTGATTTTTTTAAATAACTGGTATAAAATGAAAGCATACTCTCTTCAATCTACAATCACACATTGGTGTTCTGCTTTAATCACATAAGTATTGTGAATTTGTGAGAGTTTATATGGGGATTTTGGTATATTTTTAGTGGAGACAGTCAGGACTTTTTCAATAAAACCTTTTTGAAGAAAAATATCAATTTGTCAAAGACAAAGTAATCATGAAACAGATCCTGATTTAATGTATATCATAATGCAAGAAAAGATAGAAAAAGTTTTGAAATTGATTCAACAAAACATTGACATTTTCTAAATGAAAATTTCCTGTTCTCATTTAAAATTATTGGTTTCAAAATTTAAGTTTAGTAGACTAAAAAAGGTTTTAAAAGGGTTGAAATCAAAATGAAAAGTTTCAAAATTATTGAAACAAAATGTTCTGGTTTATTTATTTATTTATTGGTGAATATTTAAGATTTTGATTCCTTATCTCTATTTGGGAAATAAATTTCAACTCTCAAAAATATTTTAGGGATGGGAAAATCATTTTCCACCCAGATCTAATTTTCATCCCATGTGGATGCAATGAATGTTGTCATGCACAGACTAGGAGGTCTGTCTTGAAATGCAGCCTGTTGGGTTAGAAAAGTAGAAACAATATTGACAAACTAAAATATGCCATAAACTATAACAGGAGCTCAAAGACGCACTTTGAATTCAGTTTCACAGATTATTCATTCAGTACACTGACAGAACATGCATTTTGCATGCACAGCTCTCGCCTCATCTATCTCCCATGCTGTCTTCCACTAGTGTCAAGTACTACAGAGCCCTCAGCCAATTCCCAATGAAATCAATGACAGTTTCTCCACTGATTTCGATGGTAGTTGGATAAGGCTCTTCTTTTGCTATAGCTTTTGCATCATGCCTCTCTTTGGAGGAAAACTGCTGACTCATCCTGACCTCATGCTGTGCACAGGTGCTTTAAATGCATTATTTAGGTATGACAGCAGTGAAATTAAGTTTTGAACTTTAGAGACACTGAAATTCCCCAGATTTCCAATGGTAAAGTTCTCTTAGTGCCTCGGTTTCTTTCACTGAGCATGCATAAAGCCTACAAGTCCTGACACTACTAAGCAGGGTGATGCCTAGCTCATCCCTAAGCCCTGGGGGAATCACAATTCCTCCACTTATGTGGCCTGTTGGGCCCAATCTGGTAGATGTGCTGAGAAGGCCCCCAAACTGCACAAAGGCCACTGGGTGCAGCTCTTCGTGTATACGCAATAGCCCAGTGGTTAGCATAGGTACTTGTAATGCCAGGGACCCAGATTCAAACCCATTCTTTGTATGAGTGGAACTCACATGCAAATCTCCTTCATCCCAGAAAAGTGCCCAACTCACTAGGCTGCGGAGTCACCTTCCCAGTTCATTTATGTATATGAATAAATATGTTTCATTCTATGTGTAAAATATGTAATTATTTTATACAAAGCTGAACAGCTTCACCAGGAGAGAGTCCCACCCCAGAATACCCTTTAGCCTTGTGATTCTGGCACTCACTTACAAAGAGGGAAAGACCTATTCTCAATATGCCTCTCCAGATCAGGCAGTGTGTGGATTTCAACCACAACGTTCCTTCTGCCAAATACGGGCTTTTAGAGGGACAGCACTACTCCTTTGTGGGCTTTGTTTGAGAAAGGGTTTAGGTTCCTTGCTGTGAATCCCGAGTAAAGGAAAGTGCCTCCCTACAACTGGAGATAGACACCTAACTTCTTTGGAGAGGTCAGTCACACCCAACTCCTCTGCATTTCCTATTGGCTAGCACAGGCAGCTGCCTCACTCAGTGTGCTGTGAATCCCTTTTTAAACATTTAACTCTTCCCATACAATGTCTGGGGAACCTAAGTCAGCTGTGAATTCTACTAGGTAGCAGGGCACCTAAAAGTTAGACCTCACAATACAGACTGTTGCAACACTTAAATCTTTCTAGGCTGTAATTTTTTATTTGTTTTGTATGAAGTATTAATTAGCAATCTGATTTGTTTATAATTCTCTACAAATTAAATTAAAATATCTGTATTTTTTAAATAACAAAAATGCCCATCAATTATTAACCATAGAAATCCACCACACAACTCTACACCTATTTCTGCAAGTGAGATTCAGGAGTGTTAAACAAGTGAAGTGCTTGGAGTCACTGTACATTATTACTTATGTACATCAATCTAAAGCTATCTTTTGTTAACTTGAAGCCCTTTGACTGCCTTGTATAAATGGATAGTATTTATGCACTATAGTAATAATGGATTAAAATCAGCATATGTCATTGTTAAATAGAATTTATCATTCACTGAAAATGATGAATGTATTGATTTTCTATAACTGAATTTTGTTGTTTTCCTTGCTATTATTTTCATAGACTTATATGGGTGAAGGTTACTGCTGAGTCTTTAAATCTGAGCATACAAAGTCAAATTCTACTACTTGCTGAGATACACACATATTACTTCCATGATATTATAGACACGCAGCTGAGAATTTACCTAAACTAGGAAAGTTGAGAAGGGTGAAAAAGCAAATATATTGTGTATTGCATCATGTTCAGAAACATTCTTTTTTTCTTTTTCCCTTTTCATAGGAGTTGAGGGCATCAGCACTTCTGAAAACCAGGCACAAATGCTTTAATGTTATTCAGTACTCTGAAGTTGATTAAAAGTAATTTCACTGGCTGTTTTCCAGAAAAAAATCCTCACAATTATTTAGTCTAAGTTTACACCATTGATTATTTAGTCTAAATTTACATCGCTGATTAATTAAGCCCAGAATTTGCTAAGTGCAGATTGATTTTCACTTATTAGTTTGACTCATAGACAGAGGAACTGTCCCAGTTCTGCATTTTCAGCTCTGGGCACTTACTGAAGAGTGGTCTCAAAGAGTTTGAGTTGATAACACCTGTGTAATCCAAAGCAGATTTCAAAATAATATGCTACTGTGTTATGCAGCTTGTTGTCAAGATGTTAGAAAGAATGTCAACTTAGATCACTCAGGAAATGATCAGATAACACACATTGTCACATTAAATTAAACTTTGTGGTGTAATTAAATGTGTCACATTGGAAAGGGTACGTAAAGCACCAGTCGCTTCCTTTTTAAATAACAACACTGACAGAGATATAAGTGACATACATGTATTGTACGTGAGTACTTTGAGACCGTATGGTGTTCCTTCTTAAAATCTTTCTAAGATTCCAATCCTCTTCATCACACCATGCATGCAGATCCCTGCATCCAAAAGAATCATCTGGCAAGACTAGATCCTAAAGTTTCATTAGACAAATAAATTATGTCGCCTTACTTTTTTAATACTCCCTGAATTTACTATATATGTAGGTAATATGCACATACATAGGTAAGTTATCTAATAAAATTGGTAAATTTGAAAGGTAAACCCCTTAGGGTGGTTACTATATTTTCTGAACTTTCTGTAGATCACTGAACTCACTGTTGATGCTCACTAGTGTGACTCACATGCAATAATCACAAAGCATCTGTAGCCAAAGTGGCAAAAATAATAAACTAATAAAATTAATAAAATGCCTGACCTAGAAAGGAGCCTCCCCTCTAAGAGGTTAAAAGTGGCAAAGATTCTTCAACTGGACTATCAAGATGGGTTAACAGCCAAGGGTATAAAAGCACCTAAGTGGGGAATTTAGCTCCGTGCTCTGACTTGATAGGGAGTCTGATGCCACAGTATTTACTGTGCCAGATTTTCACCTTGCTGACACTGGTGTAAAGCTGAAGTAACTTCATTGTAGCCAAGAGTCAAGAAGATTAGGAGCTGGGCTGCTTTTCTTTACGAAAAGGAATTCTGCTGAACCACAAAATGTAATAAATAGCTCTGCTCAGCCCGGCCGATTTTGTGGGTTTTTGGTGGTTTTGACTGGCAGATAAATCACCTATCTGGGGAAGATTATGAGTAATGGGGAGGATTTTGAGTGACAGGTAGGCTTGAGTGAATATGTCTCAATAAGTAATATATTAGATTAATTTAACCACTTAGGGCTAAAATCACAAATGGATTTAAGTACCTAATAGCTATTTTAAGCACCCAAATCCCAGAATTAGGCACAACTGGTATTCATAAATCCCCCATTCAGGTGCCACTAAACCCTGCATGTGCCTATGTTTTGCATAAGATGCTCCCTAGGCCTCTATATTTCTACTCTGAGCACACTTACTAGATTGGGCCCCACAGGCAAATTCATACAAGATGCCTGCTACTGCAGCACCACCACCTTCTTAATGACTTTTAGCCCAGTGATTAGGGTGCTCACCTGGGATGTGAGAACCCCAGTCCAGGTCCCCTCCATCTGAGAGGGAGCAAGGATCTGAACAGGGACTTGCCACATTTCCAGGTTAGTGCCCTAACCATGGGTTATGAGGTATTCTAATGTGGAGTTCCCTTCATCTATCCTGTTGAAGCAGTTCCACTGTGGAGAAACAATTAAAGAGTTATTGGGTCAGAGAGAGAGAGAGAACAAGCCTGAGAATGACTCAGTAGCTTGGTGGTTAGAGCTCTCCCTCAGGAACTATGAGACCCAGGGCCCACTACCCCTGCTCCAATGACTCTTTCATTAGTTTTCAACAGTGGAACTGCTTCAACATGCGAGATAGTGAAAGCCCCTCACCAGAAAATTCCATGGTCCAGAAGCTAGGGCACTCACCTGAGAGCTGACAAATCCTTTCTCCCCCTCATGTGGAGCAGGGACTTCAACTGGGGTCCACATATCCTAGCTGAGTACCTTTATCACTGGGCTAAAAGTGATGAAGGAGTGACTCCCCCAGTTTCTTGAACAAACTGCACAGAAGCCTAATTCTGAGAGGGTTGCAGATGAGAACCACAAGCAGAAAGTGGTGCCTCCCTCCACTGGGACTTGGTCACCAAACCCTCTCAGAGGGGCGGGGCTTAGGACAACCCCTCTTCTTGGTATCTCTCATTGTCTTCCTTAGATGTGCTAACTTTTGTGAATTCCATCCTCAGGCACCTATCTCTCTCCATTCATTGTACATGAAGCCTGAGTGCCTAACTCAGACTTTAAGAATCATAATGATTTTCTAGATGGCTAACTTCCTTTGTGAATCTACCCTTTACTGCTTAAGGTTCAAGTTTTCAAAAGCACCTAAGTGATTTAGGATCCTAAGTCACATTTTCAAAAGAGACTTAATCACTTAGAAACTCAGGTTTCATTGACTTTCAAGTCTCTATCTGTGCTTTTGAAAATAGGAATTTGCTTCCTAAGTCACCCAGACACCAATGAAAATTTACTTCATATGATTGATTTTCTCTTTCTCTCTCTCTCTCTTTTTTTAATTGCTTCTGTTCCCTGATTGGATGAATGTGCAAATAAAACTCAATCTCTTGACAGTTCATGGAAAATGAACACTAAAAGGTGCCATGGTGGTCTATATATATATATATGTATGTAGCATAGGGTGCACATACAGGAATGTTGAAAACATGGCCATTCTTGTATTGTTATGTCTAATTTTGAATAAACAATTAAAGATATTTCTTCCAAAATAAAAAATATCTTGGTTGCCCCATTTCTTGTGGGCATTGCAATAGAACTGGGACTTAAGGAAGGTTTGAATAATAAGTGGATACTACCCTAATGCTTATTTATTACTTACATTTAAGATTCAGTGAAAATTTTCATTGTACTGCCTAGATTACTAATACGTAAAAAAATTGAATTAAATTTAAGGATTATCATTCTGCTCTCTCTCTCCCCCTCTCCTTCTCTGTCTCCTATATATATAATTGATAATGCTAAACTATGATATTGTTTCCTGGAAGGCTTCAATGGAGAAATATTTTACCTCATGTTAAGCAATCTAAGCAGTTCAGACCTCAGATGACCCTTCATCTGTTGTGTCACAATATTTATGAACAGATTTTAAAAAATCCTGTTAACTGGTTTATCATCTTATGACCTAAAGAAGACCTCTGACCTCTCTGTAGGATTGAAAGCTTGTCTCTCTCACCAACAGAAGCTGGTTCAATAAATGATATTACCTCCCCCACCTTGTTGCTCTGGTTTCAGTTACTGTAATTCCAGTTGACTGGAAGGCTAGTGAATCACTTTTGCTAACACTGTTGATGTTAGCAAATAGGTTGATGGCTCAGTTTTCTATCACCATAACATGTGCATGGTTAAGTCAGCCTAGAAACCATAAATTAGGCCTTAACTTCATTTTTAAGCATTTATCATATTAGTTGCGAGTGGTTTTCTCTGAAGATTGAACGTAGGGATTGAAAATCATATGACCAACTTTTTCTAAATGTTGGTAACTACAGTCAAATGTTGCTGTCACAAGGTGTAAATCCATATTAACTCTATTGAACTCTCACTGTAAGTGAGAACAGAATTTGTAAATGTAGTGTAAAAGTCAAATTATTTAAATTCATAAATTAGATATGCTATGTCAATTCATACACTAATCTCTAGTGATTGCTATGAAGGTACAGAGTATGTTAATATAATAAATTATAAACTAATCCATGTAGATTATTATACTACCCTCATCATTTCAGTATCTGAAAGCCTTCCAGCTGTGTATTAGGTAATGTGACTACCTCTGTCACATTTTGTTTATTCTACTGTCCTCTCTTCAGGGAAGAGGCATGTGATGTGGAGTGGGATTTTTTGATAATGGAGTTTACACACACATGCACACACGCACACGCTTGCTATGTGTTGATATTAGAGAAGGTAAGGTTAGAGACAGCAAGGTCAAAGAAATGCACTTTGCACTTGAACTGGAAAGTGATGAGGTTTGTGAGGATCCTTCATATCTGTGAGAATTCATTCCAGTTTCAGAAAGCCCCCCTCCCCCATCAAAAAAAAAAGTTCTGTCTTCCGCACAGATGAGCTTTATTTTTGTTGTACTGAATGCTGTTGTGGCAGAGGAATGAGGTTGCTGACCACAGTCTTTAGACAATCTTTTAGACATTCTGGACCCAGTCCATGAAGAGCTTTGAGGATAAGGACTGACACCTAGAATTTGCTTCAAATTTTTTTATGTGGAGCCAGTATAGAGAGCAGAGAACAGATGTGATGTGTTCGCATTAGACTTTGTTGCTGACACATGACACAGCATTCTGTACTAGTTGGAGTTTCCTAAGTGCTGAAGGTATATTCATGCCCAGCTATATTGCATTATTGTAGTCCAGCTGAGAGATGACAAAAGAGATGAAAAACTAAGGCCTGGTCTTCATCAACGCAATGGGAAGAGTCTCAAATTTAGTAGAAATTGTTAATCGCAGATGCCTTCATGTGAGAGTTCAGTATCAGCAAGGAATCCAAGAGTACTCATAAGAATATAAGAACATACTCCTAAACTATTCACTCAATTGACCAATTGTGGGTGTCTATATTCAACCATTTTAGGACCCAGTTCAGTAAAATATGTGAGCAATGACTAACTTTAAGTATGTGAGTGATCTTATAGCAGTCAATGAGATGACTCATGGCCTTAAAGTTAGGCATGTGCTAAATATATAAATAATCATCATCATCATCATTATCATAGTAATACTTTGCTCTTATAGAAGTACCTTCCTGAACTTGGGTGTTAGTGAATTAACAAAGGCATCTTCTCAAGTATTATAGCACTCTCTACCAAAATAATAAAATGCTAAATCAGAACTTCTGAACTATTTCTGTCTTCCATAAAAGACAGTATAGTATATCTACACTAGATGTAGTCCTACAGTAATATTGTAACCTTATACAAATGCAACCTTTGCCATTTATTTTTCATGCATGAAAATTCACTGAGGCCTGCTTATTTCTGACTACTTCAGTATTACCTTGAAATACTCTTTCAAGGTAATACTGAAGTATTAGTACAATACTAATACTATAGCTCTTTGTTAGAAAAATGCAACAGAAGAATAGTAATTAAATTTTTATTTGATATCTGAAAAAATAAAGAAATATGCTCAGAAGAGATTGAAAGGTAAAGCATGCTTCACACCAGGAAAAATTCTGCAGTGTAACTGAAAGGTTACAAATGTGATTAACAATGGCAGAGCTCATGCGTTCCGCTCATAAATCTCATACCTGATAATGCATTAGGGATGGCAGGTGTAAACATGATGGAAAAATGTAGTTTCATAATTCCATGTGAGATTAAGATAAGAAAATTAAATCAAGATTTGGAAACATATGAGATAAGTTGTTTTATAGGATTTTTTTAGAAAAATCCATATATTACCATTTAAATATTTAATGTTGTAGTTAATGTTTAACCTCAAAGTCATGAGCAGTTATAAACTGTCTATTGTGAAGTTCTCAAAGCATTTGATGCCTGAGAAATGCTACCAATATACAAAATGCATTTCTTAATGGCATCTCACACATTACTAGTACCCATATGCAGGCAACATATGTGCTCTGGAAAGAGATCACTTATTTGATATTTTGCAGATGTCTCCTTGGCAAGGAGGATAATATCTTTCCAATGCTTTGAATACTGTACCCTTTATCTATACAGTAAAAATATTATTTCCTTGTAATGTTATAAAATGAAACAAAAATGTTTACTTCCAACATCCAGGGTCAGTTTCTGACAAGGTGTGAGCATATGTATCTCCATTACTTTGACTGAATTCCATCCCATTTACGATCAAGTCTGAGTTTGCCCTCTGAGTCTGGAATTGCCTCTGGTGACTCAATAAACACAGAGATCTTTCAATGTCCATGTGATGAGTGCTGTTTTTACTTATGTCAGTACCCAAAAATTAACCCCTCTACCCATATGACTTATTCAAAGAACTCTGTCACAGACTGACAAAGAGTCCTGTGGCACCTTAAAGACTAACTGAAATTTTTTCAGAGCATTAGCTTTCGTGGGCTAATACCCACTTCGTCGGATGCATGCAGTGGAAGTATCCAGGGGCAGGTATAAATAGGTAGGCAAGAACCAGGTGGGAGATAACAAGGTTAGTCCAATGAGGCTGAACCAGCTTGTTATCTCTAATCAGGGAGGGTGAGGTGTTCCTCTAGCAGCTGAACTGGAGGTGTGAATAGCGAGAGAAGAGAAGCTGCTTTTGTAGTTAGCTAGCCATTCAAAATCTCTATTCAGTCCCAAATTGATTGTGTCAAATTTGCAAATGAATTGCAGCTCTGCAGTCTCTCTTTGCAGTCTGGACTTGAAGTTTTTTTGCTGCAAAATGCTGACCTTTAAGTCTTTTATGGTGTGTGCAGGGAGATTGAAGTGTTCTCCTACAGGTTTTTGAATATTACCATTCCTGATATCTCATTTGTGTCCATTTATCCTTTTTCGTAGGGACTGTCCAGTTTGGCCGATGTACATAGCAGAGGGACATTGCTGGCACAAAATGGCATATATTACATTGATAGATGTGCAGGTGAATGAACCAGTGATGGTGTGGCTGATCTGGTTTGGTCCTGTGATGGTGTTGCTGGTGTAGATGTGTGGGCAGAGTTGGCATCGAGGTTTATTGCATGGATTGGTTCCTGAGTTAGAGTTATTATGGCGCGGTGTGCTGTTGCTGGTGAGAATATGCTTGAGGTTGGCAGGTTGTCTGTAGGCCAGGACTGGCCTGCCTCCCAAGGCCTGTGAAAGTGAGGGATTGTTGTCCAGGATGGGTTGTAGATCACTGATGATGCGTTGGAGAGGCTTTAACTGAGGACTGTAGGTGATGGCCAGTGGTGTTCTGTTGTTTTCTTTCACAGACTGCATGTTTTCTTTCACAGACTGCATGTTTGAATGAAGGGGAAATCTCATATAGAATCTAAGTGTAACTTTCATTGGGGACTTTTTGCTGCATTCTACATAAACTCTGGTTGCATATGTAATTTCTGCTAAGTTTGATCCAACTTAAAAAAAAAAAAGCTTTGCTTGTCTTTAAAAGGCATCATCTCCCATTCCTCTTATTTTCCCATTCACACTAGTTCTTTGTTTTGTACTCTCATTTTTCTCTCCCAAGTTGTATTCCTTTCCTCCTTTCTTCCCTTTTATTCTTTTGCACCCCTCTACTCATTGTAAACTCATCTCTAAGTCATTGTCTTCTTCATGGTTCTTCCTTATCTCTCTCTTTTTCTCTAATATTAAATGCTCAGCACTCATGTAGCATTAACTTAATCATCACAGCACAATCAT
This sequence comes from Dermatemys mawii, assembly GCA_007922305.1. Classification (NCBI taxonomy): domain Eukaryota; kingdom Metazoa; phylum Chordata; order Testudines; family Dermatemydidae; genus Dermatemys; species Dermatemys mawii. The sequence continues at coordinate 26,977,231 of ML677341.1, forward strand.
TTTGAGATGTTAAGTGTCATTAACTGCAATTGTAAATAGAGAAATCAGAGAGTAGAAGATAGAAAGTTTAAGGATAAGAATGCAAGAGTCCCTTGATTCCAGATCCATGTTTAATCCACTAGACCAAGCAATATCTCAATTTTAAGGTATTCCACTTGTTGCCACAGTTCACACTGTCTTCTTGGCCTAGAAGTTGGCTCTGATACAAGTAGTTGGTTGGAGGCCTTGAGAGAACTTCTTTTGGTGGCCCCATATTGCCAGTAGCAGCAGTATCCTATAAAAAATGAATAGATCTATGGTCGACCCAGAAACTGAATGAACTATAGCTATGGATTCCATGGGCCACAAAGCCACACCTTCGGCAGCAGTTCAGTGGACTCCTAATCATTAAAAAACATAGGGAAAAACATAGACCTGGATTATCAGCTGTGCTCAATATGTACTGTGTACAACTGATGGGAGAAGGCATCTTTTATAGCTTCCCAGTTCTGTTTCTATATTCCCCTGATCCCCAGCGTAGTTACTTAACTATGCTCACTGGCTACAAACCGTAACGCCAGTATGCCAGCCATGGATTTTTAGAGAGCAGCAGAATATTGGCCATCCCATTTTCTCAAAACCACGTTTCCTATTGCCCATGCCTTCCCCCTACATCAGAGATTACTTTGCTACATGAAAGTGATCAGGCCCCATGTCAGGAGCTAAGTCCATGACTAGGTGGTGTGAATCAGCCAACCTTCATGCCACTGGCCTACCATTAACCACATCAACATTATGCTGTGTACAGAGAATACCATTTAAAAAAACCACATCTAGGGACACAGTGGTTTTGTATTGAAAATTATATCATATGAATACAAATCAAAAGGGTAAGATATCATTTTTGTATTGTCTAATCTTGAAAAGTTGAGAAAAGCCTGGTCTGAAAATGTAATAATAATTTAGTTGTCTTTGTTCTGATTATTTTGAAAACAATGATTTGATTGTCGTTCAAATACTTCTTTTTAAACGGCTGACTTTAAAACTTTAAAGAAAAAATCTAACATATTTCCAATGTTATCTTAAAACAAAGTATGTTTTAGAAAGGTCATTGGTTAAAAAATGTGTATCAGCAATTCCTTTAGCACCTCTATCACTCATTGGGGAAAGAAATAAGATATTCTTAAGTGATGGATGATAACAAAGATCTAATCTGACCTGGACCAGATGCTATATTTGTTAAATTTTACCATTATGGATGTTTAAAACAACTGTTCTGGTTCTAGTAGCTGTGAATTAATACAAGTGGTTTTTTTCTTTAACTTATTTAATCTCCCGAGACCTAAATTCACAACTAGCATATTACACAGATTATATAGTGCATATTCATAGCACATTACAAAGGTGCAGAGCATGCACTGAACTGAAACATGTCCTTGTATCAAATGTAATCTAAACATTACCCTCAGATCTATTTTTCATCTTCAGTTGTAGGCCAGCCTGCTACAAAAGAAGACACATTGCTTTTCTACCAACAAAAGGGACTCAACTCTCAATCTGGTTTTCCATCAAAGTCTGTAAACTCTAAGCATTATTCGTCAAAATACAGTACATAGTTTTCTTTCTTCACCCATTTAATGCTAATATAGCAGACATTTATATTAAAATAGCAAATTCATAAAATCATTCTAGAAATTCTTTCAAGAAGCAGACTGTTAGCTTGCTATATTTTAAAATAGACTGTATTCTTTGATATTTTAATGAGCTTCATTATAATTATTTATTTTCCCATAGTAACACCTGTCCTTTAGCACTTATGAAATGCAATACAGTACTGGAATTTATTTTGGAATATGTTATTTTATAATTTTATTCATATATACAAGTGCCTGTTCCATTAACGGATGCAGACAATATTTTTTTCAACCCTATCACCTTCACTCTATTTCACCAACAAAAAAAAAGAAGCTAATTTTGCATTATTTTAATATGTTAATGTCACATATTGGGCCAAATTATTGTTTATGGTTAAGAAGGACATAAGCAAATGGATGGGTGAGTGGTGTGCTAAGATAGCTTAAAGCTGAATTTGCACTTCCCTGAGTCTGGGGGTTGCTATGCCTATGCTGGTCCCCAGGCACTGAGTTAGAACAATTTTAGGTTGTTCTAATCTACAGGCTGCTATTGAACTCAAAGGGCCAAAATTGCCATCAGCGATCAGCACAATGTAGAGAAGTTCCAGCCACACTCACTTTTCTTCAGGGTATATCATCTTCGCCATGCTGAAAAGCATCTTATTGGGCTGCATTAGATAGCAGAGTAGCATTTAAAATAAGCACTTTTTGTGCTAGTTGCTTGAGCAATCCTTTCTCACAGTCTCAAATTCCTCAGAGTAACCAAAAGTTTGGATCTGTACCTCAACAAGAATAGAGAAAACAAAGTAGATGCTGAATATTTATAAGCCCTGACTTTCATTTCAAGAAGTCTGATCACCAGAACAGATTCCTTTCTGAATCAATGTAAGGCTGTCACTTACTATTAGAAATCAGTGCCAATGATGAATCTTTAATCCAGGCAATGCAAGCCAACCTTTGAATGAAATAGCATATAAAATAGACTTTAATCCTCCATTTCTTGGATGAATTGAACATATGGCTAATGTTTATATGGGGACAGGAGCAGCAGAGTGTGCAGCTAATAGTAGATTACCAACATTTCAAAAACAAAGAGAGTTTCTAATCCCCTAATATTTCACCTTTCAGTGGAGGGAACTAACTATTTACAGAGTCAGTCTGCTCTTGTACATTAGGAAGAATAATGTGATGATAAATACTTGACAGAGATCCCAGGAAACAGTACTAAATGTTAAGAAATATGAAGCAACTGCAATTAAATTTATTAAAATGTGCTGCTTCATATCCTGCTTGCCTATCATCAGGCTTCTCTCTGAGAGCATTCTTAGTGTTAATGGCAGAATTGATATAATACAGATAACAGTTCATGATCATTTTCACAAAAAACAAATCTCAGAACCATCTATGATTCTATATCCACAGTTTTACATTCCGTTTGGAAAATGGAACTATAATTTCTAGCACAGTATGTTTCTATACATTTCTTCTGGGCCTGATCCTCAGATGGTATAAACCTATCCAACAATGGAGGTACCCCCATCTGCAACAGATGACCATCTGGCCCAAAATGTTCTATTCTCTGTCAGATCTTGGTGGTATATTCAAACAATGAAAACATGAAAGTGTCATGGCCACATTTTTTTTAAAATATGCCTTCTAATTTCTGTGCCCAACATGAAACATCCAAGGCCTGAATTTCAAAGAAGAAGGGTATTGGCAGCTCCTGGCTGGGAAAAAAAAATCAAAGTCTAGTGTCACGCTGAGCACTTAAAAAAGGAGGCAGCTGATATTACTAGAATCATTTGAATATTGTGGCTTATATTTATATGTATAGTGCTATATTTTCACACTTTTCAGTAAAATCGAAAGATCAGTTCTGCCTCCACCCAAGGGAAGTGCTGGAAGCGAGGAGGCTGATACTGACCTTTGTGCTATCGCTGGTTTCTTGTGGCGATCTGGGTGTAGGCTTACCTCGAGAAGCTGCTGTAGCTGATGTCTTAGCTGCTAGAAAGTCTTAGTGCTTCCTGGGCAAGTCTGGTATTCACAAAAGATTAAAGGAAACCGCAAACCTGTTTCATCGTTCCCTTTTGTGCAATGCTATACACTGAGCCCTAGCCTACACTGGGCAGGGGAGGGATCGACCTAAGATACGAAACTTCAGCTATGCAAATAGCGTAGCTGAAGTCAATGTATTTAGGTCAACTTACCACAGCAGCAGCATGGTGCTGAGTCGACTGCTGATGCTCCACTGTCAACTCAGCCTGTGCCTCTTGAAGCAGTGGAGTTCTGGAGTCAATGGGAGAGTGCTTGGGGATCGATTTATCATGTCTAGACTAGACACAATAAATCGATTCGCAAAAGATTGATTACTACCTGCTGATCCGGTGGGTAGTGTAGAGCTGGCCTGATAGAGGAGTTCCTTTTTCACACCTGCAGTGACCAGTATACTACAGAGAGCATTATAGGAAAAATAAATCACCATCTACTCCTCATGATACTTCTGTGCTATTTAAAGTATCTCCTGTTTTACCATAAAAATACCACACACAATTATACAGTCAAATATCATGGTATGGTTAAGCAATTTTTTGTAATAGCTTCCACTATAACATGTATAACTGCAAATGTTATTATTTTTAATCATAAAAAGTCCCCTTTTGACTTTTTGACCTCCTGGTGTTGTAAGCAGTACAGGCTAATTAACCAGCCATGCATTTTATCACATAACTCTTTTTAAAAATATTGTGTTATGAAAAGTCAGAAAAAGGAAGGATTGGTTGAAGTTTACTATGTCCTTCATAGAAGTGAGCAAATAATTGGTGCTCAAACCAAATGAAAAAATATATATGTAGTGATAGGGGAGGGTCAGGGAGCTATTGCAGAATGCTTGACAGGAGATATATTAACTCAAGGCTATTTAGGGCGTGGCTCCCTGTAGACTAGGGAAGCAGGCGGCAGGTTAATTGGAACACCTGCACTCAATTAAGGCCCTGTTAGGGACTCAATAAAACCCCTTGCTTCAGGCAGACGGGGAGGGAACTGGAGCAGAGAGCAGTTTGGAGGGAGTTGGAGCAGAGAGGATTGGTTTGGAGGAAAGCAGATGAGATTTTGGAATGAAGAAGACCCAGATCCTAGGTAAAGAGACACCTGGCTTGTGCAGAGAGAGGGCAGTAAGACCCACAAGCTGAAGGTAGGAGAGGGAAGTAGCTCAGGGGAAGGAATAGCTAGTTCAAGTGGTTTACCGCTATCCTTAGGGCCCCTGGGCTGGGACTAAGTAGAAGGCAGGCCCGGGTCCCTCCCCTCCACTCTCCATTCCCCTCCTCTAGGATACTAGTGGGGCAGTTAATACCTTGTTCAGGGGCAAGAAATGGCTCCCTGAATCCCCCACACACACCCAAGAAAAGAAAGTGCGGGACCCAGCATAATAGTGCCAGCAATTTGCAACATACATATATATGTTACTAACTGAAACTGAATTTTTTTCCTACAAAAACAAAATCAAAAAGGTTAGTTTGAACTAAACATTTCACACATAATTTTGAAAAGTCTTTCGTAAATGAAATAATTAGTTTCAAAGTGAAATGCTGAAATGAAATGTTGATTCAAAGCAACATTTCAAAAAGATATGGTTCATTTTTAAAGGAAAGATTGAAACTGTTGATTTTTAAAATATCAAGATAAACTGTTTCAATTTTTTAAAAAAACCTCTTCATTTTATATACAGCCAAAACTATTAACCAAATTCAACCCAAATTCATTAATAATTTCAGGTACCCAAAACTACATTTTTCAGTAAATTTGACTAAAAAATTTTACCCAGCTCTAGTCTGTACTATGTAAATTTAATCCCTTCTATCTCTTCTCTTTTCCGGGTGAAATAATCTTATTTTTTCTGCTCTCTAGTTATGTAAATGCTGTCATAGCTCTGAAACATTTCCCATTAATGCCAATAGGGCTTGCCATTGAATTTAGTGAGAGCAGGATTGGGCTAGTACGTCTTACATCTTTGATGTCTTTTGCTGGACTTTTGGAATCTTAGCTGTATAATTCTTATGACTTTGGATGGTAGACTGCGATTCTCTGTGTCTGTGGACTGTTATACAGACTCTGGCCACTAGGCATGCTGCCCTGAATACAAGGGCTGCTGTAATTGACTCTGGCTACTAGACCACACTACCTTGTGTCTGCGGGCTGTTATATGGATTCTGGCCACTAGGCTGCACTGCACTGAATGCAAGGGCTGCTATAATTGATTCTGGCAATTGGGCAGCACTGCTTTGGCCCCAAGGGATGCCATATTGGCTGTGCCACTTTCAGCCTAAAGACTGTCAGATAGACTGTAACTGCACTGATATCACAACCCCATCATGCCCCAAAGGAAGATGGGGTGTGCATACCACAGGAAAAATACCAAAGCACTATTTATATGAGTGAAGATGTTATCACTGCTGTTCTGACCTTTTTTCACTTTGGGTAATCACTGGACATAGTTCCAACCTAAAACTTCCCTGACATTCCACTTTGATTCTATAGTTCCTGTTCTAAAGTATTGTGTAGTGTTTCTGAGTACCACTAGATAGCTCCTTTATATCCAGTGATAGATTGCTATGTTTTCTTTAATAACATGGTTTTTGTATATACTGGGCAGTTTATAAAGCATTTGGGCATAAAAGTCGCTGTGTATGTCTCAGGTATTAGACAATTTGAGTGTTCTACTATTGAGATTTTTTTAATATATTTTTTTCAATCCCAGGAAACTATGAGTCCCTTCTCAGGGACTTCACTTCTTCTGGGTTACCTAAATTATGTTGTGTGCCATTAATGTGTGGTGACTGCAAGTCTCAGTCTTGAGCTGTGTTGTTATTCAGCATGTATATGATGCATCTCTGAGACATTAATTGCAGCCACAATTGCCTTTTAATTTACAAATATGATGCGCAGCTCTACTTGTTATTTATATCTGATTCAAGAGCATCATTATCCTTTACTTCTGTTGCTTTCAATTATATCTATTGCTGAAAGGAGAAGAATTTTCTGGAGCTCAAGCTAATTCCTCTACCCCTTTGTTATTTGGGTGTTCCTTTTATTATGAAGTGCTATTTGAGAACCATGTGTTTCTTATTACTCTTACTCTTAATACAGTGAATTACACCAATATAAAACTGAAGTAACCCAGTGAAGTGTCGGTTCCCTGCTCTTTGTACTTCATTCATCTCCACCATAGCTGAGATTTTTAAGAGATTTAACATAATTTAAAATTGTAATCTCACATTTTAAATTGTATGGTAAGACAAATGTGTTCTGGTTTCTGTTATTTCCGCAGACTTGCTAATTTGCTTTGGGTTTGGGGAGTGTGCAGAATAAATAAAGTTAATCAATTTTCTCCCAAATATAAATTCCATTTTAGATGTTTGAAGCTTCAGCATATGGAACAAGAAAATACTTTTCATCTAAAGATGTCTCATCAACAATACAAAACTTTGCCTGACTGACTTAATGTGACAAGGTAGTTTATGATAGTCCATAATTGTTTACATCTTAAATATCTCCCTAAGATATCACTGAAGTGTATTAACTGTCTGTTTTACTTTTGCAAGTTATATATTCTCAGAACTAGAACACAAATCATCAAACGCACAGAAATCTTTTCAGGACATCAGAAGCATCATAAAAATCAAGGTCAGTAGGTATTGTGCAGACTTGATGTTTACTAGGTCTTTTGTCTCATTTAGGAGTGCAAATAATGCCAACTTGATGGATATATTGGGTAGCTATGTGATGGAGACTATTTCCCACTAGAGAATGAGCAGACGCCATCACACTTTTAAGCCAATTAGGCAAACTTTATTGCACTTCAGAAACTACTTTCCAGCAGTAATAGGAGTTAGGAATTCTGAAGCAGCCTGGAAGCAGTGCTTTGTGCATTCATCTGAAGGTTGATATCCAGAACTTTCTTCTAGATAACGCATTAAGTGTCTATTTCATTAAAGTACATATGTCTGCCCTTCAGCTAAAAACCTTTCCCCAGCAGCCAGTCTGGGTAACTTGGCTGGGCTAAGGGAATAATCCTCCCCCAGGCTACAAAGCGGCAGCAAAAACTCATTCTGAATGGCAGGAGTATCCTCTACAACCCCAGTGGCCTTCCTCCTCTTGGGGGAACACTGGATAGAACATTCTGCCAGAATCACTGAACCTGCTTCCACTACTCCACTAGACTGTTCTTGTGCAAAAGTGTAGCTATCCAAGAGTGTTGCAACAACATCTCTTTCCCTCACCTTAGTCATGTCCAGTGTAAGGACTGAAATATGCAACACTGCCTTTAAGGCACCTCCGTGCTCTTGATTTCTCCAGAACACCACCACTGTACTGGTGTAGGCAAGGCCAAGGCCATCTCCTCTCTGCCTTCTCCTCACCACTCCTTTCCCCTCAGCGTGCCCTGTGCCCCTGGCAAGCAGGCAGTAGCTTTGGTGCTCATAAAAGTACACAAGTTCCCCTTGTCCCTGGTTTCTTCACATGAAGTTCAAAGTGATAGCAGCTCCTTGCATTCTCCTCTCCACTTCTGTGTACATGCATAAGGAACAAATACAGTCTGGGTGAAGGGATTTCAGCAGGTTTCCCTTCTTTTTTTATTGGGCTCAGGAACTTCATTAGAAATGTCTGGGCAAAAATTCATATTCTATAGTGATCATAGTAGGAAGGACAATATCTGAATTTAGTCCATTCTCCCATTTGTATATGTATTGTCTCATTCTCCCTCACACCTCCAAAAATATAATGGTTAACGTTGCATAACTGATTTCATCTCTGAAAGCTACTTTGTACTGGGGAATTGTGGGAAGCTACATAAGAGTTATATAAATGTTTACAAATGTGTATTTACCATGTCCTTGTGACTTTAGTTATAAGAAACAATGGAAAGAAATTAATTAAAATGTGTAGATTCCTTGTTCCCTGCTTTGTGCTGTTTCTTCACTTCACCTCTGTGATTCTGAGCTGTGGGGTATATTTAGGAGGTTTCTAGGGCTAATTTCATATTTGTTTTCATTTCAGTTTGTTTTCCCTTGCTGTTTTGTCAATTTTTTATCCAATTTCCATTTATTAATGTTGTTAAGCCCTTACAATACTTTCTGATCATTCAGGATGATGACTCCTTATTACATGTACATGGAATAAAGAGCCTCACATTTTAATTTTCCACTGGCAACCAATTTTGCCTTATGAATTGTCTGTTTCTTTTTCCCTGACATAATCTTAGTGACATGTTCTTCACAGAGAATTGTATGTGGATTTATTTTTCACAAGTCATTTACAATCTCAAGTGACATTCCTAATGCCATGAGTGTAATTGACACAAGCCCCCACTCCTGCTGATTAAAAAGTATTTCCCAGTAGTAGGGAAAGTTTTGATGTTGCTGTAACACACATTCATGATGCTACATGCTCCCAGTGCAGATTTCTAAAATCTTCACGGGGCAGCATTAGGGTTCACTCATCCATTTTCAGTTTTAGTCATCTGTGCCAACAAAGCAAATAGAGAATAATCTGTATGGGAGGTGTCTTGCGACACAGGGCTCTGCTGTTTTATATAGTTGTGCTTATAGACTGCTTATTTTTTGTTCTTATTTATTAAAGAGCAAGAGAAATATAAACCCTGTCACTTCAAACTGCCCTCTCTCTGCCCCACAACCCCAGAGCAAAACATCTTGAAACCAGGACAAAAAATCAGACTGTGTGCCATTCCTCCTCCTCAAAGGTAGCACACAAGCAGTAAGCTCATCTCAGAGAGATAGGAGCTGAAATCTAGTTGAGGAAAGTGCCTCTGCATAAAAGAAAAAAAATGTGGCTGCAAACCATGAAATTTGAGTTTAAGTTATGAGCCGGGGTGATGTTGTGAGAATCTTCAATGAAGAGTGGACAAGATTAGGTTGAGAAAACATAAGCCTTGAGCCACCTCCCTCCCCCGTTAGACATAAACCAGCACTATGTACCTCACCTCCTTCCCAAGACAGACTGATACATAAATAGGGAAAAGGTGGAAATTCATACCCAAAAGACAGATCATAAAATTGAAATATGCAACTGCAACCCTTAGAGTGACAGACCTTCTAGTGAACTCCCACCCTTGCATCATGGAGGCAAGAAAGGTGAACCATGGCATGGGAATGTTTACCCAGAACTGAAGATCTGTGAAGGACCTCAAACTCCTCTACCCTTTCCAGCTGGTGAGGAGCTTGAACAGGAAGATGTTGAACAGACACCTGGTTCCTCATCTCCAGCAATTATGTCAAAAGTCTACACTGTCACTCTCTCTCCTATCAGAAGGGGAAGTTACTAATTCCACATGGTTGTACAAGGGCAGGTTGGGAGGAAGGAGCCTCTAACTCCTTGTGGCATTATATAGACACCAACAGAATTGCAATCTGCTTCCCTGAATTCAAGAGCTGTGCAGGGCTAGTGCCTCTAATGCTAGGCACCCCCATTCCAAGGTCTGACAATTAGAAGGTACCCTCAGAGGGGGAGTACAAAATAATAGTGACATGATTAGCTTCAGTGTAATAAGCAGCTTTCACAAAACACCAGCTGCCCAGCTACTATCAATGTTTTCTGGGGGTCATGGCAGAGGTAGGTTTTAAGGGAGAGAATTGAAAAGGATTTTTATGGATATCTTCTCAAATACCTAACAGATAGCATGGGGAAAAGATCAAAACAACGTCTCTCACAGTCCAGCTTCAAATCACTTCCAGCATGGGACAGTGCCTACAAAAGGCCATGCAGACCTCAAATTTAATAGTCTCTAAACAAGGACCTTGTATTTTATTTGTTTTGTTTACTGTTATTCACGTTTATGGCACTGTATAAATTATAGCTATTATGTACATGGACACACATCTAGGCTGAAGAAGCCAGAGATTATTCACTCTCACATATACTTCTCTACAAAGTTCCCACAAACACTCAGCCATACATTTCAGCCAGGATGGAGAGCCCATCTGAGGTAACAAAACACTGAGTAGGTAACTGAGTTAGTGACTGCAATCACTCCACACCAATAGGCCCAGTATGTGCTGATGGATCATTGCTCCTCTTAACCAAAAGCCTTTAGATGCCGAATAGCACAGGGCTGCATGCCTATAAAACTTCAGCAGGCTGGGCTGCTGTGAATATGCCACTCCCACGTTCCGCACCACTCCTAATCTGCTTCTGTTGCCATTTCAAACCTGGGTGGTGTGAAAATTGTCTAATTCTAAAAATCAAATTTATTTCCATTGGGTTGTGTAGTGGGGTGACTGCCCCACTCCCATGCCGGAGTAGGCCAGAGCGGCTGCACGGGCAGGCAGCCAACCGGAAAAGGGCTTACAAAGGGCCAGTCAGGGCCTAGCTTATAGCCAGCCAATGAGAGACAGGCTGGACACTATAAGAAGGCTGCCCTGCAGAGAGGCAGTCAGTCTCCCCTGGACCTTCAAGGGGGAAGGTCCAGCTCCTGGGAGAGTGCAGCAGTTCTACAGCACCAGGGGCAGGGCAGGGCAGGGCAGGGCAGGGCAGGGCAGGGCAGGGCAGGCTAGGCTAGGCTCTGGGGAGCAGAAAGGAGCTCTAGCCTGGGTGCCTGTCAGGCTGCGGGCCCTGAACAAAGGGCCATAAGGTGCAAGGGGGCCGCAGGAGAAGTGGCCCAGGGAGATGAAGGGACTGAGAGGAGAGAAGGAGAGCAGGATGGCTGCCACCAAAGGGTCCCTGGGCTGGGACCCAGAGTAGAGGGTGGGCCTGGTTCCCCCCCTTCCCTCTCATAGAACCCGGCTGCAGAGGTGCCCATAGTAGGCTGCACCTGACCCCTGCCAAAAGGGGTTTGACGTGGGGTGTGGCTGGCCACAGCAGCAGAAGGACTGCGGAAACAACCCCCTCCCCTGAAAGGGGGCAAGTGTGGACTTGGGTCACTGCCGGAGGGCAGTGCCCTGAAGAGGATGTCGCCTGTGAGGAGCAGTGCACATACAGACAGGGAGCGAGCAACAGACGGGACACCACCGAAGGAGGGCGCTCCGGCATGGAACTGAGCTAATTCCCAGACTAACCGGCAGGAGGCACCCAGTGGTGAGTCCCAAACCATTACAGCTGAAATGAAGAATTCATAGAACTATATTCCTCCAACATGTAGATCAATGTTACATTCACAGATTTGCACATTGTGTGATTTTTCTACATATGTAAACACTTTTACATGTGTGTGTGTGTGTAAATCATTGTCTGTACACATTGTGTTATACCCAACTGCATAACCCTGTCACAATTTTAAATGTGCAAATATTTTGTGTGTTCAATGTATGTCCAATAGTTTGTATGTTCACTGTTCACTATCTTGACAATTTCATTACTGTATCAGGTAAAATAAAGCATTTATAGCAAAGGAAAAATAAGAGTGCTATTGTAAAGTTCAAGGAGGTTCATATCAGCAATTGGCTGAGGTTGTCGTCATTAACATTATTGTTAACAGGGTCACAGTTCTGGCGACGTAGAGCAGTAGTTATCTCCTTATAGAAGTATTATACATTTAATATTAAAATTCCCCATGTCACAATTTTAAATGTGCATATATTTTGTGTGTTCAATGTATGTCCAATAGTTTGTATGTTCACATTCCAACAGTACTTGGGGAATTTTAATATTAAATGTATAATACTTCTATAAGGAGATAACTACTGCTCTACGTCGCCAGAACTGTGACCCTGTTACCAATAATGTTAATGACGACAACCTCAGCCAATTGCTGATATGAACCTCCTTGAACTTTACAATAGCACTCTTATTTTTCCTTTGCTATAAATGCTTTATTTTACCTGATACAGTAATGAAATTGTCAAGATAATGAACAGAGTAATAATTTCACACAAATGGCTAACTTTAATTAAAATCACAGTGTTGACTGCTGGCAAATGGGGCTAACACAGACCATTGATCAGATTACTGATCACTGATAATTGAAATATGGCTGGAGACTCAGAGGTCTGTGAACAATATACTCAGAAATTAAACCACCTTACTCAGTGATATAATGCTCAGTATCAGTTTCAGTAGCCTCAGCACATCATTACCCAACACACTTGCACTTCTTTAGTCAGCTGTTCAATCTGCAAGGACAAATATTACACCAGAGCTGGTATAGCAGGTAACAGTTGGAATTAATCAGGCAATTGTGAAGGTGAAGAGTGTCAAAGTTCTAAGAAGCGGGTTTCCAAAAGCAGTGAGTAGGAAAGAATGTTTGTTTTGCTTCCTTAGTTTGGTAGTGAGGAATAGGAAACCCTTCTCTGATGGGAAGCCATTATCTTGATATGACTAAAGACTTGTCTGTACTTAAAAGGCTGCAGTAGCTGCTATAGCTTTCCAATGAAAACTCATAGACTTTAGGGTAAGAAGGGTCCATTCTGATCATCTTGTCTGACATGCTGCACAGAACCTCATTCTCCCCTCCCCCCGCCTGTAATAGACCCCCTAAAATTTGGCTGACAATGAAGTCCTCAAATCACAATTTAAAGACTACAGAGAATCCACAATTTACAGTAGTTCAAACCTGCAAGTGACCTGTGCCCCTTTCTGCAAAGGAAGGTGAAAACTCCCCAGAGTCTCTGCCAATCTGACGCAGGGAGAAATTCCTTCTTGACCCCAAATATGGCAATCTATTAGATGATACCTACCACAGTGGGAAGGTTTCTGCCATCCCCTTATGTAGTCCCCCTCCCTGAGAGGCAGTAGCAGTGCTGACAGGAAAAGCCCTCCCAGTAACATAATGCTGTGTACACCAAGAGTTATATCAACCTAACTGCTTTGCTCATGAGTGTGGATTTTCCTTCAGAGTGTGGATCAACCTTCAGAGCAGGTTCCCCAATAACTCAGGACAAGGTGAGGGATACAACTTGCATCCCCTGTTCCTGTGAGAGGTATAATTACCCAGTCTGAGGTCCTGTTTATCCACAGAACAAGTGCTGAAACAGTACAAAAGTTTCCCTACATGTCTCTACAAATGTCCATCACTATGCCTTCATGAACATTCAAATCTTGATACCAACAAGTCCTTTTGTGCCTTAAGTTCCTTCACAAAAGTGAGTGGAAACTACCTGTGCCTACAGCTAAGATCAAACATTCCACATAGTCCTCCACACTGTGTGGAAGTAAATCTCAAGTCCCTTTACATGTTCTCTCCTTTACCCTCAAGAGCACAAGGTGGAAAAGTAAGAACAGAAAATGAGCACATCTGAATAGACATAGATTAAGTATGATACTTGCCAAGATAATGAGGTGCTCAACTACCAGTCTCTCTGCTTACATGAGTAACAAGGCTAACTTTTGTGATGGGAACATTCATCCTATCAGGCCAATAAAAGTCCTTAGCAGCTTTCATTTAGTAACAATTTTCAGTCACAATCAGTCAGGATGGATTTGAACCAGCAATCCTAGAGATAAAAATATGTATATTGTGAGCCCATTATGAATCCCTAAACTTCACAGCCTTTCTTTATCTTGTGTTTTTAAAAATTATGGTCCCAATAAAGTAAATCCTACTGACCTTAATGAGACTTAAAAATGTGTTTCAAGTTAAGTGCATGATTAAGTGCTTTGCTAAATCGGGGCCTATATCATTTTTAAGAGAAGCAGCTTCAAAAATAGCTAAAGCTAGCATATCTCTTGTTAAATAGTTAATGAAAACTTTACTCAAAACATTCCTCAGCACTTTAATAAACTGATCTACTGCAGTTGCATTTCAATCAGTGCATTGCTTGAGCTCTAGAATACCAACAATATATTTCATGCACAGTATGAGGCCTGGGTTTTCAAGATGATGGCGCACTCGAAAGCTAGCACCTTGATATATCTCTAATAGATTATGTGCTACTTTTGAATCTGCTCTAGGGTATTTAGTGTTTACAAGTTATACACTAGGAAGCTGTCCATTAAAATAAATATAAATAAGCAATAAGGATTATTATTCTTACTATGTGGCACTTTATATCTTCAAAGAGCTAAGTTTTACAAAGGGGAGTTGTTTCTTTGAAACTAAATATGCCGCTAACAGTTTGCATGATGGCCTCATTACAAAAATGTTATCACTTTTTAAAAAATGTTACAAATGCAACCATTTTTTCCCCCTAAGAACACAGGAAAAGGTGAAGACCCCCCATGCCAAGGGGCAAAATGGGTTACAAGGCCAGGTGCTATTCTACCCTACAAATACATGTTGAAGAGGACATGTCTGCCCCTCCAGTAAAGTCAGACAACCTCTGTAAGTACTCAGGTGAGTGGTAGAAGTCTGGCTTTTTCCTTCTGCATGAAACAGAGCACTAATGGTAAGTGAGTGCTTATGCAGGAGTTCAGGGTTAAAATATATATACTGCTTTATATCAAGTGCTTAGAAAAATGTCTTCAGAGCATTTTCACTACTCTGCCCAAATGTTTCTCTTCTCTTATACATAATGAAACATTGATCATTAAATTAAATGACACTCAGTAGCCATTTAATTGCTATTTTTTTTACTTTGGTTGATAATGAATGTCTAGTAAGTAAAACTTTTCTGCAGTTTCACAAAGCAGAAAACAATAATAACGTTTAGCCCTCTGCTGATTCACTCTCCCAGCCTAGCCCAAGAGACCCTAAGAATGGAGATGATATTGGATTTCATTACCTTTTTCCCCCCTCTCTAACATTAATACTGTTTCCATTTAACTACATTGGGTGGCGATAGAGCCTCTTGAATTTGGAAAAAAATAAATGTGTATGAGATAAGCAACAGTTCCCGATAAGCTGAGGTTGTCAGCAGACTTAACTGACCTCTCAGACTTTGCTAGGAAAGGGAAGGCACAGACACAAATAAAATTGACAATCTATGCTTTACAACCAAGTCAGTCCAATTAAATCAGTGGAACTACTCTCTGCCTTCAGATTCGCTCCTGCTAACAAACGCTTGCTATTTTTTCTCATGTTGCACACACCACAATTCTAGAAATTCCAGCTTTTCAGTTAAATATGTCTACAAAAAAATTAGCCATGGTAGGTCTTGGAATATCAGACCATAGAAATGCATAATTTTGATTGCCATCTTGCCTCCCCCTCTCCCTTAGTCTGACCTGATGTTAGCAATTCAATACTGTTAGCTTTCAAATAGGGAGTGTAAATGGCTGTTGAAATCATGCTGGAATAGAAGGGGACTAGAAGCAAGCAAGCACAACTGTGAATGGCTTTAGAATATGTCTGTCATCTAGTTTAGTCTAAAATATTTTCTATTTATTTTGTGTACTGAATGCCACCTGTTTGGCTGGCTGGCCAAATGAAGGGAATTGTGCTTTATGACTGGGAGGGGGAGATGAAAACTGCTGCAAAAGGGTCAGCCTGGTTGCTGCCTCATCCCCTGAGAATGAGGAGTTTGAAAGGAGCAGCCCTGTGCCTTAAGATGCCACTCATTCGGAATCAGGGGAGCAAAAGCAGCAGCACAGCTAGGCATGAGATCAGAGGCAAGTCAGGCAATTGGGCATTGGCATTCGGACAGGTACCGAATGTATCTGAGACCTCAGATGGTAAATCAGCGTTAATTTGTTGTAATCTCATTGCAGATGTTGGATGACTGGCCATGCAGACAGTGGTGTGGATCTGTGGGCGGAGTGTTGTCTTCTAGGTGAATAGGCACGTGTCCAAGTTGTCCAGGGGTTCGCAGCTGGGCTTCAGTAATGAAGAAATACTCAGTTGGCATGCAAAGAGGGGCATGTTATAGGATCAACTAATCCCGCTACTGTATGCTGTGCGGCCCATCAGCGGCCACCAGATATAATTATGGTGCACCTTGGGGAAAATGATTTGGGAATACTTAATGGGGTGGAACTAATGCTTAGACCTAGGAGGGACTTGAGGCTGATCCTTGCATTTTTTCCAGGAGTTAACGCTGAATGGTCAGACATACTTCAGCACAGTCTGGTGGTGAGTCATGAGGCCCCCCTGCCAGGGTGGACAAGGCAAAGAGGTATGTGAACAGAGAGGTGGCCACATTCTTTGGGACCATAGGAGGGGCAGTAATTTTCAAATCCTGGCATAGTATATGGGACACCAGAGCTGTTTCAGGAAGATGGGGAGTCTCCTGTGAGATTTAGGTGCTGTCATATTTTTGACTGATAAAAAAGAGGGTGTCAGGAGATGCTGAAGAACCAGGCTGGAGGTGGGAAGGAGGCAGCCAAGCTAATGACTGATGCTAGGGTGACCAGATGTCCTGATTTTCTAGGGACAGTCCCAATTTTGTGGTCTTTTTTTTTCTTATATAGGCTTCTATTACCCCCCCACCCCCCCCCATGCCATGTCCTGATTTTTCACATTTGTGTCTGGTCACCCTAGCTCAGCGGTTCTCAAAATGGGGTTTGCAACCCCTCGGCGGGTTGCCGGCCACCTCCCGAGGGGTCTCGAGCACCTGTTGCCGCTGAGAAGATGCTGAATTGATTACTTCCGCATTCGGCGGACATACCGAGGTCTCCCAATTGTCTGCCGAAGTGTTGCTGAAAGCAGAAGCAATCACTTCGGCTGACATTCAGTAGTGTTCGGCATGTCCGCTGAAAAGCCACCGAATGCGGAAGTAATCAATTCAGCAGCTTTTTGGTGGACACACATGGGTCGCGTCGAGACGCAGCTTCTTAAAGGGTCACGGTTCTCCTAAGTTTGAGAACCGCTGCCCTAGCTGGTGCCTCCTTGTGGCAATGTCCAGCGCAGGTACCATACCATAGGAAAGGTAGACAGTGACCAGATACATGGCTTGGAAAAGGACTTAAAAGAGGTGTTTGTTAAAGGAATAAATGTGGGGGGGGGAGTTTGGGAACTCCTACAATTTATACGGAAGGAAAGGAGCCAACCTCCAGTTACTATAGCCCACTTTTAAGGTTCCTTCGAGAGGGGTAGGGTGGATGGTAATGGATTTGCTGGAGGGCCCTGGATGGAAAAAGAGGAGGAGCTGGTGGAAGCCCCCTGGATAATTATGGAATAAACAAGGGGTTACCTGCACTGTACACGATTATCTGCTAGGTAGTCCCAAACATCAAATAATAAAGTTGCGGCTTGTTTAAATGCATGTCAGATGTCTCCTGTCCTCCTTTCCATATAGCCAGACAATTAAATAACTGTTTCCCTCTTGATCCAAACATTCTTTAAAATATTATACAATTTAACATAAGATAGTGTCTGAAGTATATATTATATAGGTATTAAATTTTAATATATATTTAATTTGTTAGTTATTAAAAGCATAGTTTATATCAGGGATGGCCAAATTGCTGTTTGTGAGCCACATGTGGCTCTTTTACAGTTAAAGTTTGGCTTGCAGAGTCCCCCACACGCTCTCATTCTCCACCTACCGGATGGGGAAGAGGTGATGGTCTTGGGGCTTCTGTGTAGTGGGGAGAGGGGTCTAGGGGCTTCAGTCCCACAGGAGATGACTGTTGGGGCTCAGGGCTTAAACCCCTGAGGAGGTGCCTGCTTGGGCTTGGGGCTTCAGCCCTGCCCTTCCTGAAGGCTCTTGCAGGCACCTCCCACAGGGCTGAAGCCCTTAGTTCTGCTATTCTGGCCCAGAGCAGAAGCCCAGTGCCCTGCAAGTGCACCCAGCTCTCGAACTTCTGAAGATTATGCCATGCGGCTCGCAGGGTCAGTAAGTTTGGCCACCCTGGTTTATACAGTGTAAATAAAGCTTTTGTAAGAGAATAAGGCTTGTTTTGTTTTGTCATGTGCAATGTATACAACAGCAATATTGGTCCAATTTACACAGGGTCTATGTCTCTGACAGACATAATCCTTGATCATTTAACGAACTGGCAAACACAAGACAGCTCTTGTTCTTTTTTTTCCGGCAATATGCATTTATGTGGAATAGTATTCAGTCCATGTTTTCCTGCCAGAATTTTCAAATGAAAGCAGAGGAAGAAAGAAAATCACTCTGTTGCTAGAGTTTTGTCTGGTTTCACAAGTGTATAAAGAAATGAATGGGAATATGAGAAAGGCGGGTCTTGAGAGTTTAATGCCCTCATACAAATGCAATTATTTTATCAATTACATTAAACACTACATAACGTCTAAAAACATTCCCCGAGGGCCTCAATTCACTTTGTCTGTTCTGTCAGCAAATTCTGAAACCAATCAGGAGAACATTTCTAAGGCTGACACAGTCTGTTGTCATATTCAAAGCAGGTTAAAGCAACATCACCCTAGAAGAATGCAAAATTTTCAACCGAAGTTTAACCTTATCATTCAAAAACCAAAGGCAAGACCATCGCTCTGAAGTAGTCTTTTCTTATCTCAGCTCAACATCTCAGCTGATCATCTTTATTTGTGCTTCTGTCAGATCCCACCACTGAAGATGAATGCAGTTTGTTCTGCTTTGGACCTTTTGATCTTGATTTCTTATAGATATGGAAACGCTTTCCACATTTAATACTTTAAATTTTTTATTGGAAGATGTAAGTTTTTTTAGCCACCAGACAACCTTCTGAGGCTGAACCAATATCACCTGGCATACATTTATCATACATTCGTAGAATTTTTCTATATTTTGAATTATTACAAATTAGTTTTCCAATTTGTTTCCAGTTCTACAAAGTTTGTGCTTTGTAATAATTTCTTTATATATTTGTTAATTGGATTGATCAAAGGCTGGGTCTTTGGAAAACTGAGAATGTCATTTGAATGCAAACTAACGTGTATTTGTTTTTTCATCAGTACTAGCAATTACACAAGAAATCCATTCTGAGATGCTACAGGGAAGATGAGAGAGAGAGAAGTGCTATATATTAATATTATTATGAAATGTATAAATTCAAACATATAATGAAAGGTAATATATAATTGAAGCCAGCTTCCACGCTTCGACAGCTAGCCCCAGTCATAGGCAAGGGACTAAATGGTTGCAGAATCAGAATCTCAGCTATTAGGGCCACACCGTACAATGTGTATTTTGGCAGGCCCAAGTATTTTGCAAACCGTTTCTTTATTTTCCTTTTCTGTATCAACCATGTTTGACTTGTCCTGCAGAAAGCATTTGTATGTTGCTGACAATCTTAAATCATAGAACAAAATCTTAGTTTGTAAAAAAGAAAAATACCTACGTAAGCAATGAACAGCATGAAATGGTATAGATAAATATTGTCTACAAAAGACAAGGCAGAGCAATATCAATATGTCCAGAGGATTACTACATATGCAGAAAGAAAAGGAAATATTTTGTTTCCCAAATATATATGTCATAAGTGTGAAGTAGCCTAGAATTATTGTTTACCTGTAAGGAGTTTAGCTAAAGGTAACCTGAGAGGTGGACAACTGACCAATGAGAAATTCCTCAGGAGACAAAGGATTTTGAGTTTCAGTTTCTCTCTGGGTCTCTCTCTGTTCACCTGGGCTATGGGATGAACACAGCTATGTATTTCACTGTAACTATAAGATTCTATCAAGTACTGTAGTCAGTAAGTTTACCTTCTTTTTATCACTTGGAGGGTTCTCAGGGGTGAGTGTTGGCTGGGTGCTTCTTGATATTGTAAGCTTCAGCAGAGATATCAACAGTGGGAGAAAGTTGCCTCAGGGGAGAGGTTTGGTTTCTGAATCCTTTTGTTGATTATGGTAGATGCTGTTCTATTGATGGTTATAAGGGATTTATTCCTTTCTTTTTTCTTTTATTAAAATCTTTCTTTCAAGAACCTGACTGCTTTTTTTCCATTGTGTAAGATCCTGGTTTTGGATCGGGCACATCTTGCAGAATCAGGCGAGGTTTGGTTTTATTATTCTCTCAAGCTTTCCAGGGAAGGAAGAAGTTTGGGGGGGGTTAGTGGAAAGGGAAAGAAGGGTCCCAACCTACCCTAGACCTAGTTTGGTGGTGGCAGTGTACCAGGTCCAGATACAGAAGAAGTTGTGTTCTGGGGAAAAACATTTTAACTCAAGCTGGTAAAATAAGCTGGGGGGGGGCGGTATTTCTTTTTTCATGCGGGTCCCCACATCTGTACCCTAGAGTTCAGAGTGGGGAGGCAATCCTGACAATATATACAAATAAAGGCCAAGGGATAAAAATCCTCATGTGTCCATAGACAAGACAGAGACCATGAAACAGACTCCATCTGCATAGCTGTTTAAAGACCTCCTATAGATAGCAGACAAAGCATATGTGAGTCTATACATACAACCAAAGGTGTCCATTTTTCCCTTCTACAATGAACTCTCTAATATCAAGAGGGTACGCTGGACTGCACCATTCCCAGCCCTCATAAATTGCCCCTTGCTCAGGAATATTCCTATCACAGGCCTGCACAACATGCAGCCCAGGGACCATATGTGTCCTGCACGGGCTCACTGTGCGTCCAGCGGGGGGTGAGTCGGGGTGGGGCAAGCCAAGCAGTGGGGTGGGTGGAAGCGGATGGGGGCGGGGCAGGGCGGGGCTTTTTGGCCCGCAGCTGGGTTTTTTTTGCAGTAATATGGCCCTCGCTGCCCTGTCAGTTCCTCAGTTGCTGATTTTGCTGCTTGTCTGGAGGGGCCAGTTGCATGGCGTTTGACGGTTTGGGCTGGGATATAGAAGGGTTAAAACTATAATTCATAAATACCAGACACAAATGTAAGGGTAGCTCTGTTGTTTTAGAACAAGCTTTAGAGCAAACAAAAATAAGCAGAGGGAGTTGTAAATAAATTTAGGGCTGGGAAATGTTATGCCAAATTAGATCTAGGAAATACTTATTTAAGCATTCCCTATTCCAATGCATCACCATCTCAAAAGATTCCCAGGGTTTCTCTGGGAAGGAAAGAAAACTCATTGGAAAGTCATGGGGTAAAATTTTCAAAATTTCCAACTTTGGAGTGAAAGTAACTTACAATGAGAGATAAGCCTCAAACCTGATTAGGTACTTATATAAATCCCACCAGGCACCTATCATCATCTTCAGATACATAAATACCTTTGTAAACTATGCATGGGAGCCTATTTGTATGTCACTTTAAAAACATCAGCTCTAGTTC
Source organism: Dermatemys mawii (assembly GCA_007922305.1). Classification (NCBI taxonomy): domain Eukaryota; kingdom Metazoa; phylum Chordata; order Testudines; family Dermatemydidae; genus Dermatemys; species Dermatemys mawii. Next base: position 26,998,837 of record ML677341.1, read on the forward strand.
ACTAACGGGAGGAGGAGTAGTTCAGTAGTTCAAGCATTGGCCTGCTAAATCCAGGTTTGTGAGTTCAAGCCTTGAGGTGACCATTTATTGATATGGGGCAAAAATCTGTTGGAGGATTTAATCAGGGATTGGTCCTGCCTTAAGCAGTGGGTTGGACTAGATGATCTCCTGAGGCCCCCTCCAACCCTGATGTTCTATGAAGTCACTTAGGGCCAGATTTTTCAAAGTTATTTTGATGCTTAATGTGCAGATAAGAGCCTAGTGGAATTTTCAAAAGCATCTAGGTCCCTAACTACCATAGAAATGTCACTAGGTGTCCTCTGTATCTCTGTGTACCTAGATACCTTTAAAAATCTGGGCCTTAGGTGCTTTTGAAAATTGTATCCCAATGTTTGAATTGTTGTACAATGGGTATTCATTGTGTTCTGTGGGTGGATGTCTCCCATGTGAGGCTTCCAGGAATAAGATCACCAATGTACTGTGTATGGATGATGAGCTAATTTTGGAATGGGGAGAAGATCATCCACAGTTCTTGAGAGCAATGTCTCACTTCTTACACAGATTGGGATTCATAATCCAAAAGGAACATTTTTGTATCCACAGGGGAAGCAGTTTTAGGGTGATTTTTGGTGGGAGTGGGTGTTAATGGCAGCTCTGGTCAATTGAGATTTCTTCAGAAATTGATTCGTTCAGCCCCCAAATCATTTATTTTTTTTATCATATAATATTTAGAATACAGTAGCACAGAGAGATGCTGCCCTGATGGTGAGGTGCTGTATAGAGAGGCATTAGAACTTTATTCTCCCCTTAGTTTATTTATTTAGTTTTATTTTATTACTCAGTTTTAGGTATTTTTAGTGCATCTATCACTAATATCTAGGTAACAGATACCAAATTAAATGATGCATCAAGATTGATCCCAAATGCTAGTGCTGTCCTGCCTAACTTCAGCTGCTATTACCTAGACAAGTGAAATTATTGAAAGAACTCAAACTGTGACTCCTGCACCAAAGCCTGCATTATACTTCCCTTCTTTCAACTCATTGCTCTAGTTTCCAAGGACAGCCAGGTCTTAGAGGATGACCCAGAGGTATAGTTTCTATAGAACCCATGATGTCAAGAGGACAGAGCAACAGTATGGAAGCAAAGGGTCTCCACTCAGAAGTTGTTTGCCTCCAAAATATTCATGAGCTAGAGGGAGCTAGAACTCTGGCATCTGTCATGTAGAGGAAAATGCTATTCTCAATGGAAGAATTCCAGGAAACTCCTGCAACTGAAATATAGTTCTCTATGTTGTCCCCATGCACAAAAAAAGGATGCATGTGGTCCTAAGTACATGTGTTCTACTCTGTAAAATCAGGGCAAAATAGGAAAATGTGAGGGAGTTTTCAACCACCTCAGTGCTGTTTGGCTTGGATATTTATTATTTTATAATTTAAATGCTTTTTAAAAAGTATATTGCAAGAGTTGTGAGCAGGAAATATGTATTTTAATCTATGCCTATAATTCAAATGTGTTCAGAAAGAACAGTTGACTTTGCAGTTTCATTATGAATAATTTCTTAATTTAATCAGCAATATTTTTATGGATGTTTTCAAAAGGCATTTGACAATTCAAGGTTATACTAATGAGAACATCTGAGTTGTGGGAATCATGAAATAAGTAGAATAGTGGAAAGTAATCAGAGCTCTACAGACAACTGTGTGTCATAAAATATGAAGATTAATAAATATCAAACCCCCTGGAACAGAAAATGTTCAAGATGCAGAAGGCAAATCTTTGTGTGTCCTAAAATGTGACAGAGTAAAAGACTCTCATGTTGTTAAATTAGTTTTATTAAATATGAAAAATATAAAAATAGATGAGTCTATATATAAAATACAAGAACATAGTCAAGGACTCCAAGGCTAGTTGATTATATTGTGTTACTAATTACAAGGACAGAGTAATAACATTTCCCTATCTAAAAATAGAAAAAGTTTAGTTTGTAGGATACAGTGTGTGTAATGTATTATGAATTACATTTCTGTTCAGAAATGTTGAAGACTCAGAAATATACGACCTGATTCTGCTGTCACTCAGTGTATATCAGGATTGACTCTATTGAAGTCAGACTGGATACGTCATTTTACATCAGTGTAACTTGACTTGACTTCACTAGTGCCACTCCGAATTCCCACTGGCATAAGTGGGAGCAGGATCAAGCCCATGATTTTAAAAGCAAATGTGTAGGTAAGTTTAAAATGTTGACCATTGTATAGTGTCATCCATTATGTAATCCTGCAGCATTAAGAGGAATGGTCAAGAGATATTTATTTACACTAGACAGGAACTATGAGGCTGCCACCATAATAGTATCACTGAGACTGCAAAATTGATTAATATGCAACATTGGCTAATTGCTTATTCAATGTGGACACATGCATTACATAAGAGAGTTAGAAACAGTTCCCGCGATTAGCTGAATCTACATTAGTAAGCAATGCACCTTTCTTCAAATAAAGAGAACTTACTCTCCATTTGGTTATATTATGAAATTAACAAAAACTGAATGCATTTCAAAGAGCAAAGAGCACAATAGCTCAGTCCTTTAAAATTAATGACTTATGCTTAATAACTTTCAGTTAGCTGACTACCCAGAGAAACAATTCCATTTGGAATCTGATAATTGTGAACTTTGGCGCACACAGCTGTCATCAGCTGTTTCATTTATTTAAGGTTGAATAAAGATTTAAAGAAATAATTTCCCTTGACAAAACTTTTTTAGTCATCCTCACATTGGAATAAATGGGAAACAAAACAGCCATATCTCAGACTTTCTTGGCCTTGCTCACAGGGCTATTACAACTGCAAATGGTACTTCTTTTAAATTGGGTCAAATAGGCCTTCAAACACCAAAGACATCTATTTCATCATAGCACAATTTTATGATAACATGCAGGGGAAAATCTGCCCTACATACTGAAAGCTTGATTCTCTTATCACTTACACACATGTAAATCAAGAAAACTCCAGTGAAGTCAATGGCATAAATGAAATTTAAATCGGCATTTGATTCTCTCAGTGTACATGGAAAGTCTGACCCAGAAGTCCTAATTCAGGCAAAAGTCCCAGCAAAGTCACATTCATTCAATCCTCAAAAATGCCTTTCTTTTTTTAGTGTGATCAGTGTTGAATTTCTTTATCATCTTCTCCCACTTCACCCTCTATGAGACCATCCATAATTATTCTTCTCATTTGAACTTTAAGGATGATTTGGCCGTTCTAATTTTACAGATAATGAAATAGATATTTTATCTTCAGCTTGTAGCTGGAGAAGGTGTACATGTGATGTTCCCCAGGATACAATCTGGACTGTTGAACAGCTGTGTCCCTTCAATTCTCCAATATGGGGTGCCTTTTACTCTGCTTCGCTGTGAGAGCAGCCACTCCTGGTCGGTTCACACTCAGCCTCCAGCACGTAAATCACTTCCAGCTATATTTCATGAGTGCTATAGCCAGCCACTCATGAATTACACTGCAAAGCAACACTGACAAACTCCCAGTCCCAGACTTTCCCATGGAAATGTGCGCCTTGCACTGCCCAGCACTCTGCTAGACAATACAAGCCCATATAAAGTATGTCATGTCATTAATAGAAAATGATAAGCACAGCTCTTGTTATCACAAATGGAGTTTCCCAGACATGTGAATCCAAACAAAGTGGTTTGTATAAAACAATAAAACAAGTTTATTAACTATAGAAAGATATATTTTAAGTGATTACAAGTAATGAGGCATAAAAGTCAGGATTGGTTACAAAGAAATAAAAGGTAAGAAAGCAACTAATACCTAACTTAACAAGTTAAGGGAATTTAAAGCAAAAGGGGTCTCTCTCGCCACAGGTTCTAGCAGTCTTCTGGGCTGAATCTTTCAGCCAGGATCCCTCCCCAGTCTAATGATGCTTCCTTTGTCCTTTAAGTGTTATTGATGCTGTGAGTAAAGATGAAGGGAAAGATCATTTGGAGCATTTGTTCCCCATTTTTATATATTTCCTCCTCTTTGAGAATCATCCCCTTCTGGGGTTCAGAAGACAAAAAGTCAGTGGGACCGGAACCTTCAGATGTTTCTTTGCCAAAGTGTAAATTTCTTGCTCACATCCTTTCATGCCAAAAGAATGGCCACTTAACCAGGTGAGAGTCCATCTGATTTTGTTGACACCTGGTTGAGGAGTCGGTTTGCCTTTTGTTTCTGATGAACTGGTCTGTGGCTGATTTTGCAGACTTGGAATATGCCTCAGTAATATTATATAGTACAATCTTAAAACTTTACATACAATGTTGCCACACATATTTTACCAGGACAATAATGACTAGCAAATTACAAGTTTTCAAATGATACCTCACAAGGCATACTTTGTACAAAATCCATTATAGTTTTGTAAAAAAGGTGAACATAGGAATATAGACTGTCACAAAATGTGGAAGTTACCTTCCATCAACTAGTATGAATATTCATCAGCTGTTTTCTGTGACAACCTCTCTCTTCACCACTGCACTGGGAACTTCCAGACGTGAAAGCTTGAGTCTCTACAGGATCTGAAGTGGGGGCCATCACAGACTTTGGATTAGGCACACAGGGGTTCACATGACAATACCACAGAAACAGAAAAGATAATTAATAAGCTGTAAAGCAGGCACCATCCTCTCTCTGTCTTTCCTTTTTCTTATGAGCACATTGAAATATCACAGTCAGATTGACTCCTTTTGTTTTTTCCACAGACAGAACCCTGATAAGAAAGAATAATGACACTTTCTGCACCTTACACACAAAGATGTGATGAATTTCAATCTGTTTTCACTGCTTGCCTGCAAAATTATTAGCAGTCAGCTTGCCTCTGACAGCCCTGGGATTGAGACCACTGGAATGCTGAACATGGTTCCCAGTTCTGCCACTACAGGCTTTTTCAAACCCCTGCCTCATTACCCGATTTGTTCATGAATTCACTTACATCTGCCTCCTCCAGTCAGAGTATTCCATGTCTAGGTGTGGTGTAGTATATTGTGATCCTTTTGGGTGCATATTGTAATGTGCTACCAGTCTGAACTCATTTGGTGGGGGCCAAATGCCCTCACTATGACCGTTCTGGTGGGCCAAAGGACACTGTAATATCAAAACTGTGCCTTTGTTTGAGTCTTCTGTAGAGGGGACAGGAGCCAGTGAAGAAAGGAGACCAAAGATTAGAATGAATTTCCCATCACTGTCATACCTGTGATTGGTTTTGCATGTGTCTGCCTGCTGTACACAGAATTTGCTTTTCTTACTCACCCAGAATGAACTTGGATTTGCCAGCTCCACTCTCAAACAGTGCAAGAAAGAAGAGTTTTCACTGAATATAAAGGACATGACTTGATTGGGTAATCAGGACACAACCACTGGGAACTGCAGTGCATGGTCTCATATTCTTTGTATTCGGTGAGTAAATGTCCTTCCTACTGTATGGGACTGTCCATAGACTGTTGGGGTGGTCCTTAATTTGGTGTGACAGAGCATGACGGGCATTTGTTCCAGCGTTATGAGGAAATGGGTGGGTCTTGAGAAAAATTATAAAAATATTATATAGTTTATACACAGCCCCTATTCCTGGAAGCAACTTAGTCCACCCTGGGAGCCCTCAGAACCACTGTGAGTAGCCCTGAAAGGAAGAGGAAATGTATAGCATCCTTACATAGTCTCCAACTGTATTTGAGAAACATTTATTTACTGTGTAGCCCTCCTCTTTATGGCACTGAGGAAGTCTTCTAAGTAGTGGGAGGCTGCAATGCCAGTGGGGTCAAATGATCTTAAAGTGTCTGGTGGCAAACATGTTCAGGGCTGTGGCAACCCTGGCATACTCTAAGGGGGTGTGGTTTCTGGGCGCTACCACTCTTAACTCCTCACAGAGATTCATGATGGCTTTCTGAAGTATCATAAACTGACTAGCTCAGTTGCCTGAATAGTTTAATCTGTGCTTGCTGAGTGACTGATTCCTAGATTCTAAATCCAGAAGGAATGATTATGATCATCTAGTCTGACCTTCTGCGTAGCACAGGACATAGGACTTCCCTGAACTAATTCCTGTTTGATCTAGAACATATCTTTCAAAAAATATATATGCAATCTGAGTTATGCCCCTGACATGGCTAAATCAGCAGCATCTGATTTAGTACTTTGGGGCCTCTGAGAACTTTTGAAAATCCCAATTGAGAATTCAAGATCCTTAATCACACTATGGTGACAACATTAAGGAGTGCTCAGTCTCCAGCTGAGAACTTAGGTGTGACTAATAAAGCTTTTCTAAAAAATACACCACTCCTCGTTTAGTTCTATATTTGTACAGCATCTAGCGTAATGGACTCCTGGTCCATGACTGGGGCTTTCTATGTGCTATAATGATATCGATAATAAATTAGAATAATTTGGACCATACAAAAGGGTACTTGTGCCTGGGCAGGCTTTTGAAAATAATGTGGATGTGTTGACAACAGACAGCACCTTACTGTCAACACATCCACCTCTTCTTTTGAAGAGGCAGCAGCTCAACTCCATTTATTTTCATTTTTGCTCTTCATACAAAAGTAAAACAAGAATAATGAGACAATAGACAAAGCAGCCCACGCCATGACTAACTTACTATCCTGACTGCAGCAAGACCAAGTCACTATTTGCCCTTGTGATAATCAATCTCTCTAGTTAGTATACACTGCCCGCTCCCAAGAAGAAAGAGAGAAATATTTACAGTGAGATATCATTAGCTTTGAGAAAGTGGCACGTACATTGAAAGTGCTCAGATGTTACTAGAGGACAGAGAAAAGCAGGGATAATTCACTTGGCATCAATAGACATTGCAAATTTGTTATTCCAAAACCACTCCTCTGCCATTACAGGGCAAAAGCAGATGAAAAGTTTCGCTAAACTAAAGGAAATAGATGATCAAAAATTGAATCATTTGTTGATGCATAAGTTATTGATGCCCTGAAGCTCCAGTAAATAATGCAATCTCTTAAAAAAAACAAAACAAAAAAACCCCACCTCTTTACATGCTGGAGGTCAAAAACAAAAATGCCCTTCCTTGAAAGGCTGAGTCCTCTTTTGAACTTTTTCACTCCCTGGGTGCATAATAAGAAATAGCCTGCTTTGCACTGTGCAAAAAATACTTTTATGAGTTAGTGAGAAATCATTCTTTAGATTAAAAAATCCAATCACTCAATCTATGTGATGATCACATGGAACTAGACAAAATAACTGGGCTATGTCCTTTCTAGGGTGACCAGATGTCCCAATTTTATAGGGACAGTCCCAAATTTGGGGTCTTTTTCTTATATAGGTTATTATCCCTCCCCACCCCCATCCCAATTTTTCACATTTGCTGTCTGGTCACCCTTCTTCTTTCTCTCCACCTCTGCATGAATACAAACAAACCTCTACCTCTGGTAAACAGAAAAGTATATGCTTGGATTTCAGCAACTAGCAAGCAATGCATGTCAGCAAGGTTGAATGTTAAATGCAAGTCTTTACAGCTCTAGACAAATTAGAATAAAACATTCTCTACATTTCAAGACGTTTGGAAATTGATGGAAAGAAAAAAAGATGTCCCCTCTCTCCCTTCCCACAGTGCATCATTCATGTCTGGTTTAACATTATAGGAATTTTTTAATACAATTAAATCAGATACCTCTATTGTAGGGAATTCTGGGTTGTTCTTAAATCACTTACCTAGTATATTCATTTCAAATTCAGCACCTGGTTTTCAGTGCAGTTGCAAGGGATTTTTCGTTATTATTGTTTTTCAGCTTGGTTGATTCAGGCACCAGGAGGCCAGGGCCAGGTGACTTTCCCAAGTTTGAAAAGTGAATCAGTGACTCAAATAGAATTTCAATCCAATATATCCCTCCTCCCAGGTCTATTCTCTAGCTACTATAACTCATTACCTCTCAATTTTGAAAAGATTAACAAGAAAAGTGTTATAGCACTACTTAAACATGGCCTTCACTACATCTACATTTAGTTTTTATTTCTTAAAGCTGCAGCTGTGGCAGATAATGATAAAACTTAAGACAGCAATTTGAAATGATCAGGTAGTGAAAACCATGAACTCACTAATGCAGTGACATTCTACAAAGGGATAGAGAACAAAAGGGTGAAGGATCAGGATTTTGCTTGCAGAGCTGTTTCCATATATCTTAAAAGACTAAAAGGATTTCAGAGGATTATCTTTCTCTAGATTGCTGTCACTCCTATTAATCAGTCTTTATTGATTGTCTGGTCGTTGGTCTTTTCAAGTTCAACAAAATGTCTAATATACTACCTTTGAACACATAACAGAAATAAATCCAGCTGAATTGCACATGGACACAGACAATAAAATGGTATGATTTTTATGCTTCTTCTAACCTCCGGCCATGAAACAGGTTATCCCAATTTTTTTTTTAACGGAATTACCAGTATATGCAACAAAATTTCAAATATCACTATCTGTGGACATGTAGAATCTTAAATGTATTCTACACCAGTTATCATTATGTAACAAGGAGTGTACTTATATTAGGATGTAGGTCAGACAAACTAAGAAAGAAATGAGATAATTGTTCAGAGAAAGGAGTGTTTGTCATAACTCTTTTACATACTAAAGTTTGGAGTTTATTTGAAATACTGTCAGCTAGTTAAGAAAGGTAATTCATAAACCAGTTCATAAACCAGTTCATAAACCAGTTCATAAACCAAGCTACAACTTAGAAACTGAGTTTCAGTTTGGCCTGTGCATGCCTCTAGTTTTATTTACAGCTTGTGAACATCTGTGTGACTGAAACGTTGTTTGTTGGATGTCGATGAACAACGTGTTTGGGGGCCATAGCAGAGATTTGTTTCATAATGAAATGAAATATGTTCTGTGAATAAAGCAAATACATTTGGCTGAAAATAGCAGCAGTTAATAAAGGTTAAGTCAACAGAAGTAATACTGACACTTAGGTGACCAATCACAAAATTCAAATAGCAAAATTTGAATATCAGATAATTGACTGACTGGGAATGGTATTCAGGCAATCCTTAGTTAAATTATAGTAATAAAAATGATTTTCTGAATAATTTTGATCAGGAAATTAATTAGTAATTATTGTGATTGAAGAAAGCCCTCCAGCAAAGGGACTAAATTTATCAAAAAAAAGTATTCCTGTTATTTCGTTATTATTTTTCATTATTTCTGTTGTAGTAGCACCTTTGTAAATGATGAATGGGTTTGGGGACAGAATGTACCCATGTCTAAGATCTTGCCCAATTGAAAACTGCTCACTGTTGCCTGCTGCTGTTCACACTGTGGTTTGTTGTTGACAGTAGAGACTAAAAAAGACTTCAATGAGATGCTTTAGAATCCCCATATCCTCCAATATACTCCAAAGATGGTCATGTCATTTCATATCAACCATTTTTGAGTAGTAAATGAAGCATATGATCAGTGGGTAATTATACTGTCTGCATTTTTCAATGCTGTGATGGATGTTTGTGATTTGATCACATATGCCTCATCCCTCTCTGAAACCAGCTTGTTCAGGTGATAGTTCTGCTTCTATCATTTCCATCATGTGATCCTTGATTATATAAGCAACATTTTCTCATGTGCAATATCAGGGAGATAATACAATTGTTATTACACTCTGTTATGTCTCCTTACTTTATTAAAGGCAGAAAGATTCCCTTTGTCCAAGCATCTGGCCAATTAATAGTTATCCATACATTATTGCAATTTTTCCACATAAGAGCAATACCTTGGTCACCTGTCACTTTCAATAATTCTACCAGTACTTGTGCTTTCCTCCGCTTTGTTTTCACAATAGCATACATGACTTTCTATTTCGGGACTGATGGCTCAGGATCCATACTGTCCTTTCTGTCATCCTGTATTGTAAGTGGCTCTCATGAGGCACACATTGAAAGTAATCTTTCTACCAGCATTTGATATCATCATCATCACCACCACCACTACCATCACCACCACAGAATTCATGATGAGACAAGCCCTGGAAGGTTTTGACAAAGTGGATGGAGCTGGGATTTCCTCTTAAAGCAACCTCAGATTCGCTGCAGACACAACCCTCTTTGCTACAATTGTCAATGCAATGAATGTTAGAGTCTGTTAAACAATTAGCAAGGAATATAGACTACCCAAAATGAGGCATAAACAAAAGGTATTCACAATGTCATGATTAACATCATGTGGTCATCATGATTAACAATACAATACAATACAGAAGCAGTAGATTAATTCAGTTCTCTGGAGTCATACATATCCATTCAAGGAGGCTGTTTCTAATGAAACAGAAAAAAAATAGAAATGGCTTGCTAAGCCATGGCTTCTTTTACTAAAGTTCAGAAAAACTTGCATTTCAAAATGTATGAAGTGATGATTGGTGAAAAGTTTATTTTTTCCATACTATCTTATGAGTCAATCCAGGAAAATTAATGCTGCTTTAGCAGGGGGAAAGTAAAGGCTTTGGGATGTGGTGCTGGCAAAGACATTTGTGCATTAGCTGGATGGAAAAGATGAATGCTTATGTTAGAAATATTATTGGAGCAAACCAGACCCCCACTGTCAGAAATCAACAAGCTCATACTTATCTTCTTCACATCAGGTGTAGCAACAAAAATGACCTTGATAAAGTTAATATGGAAGGAATGGTGGTGGGTCAGCATAACAGCAGATGAACAGAAAGGAGATGGTATGTGGCAAATTACTGGGAGGTCAGCTGCTCAATGTCAAAACTAGCAATGAATTGAGAAGGTTTCCAAAAATTCTACCATGATGTCAGCAAGGTTCAGTTATGAATGAATGGATTTTACCTACTTAATAGAACCTCAGTGCCCCATCTGAGATGAGGGGCCTATTTAAATAATATAAACATATTGAGATGATCCCAACTACACACCCTGAAGAATTTATAATCTATATAGACTAGACTGAAAAGGTTCATGAAAAAAGTGTAATATCCCCATTTTATAGATGAGAAAACAAGCTGTGAATAGTCTGGTCAGCAGTGGAGGAATGCATGAATAGAAATGTAAGGCTGGGCACTTGAAATGTACAGAATATCCACAGTAATAAAACCTAAGCAAACTCCCAAAGCTACATAGCCGATGACAAAGAGGCTTAACTGTACAAAGTTATGATGAAACAAGTTATGACTCATATGGTCCAAATGGTAGATACCATTTTAATGTTACTGTTGGTTAATGATACAATGAAATCAAACTGTGTCTCCTAAAAAGGGGGAAAGTAGCACCAGAAAAATTTCTGTATGCAAGTCCTGAAACTAAAAAAAAGAAATATCTTTAATAAAATATATGATCCGCTGCAGTTATTGATCTTTAACAATTCTTGAAGGAAAACCATGGCTCAGAACATTTTTCAAAATAACAAGTTAGCATAAGAATTACAGCTTGGAATATGGACATGGCTGACTAAGAGCACCCTGATATAAATTCTTATTGAAATGCTAAGTTTTGATCTTGGAAGCTTGATATGATTTCTTTCTAGAACAGGAACAATGAGGGTTTCCAAATATAACATCTATATACATTACTGCAGGTAAAAATAAGTATATATTGTGACAAAGCTCTGTCCTTATCTTCATGGATCCTGCGTTTCCTGGCGGATTTTTACTAGCCTCAGCGGCTCACTGTGACCCTCCATGGATCCCCTCTCTCTCTGGAGACAAGGTCACAGCCTATTGAGCCATTTTCATCACAAACCAGTGAGAAGAAGCTATCCTTCCTGGCACAGTCTCTATTGTCTCCCAATCTCAGACACTAATTAGGGGAGGCAGAAAGGGGGGAGCCCAGGCCCGCCCTCTACTCTGGGCTCCAGCCCAGAGACCCTAATAGTATCAGCTAAGATGGCTGACCTTTTATCCACAAAACACAATACAATTCCCTGGGCTACTTCCCCACAGCAGTCACTGCTTCTTCAAACTCTACTTCACCCTTACCTCAGGGCCTCCTTCCTTCTGTATGATATGTTGTCCACCACTCAGTCTCACCAACAGCATAACTTTCTTCCACAGCTCCTGACACCCACAGTCCACCTGACTAACTGGGAGGTTTTTATCTGGTTTCAGCCAGTCCCTGATTGGCTTCAAGTGTCCCAATCAGGCTAGCTGTTTCTACTCCTTTCTAGAAGTTTCTTAATTTGCCCCAGGTGTCTTGATTGTCCTGGAGTAGCCTTTGTTTGGCTATCCAGGAAACAGGGACCTGCACACCCTGAGACTAATGTACCTGCCTTCCAGCACTCTCCTATATCCTTCTGGTCTGACTCCGTCACAATATATAAAGTGCACATTGGTGTCCCTTCATCTTCTAATGAAGTCATCCTAAAACATCCTAAATCCATGACTAATATATGGAAATCAGCATAGATGCTGTACACCAGTTTACATCAGCTAAGGATCTGGCTATATACTTGAAATCAGGTATTTTAGCTGTCAGAAATGGAGGCTTGTGGTTTCAGGCCAACTCTTCATTGAATCAGACACTGGAGGGGGAAAAGAACTATTAGATCAAGTAATTTTAAGGATCCTAAATTAGGAGCCTGATCCAAAGCTCATTGAAGTCCAGGGAAAAGCCTCCATTGACTTCAGTGAGCTTTGGACCAGGTTTCTTGGTCTGTAGACAACTACTGATCTCTAGAGCTATTCCTGGTGACCAACATAATAAAAACTTTGAGCATTACACAAAGGGGCTGGTGGGTGGAAATCCATATGAAACTCTCTCTTACTCAATGATCACAGAAAAAAAGAGCTGGAGAATCACTTATTTAGTCTAACTCCTTGTCAACACAAGAGTCAATACAACCCTACAGTACAGCCTTTTGCTTTGTTTAGTTAGGGAGTTCCTTTTCACTGAAAAACTATTCTGTAGTCTAATAGATCTCACTCAATCAAACTGGGAAAACCTGCAGGAAGAAAGCATGAAGGGAGAGAAACTACATAATGTTCCCTTTTCTGGGTTTTCCCCAAATTATTATGTCAGGGAGGGGCAGTCTCCTCACATGGAATGACCAGGCAGCCCCAAGCACCACAAATCCCTTAGAGGACTACATGGCTATGGAGCATTCACTGCAACATAAATCTGTAGGAGCAATTGAAGGCATAGGTATGTCCTCCTGGAGGCCCTGAGCTATCACATTGGCTCTGAATGAAGCATACTGCTATGGCTAGCTATTCCTGCAACTACTTTTAGAAACCCTCATAAATGGAAGGTTTAACAGTGCAGAGACGACACTACACAAAAGGTGATACAGTTTAAGGTAGGATTCAACTTTTTGATACATTCACTGTTGGTTGCCAGGGATGATACTGTGCATTCCTCTTGGCCCTGCTTCTCTCAACACTTCCCATCTCCTCCTGAACTCCTTGGTTCCAGGCCCCAGGAACTCTCTCTGGATCATACAGGGCAGAAAATGTGGCATCACAGAGGTGGCATAACCTGAGTCACAGGTCTCTGGACAGACCAGCTCCATGCACAAATCTTGGGGTATTGTCGGGTTTTCTTGATAGACCATAGTCCATAATACTGAAGAGCTATACATTTATCACACACATTCAAATGGAAAGCCTGTTTACAAATCATGGCTAGTTACAGAATCAGAAACACCTGTTAGCTTTCCCACAACCCATTTCTAGAATTTTTGGATGACAAGAGTAGAACAACAAGATTAACAATTAAAATGAAACTATGTTTGATAGGAGGTTAAGAATTGCTTTGGGGGAGTTTAAAGAAGTGAATGGAGTAACTTTCGCACTCAAGCGTACACAATTAATTCAGCAGTCAGGGAATTATCAGGACCTGAGGGAAGTTAAATATGAGGGTATAATCACAGTTAGAAGGCCATATGGAGAAACTGAACAGTTTCTGATAAGAGTCAGAGTACACCAAGATTCAGCACTAAGTCCCATTTTTGCTCATGTTTGTTCTTTATTGCACTTAGAGAAAACATCCAGAGAGTGGCACTCCGGTGTATGCTTTTTGCAGATGATATAATGTTTGCAGAGGAGAGCAAAGAGGAAATAGAAGAATATTTAGAGATATGTAGTTGCACACTTGAAAGAAATGGCATGAACATAAGGAGAAATAAAACAGAGTATATGGTCTGTCTATTCGATGATACTGTCCAGGAAGACAAGAAGATGTCAAGTCTTGGGACGTGTGGAGGGACAACCACTACCAATGGTACAGAAGTTCAGGTACCTAACCTAAGTTCAGTAGTACAGGATAATGGTGAACAAACTTATAAGCAGAGAAGGAAAGATGTGGACTAAATGGAAAGATGCGAGCATAGATATTTGAGACAGGCTATCTGGATTGATAGACCATATTGAAAAGTGAAGTCTACAATGCAGTTATTAGGCCTTTACTCTTGTATGCCTCTGAATGCTGGGCACTGAGGAAGAGTAGAAGCAAATCTTGAATATAATGGAAATTAAAATATTAAAATGGATGCTTGGAGTTACAAAGGTAGATCATGTTTGGAAAGAATGAATTAAGGGAAGTGTGAAGGTGGTACCAATTATAGAAAAGCTGAGTCACTATAGGCTTAGATTGTTTGGCCATGTGAAAATGAGATCAGAAGAATACACAGAAAACAGTATTAAATTTAGAAGTTGGGGGTAAGAAGATGGTTTGAAGACCCAAAACTAAATGGGTGGATGTTATACAAAAAGATTTGATTAGCCACGTAATTTCTGAGGAACCACTTCAAGACAGACTGGAATGGAGAAGAAGGACTCGAACAGCTGATGGGACAAAGGCCATATAGATGGGACAAAGGCTACTAAGAGAAGATAACCTGGAAACTGTGGATGAAAATGAAAAGTTTTTTCCTAGCATGGAGATTAATTTAATGAAAGAAATTGTGCAAGAGTATTTGGTGGCCAGCAACGAAAACACATAATGAAAAATTATACAGAACTATCAGTCAAAACAAGACTCCTTCCACTCCCCGACCACTTGTATTGAAAGGGAAGTTGGTACACTGCAGAGGCTGCTTCCCCCACTACCCACAGTTGCCCCCTGAAATAGGTATTAAGCTGTCCAGAGAAGCTCAAATGTGTGAGAACCAGCCTCTAGAGCAGACTGCTAAGAAGCTGATTATGAATTTTATACTTAGATTTCACCTACCAAGTATCAAGTGTATAAAAGTGTACTTTAGGACCAACAACAGCCTAACCATGGAGTTACAGATAGTCTCTTTGGGTGCTCTGGTCTATCTTGTCACCTATGAAAACTTGTATTTATGACAAATGATACTTTACACTATAAATCACAGTAATATTCAAGTTACTCCCAGTCCCAAAAGACGAGACACTTACACTTACCAGGTCAATTACACTTTAGATCTCACACAAAAGACAACAGTTGTAGCCTTTCCTATAATAAACTAACTAAAGATTTATTTACTCAAAATAAGGGAGTTGTTTACAAGGTTAAAGGTGCTGCGTCACACAGAAATGAGTTACAGACATAAACCCTAAAAGTTGCTAAAATCTTCTTTAAAAATTAAGCTCTATAAGTCCTTTAATGCTAACCCAGACCAACCACTGGGGATCTTTTGCTTATGCCTAGTAATCTTTGCCCTTCAGAGTCCATGCAGCATAAATATACAGTTTCTGTTTGTCAAGGATTTTTATTCCCCTCACCCAGAGTTCCTGCATGTCTCTTCTGTGTGGGTTTGTGGGGGAACAATCAACAAAGTCTTTTGCCCTCTGATGTTCCACAACAGCTTGTCTGGTGTCTATAGGCCTTCTTTGGTTGGGCAGGAGATAACATCTCCTGTGATAAACTAGTATTTCATATCTGAATGGTGGTTTACAGTTTCAGAGCAAACGCTTTTACAGTTAAAGAGCAAACACTTAAATATTATATTATAACATGGGATACCAAATATTATAAATGAGAGTAATGCATTGAGCAACTAACAAGCATTTCATAAAGTCGAAACACATTTGTTGAAACCTAATACCTAGTTTGACAATACAAACATAGTGACAATCCAGAGGGGTTTCCAGTTATGCATTGTCAATGTTTAGCTGAGGCCTAGAGGCCTTCGCATGACCTGGAACCTGGTCTGCCAGCACCACAACAAGAAGTTCACTCAGGAAGATAAGGACGCACCCTTTTTCACATGTGTGGACACTCAGGAAGAGACACAATCTGACTCCTGAAAGATATTCCAGAAAATTCTAGGGTGTGGATCCTAAATATGAATTTCAGGTACCAAGTAAACTGTAAATACAATTGGTAAACATTCAGATTAAGGTTACTTACTGTAGCCAAGGATAAAAGGTGTCAGGGATACAGATATGAGAGATCAGTATTAATTAATGTTGAAGCACAAAGCTACAGTCCTCAGGCTTGTAAAAACATTAGTTTAGCCAAATTGGGCTTTAGAATTTAGAATAAATTAGCTATATTATAAAGATAAATTAGCATAAGTGAGTTTTGTCTGTGTTTGTGATATGCTGATGTTTTGAAAGTAACTGCTGAATTTGGATAACGATGTCTATGAGAGATCAGTAGGCACTACAAGATTACTGTTGGTAGTCAGGATGAAATGTTAGAGACTTCCTTAATGTTACCATGTGTTACTATGGTGATAAAGTGACATAAATGTTAATGAGTATTGGGGAACTAATGAGTTAGCTTATGATAAACAGGACAAACCAGATATAGTGGGGGTAGAAGTTCAAATAAAGAAAAGGAGATAAAATCTTCATAAATATGTATGAACCCCAGGAGGTGTCAGCATAACATGTTACAAAAGCTGTATCACCTGCATACTGTGTGGGAGGAGATGCCAGGATGATGACTACTGGTGGCAGTGATGATGATGGTGGTAAGGATGACATCCAGCATGAAGACTCAGACTCCGGGTTTTTCTATAAGGCATGGTGTAAGTAATGCAAATAGTATGCCTTCTGTATTGGGCTCTCTCTCCTTTACCAGATTACAGTGTGTGTAGTGTTCGATAGCTAATAAGAGTAATTATTATAGAAAAAGCACTATGTAGTGTCTGTTGTGCACCACGGGGTTCCCCTTCTACTGATAACCTCTCTACAGTGGTCGAACATGGGGGCTGAACTCTCACAGATTAAAATAGGTGTAAACCCTCACCTTGGGGAGGATAATTGGTTAAAGTAACCCACAGCTATAGATGAGGCTATGCCATGCATGTGCTGTAGCTGATGATTTGGCAACAGAAACAGTTTTAGTCATTTAAAATATGCATAATGTAACATCTGTGACAACGTGCAGTGAATCTCTTCTTCCACGTGCAGTGCTACTAAGATGTCATTTTCTCTTCTTGATATTTTTAAATGACAGTGCTTTGCAAATGCTTCATTTGGCATTCACCTATATTTTAATTACCTTTAGGACTGTATAAAGCTGATTTTGGCTTACTGCCAAGAAAACAATAGCTGAGAATAACAACTTTCAAGCCAAAACCAAAAATACCTAAAAAACTATAGGTATATATAAATTGCATACCATATGTCTGGGCCACATTTTAATAAATTAAATTAACTTTTAATATTTCATTCCCAGAAACTTGTGGGAACAAAATTATGAGCACAATTAACTCCGTGTACAAATAATAGAATTGTAGACCCTGTCAGAAATTTAGATGTCTAAATTAGTTCATGAGTGCCAGCAGTTGATTGTGTCTACAAACTTAGAGGTTGGTTTTGAAAATGTGGGGCCTGATTTTCCTTACTTACATCTGTGTAAATCAGGAGTAAGTACACTGAAGGCAATAAAATTACCCCCAGTGTAAAAGGTTAAGCGTGAAAAGAGTCAGGCGCCTATAATACTTTTGAGACAGAGGGCGTTCTGTTGAACTGCTAGTTAAGTAAAAATTCAGTGTTCTTGCTCCAGGATATTTTACTGATTCTATGCATCTCTTTTGTATTTGTCTTGTTATTGAAAAGGAATGTAACAGTAATAGTTAAAATGCCAAAAAGCTTCAGAGTAATAATTTTTAGGTAAATAGTCCACTAAAAACAATTAGCTGTACTATGAATGCCAGCACCATGTTGCTAAGAACGTTGTTGGAAAATCTGTCAAGAAATGGCAAACTATATTGGTTTCATTTGTTCTTTCTCTGCTTGTTTGTACTTTGCTTTTCTTCTCTTCCCTTCCATTCTTTTTTTCCCATCTGCGTAGATAAATTTTGTTACAAGTTTATAGACTGTCTACTGGCATAGAAAAATATTTTTATTTGTAGATGGAAAAACTAAACTAAAAAGAGAAATGACCTGATAAAATGTTCTCTTTGCAGTGGCAGACAGGTAGATAGATAGATTCTTTCCCTATGAGGAGATTTTATATATATACACATACAGGGCCCACAACATTTTGGCACCTGAGGTGGGGAGCTCAAATGACACCCCCTAGTCCCCTCACTTGGGTCAAAACTTTGAAAGGTCTCTTGTGCCCGTCTTCCTTCAGCAGAGCGCTCCACCATCTCTGTGCATCTACAGTAGAGAGAATACATATGCACCAGGAGCAGACACAATTTTCTACACTCTGGGTCCTAGTGGCACCCCTCACCCCACTGTCTGGCACCTGAGGCAGCTGCAGCAGTTCTCCTCCTGGTAAGGCCAGCCCTGTACACATATATGTATACATAGAGAGGGAGAGAGAGGAAAAAGAGAGTTACCCCTTATCAAAATATTGAAACAGAATTGTGTCAAAAGAAAGATGTAGCAATATCAAAACAGACTGAAATGGAACATCAAGAAAGGAAACTGAAACTGGACTATTTTGGAAAGAGTCACAAGGATGTAATCAAGTCAGCCCCAAATGGAGCTATTAACATTTTGGACTTCTGTCTTAAAAGGACCTTTTTATTGTTTCTCTAAGAAAACCACTGCAAGACTTTTCAAGTATTCATTCTGAGGCTTTCAAGTTATTAAACCACAAATAGTGCATCCTTCTTAAAAAAGAAAAAAAAAGACAAGCAACACAAATAGTAAATCCACTTATTGTACCTCTGTATATAAGAGGCCATGAAAACAAAACAAAGTTCTTTGGCTGACTGAGTCACATCACTTTAATATTTCAGGCTGGAATTGATGTTCCATACATAAGGTAAACAGAAGATAGCAGAATTACTAAAGAAAACTGCAGGCAGTGATATTATTGGTCATGGAGAGAGTTGTTCAAAAGAAAATGCATTTTTTCTTTTTTCCTCTTGGCTGGATAATAATGGAGATCTAGCCTGAAATAATCAACTAGGTGGCTTAAGGAAAGTGGAGAAAAAGGTTTAAAATCCTGTCTCGTTCTTTCTTTTGAGTCTCCAGATTTCATTGTTACAGAGACACAATGTGCAGCCTGGTTGTTGGGTTGTTTAAAAAAAAGAAAGAAGATTGATTTTTCTTTTCTTATAATAATAGGACATGTGCAAAGAATTCAGTAAGCTATTTTGCCAGTTTACTTAAGATAAACAACTTTCCCAATGTGTGGGGCACAAATAATCAGTGTTGTGGGGGGCGGGGGGAGATGCTTTTTTATTCTTGGTTGTCTGTTTAATGTGTGATGACAGTTAGACATTTTCTGTTTCATCAAAATAACATTACAGACATCTGGCTGATCTTCAATCCTGCTGACCAGCAACTTCCTTTAAAAACAGCTGCAACTGCAGGGGTTCACCACCGCTGAAAATCAGACTAATAATATTAATGAACTCAAACATAAAATGCAATAAAACCAGAAGGCAAAGTAGTGCCCTGGTTACGTATTCGTTAATGGTAAGCTTTTCTCCTATTGCAAATGTGGACTTTAGTATTATAGAAAAGATAGTATCAAACACGTCTCTCTCCTACTGTATTGAACTTAATAGGAAAAACTCCCATTAATAATAATAGGGGCGTGATTGGGTCCAGAATCAGAGATTCCTGATGACTGATTTTTAATGAGACTGAACAATCATCCAGGAACTTTGTGTATATCCAACAATTCATCTTTACTGTAAATACTGTAAACACAGAGTTGGCTGCTATTGGCCACTGACATATAGTTGAGATTAATGATATTGGTGACTTGAATAAATTGTTTATTGTCAACTAGGCGGAGGGTGTGTCTAATGAGGTCCAGCAGGGGGTCTGCCCTAGGTTTGTTACTATTCAATATTTTCATTAATGACTTGGATAAGAGAGTGAAGAGTATGCTTATAGAATTTACAGATGACACCAAGTGGGGAGGGGTTACTAGCACTTCATAGGAAAGGATGAGAATTCAGAGTGACCTCAATATATTGGAGAATTTATCTGAGATCAACACAGTGAAATGCAATAAAGATAAGTGCAAAGTACTTCTCTTAGGAAGAAAGATTCTAATGTATAACAACAAAATGGGGAATACCTGGAAAGGCAGTAGTACTGCTGAAGAGGTGATGAGAATTATAGTGGAACACAAACTGAACATAAGTAAACTATATGATGAATCTGTGTAAAGGGGTAATATAATTCTGGAATGTATTAACAGGAATGTCGTATATAAGACACAGGAAGTAACTTTTTCTCCCTCCTCATCAATAGTAAGGCCTCAAGGCAGGCCAAGACTTAAAATGCTGCATTGGTGCAGCTGTACCACTGTAGCGCTTTAATGAATAGGCTCTACACCGATGGGACAGAGCTCTTCCATTTGCATAGTACATCCACTTCTATAAGAGCGGAAGTTATGTTGACAGGAGACACTCTCCTGCCAACATAGGCCTGGGATTAGGATGGTATAACCACATCACACAGGCATGTCGATTTTTCACCACCCCTGAGTGATGTAGATAAAACTATATAGGTCTGTAAAGTAGACCAGACCTCAGTTGGAGTATTGTTTCCAGTCCTGGGCACCACAACTTAAGAAAAAATGAATAAATTAGAGAAGAGCAACAAGAAGATAAAAAGTTTAGAAAATATGACCTATGATGAAATGTTAAAAAAACTGGGAGTGTTTAGTCTCTAATAAAAGAGACTGGGAGGACCTGATAATAAAATATGTTAAGGGTTGTTATAAAGAGGACTGTGGTCAATTGTCCTCCATGTACACTGAAGATAGAACAAGAAGTAATCAGTATAATCTGCAGCAAGGGAGATTTAAGTTAGATATTAAGAAAAGATTTTAACAATTAGGATAGTTTAGCACTGAAAGAGGCTTCTAACGGAGGTTGTGGAATCCCCATCATTGGATGTTTTTAAGAACAGATTGGACAAACACTTGTCAGGAATGGTCTATGTACCCTTGGTCCTGCTTCAGAGAAGGTGCTGGACTAGATGTCCTCTCAAGATCCTTTCAAATCTATGATTCTATGTCACAGAAAATCTGTCTTCAAGTCATGTTCATAGCCAGAAGCTGAAAATTGTCCATGCACTTCAGAAGCTGCAAAATATTGCATTATTAATCCCATACTACCACCTATAACCTTGGAACCCATCCCCTACGTATAGCCCCAAGGGTCACCAAGTATAGCCAGGAATAGCAGATATTTGTCTCTCTCCCATAGAGTTGATGGCTAAAGGCAAAATTGTGACAAATATAGCTCTCATATGTGACCTTAGAAAAGTTCAAGAGGCGAGGAAAGAGCTGAAAGCCCAAAGGCAAGGGTAAGACCTAGCTCCCCACAACAATATATGTAAAAATATGGCCAGCATGGCAGTGAAAGGGAAGCTATATTTTCCAGAGATACTATGGGTCTGATTCTGATCTTGTTTATATCAGTTTTAAAACAGTGTAATTCTGATTTCAGTGGAACTGTTCTTGACTGACACCCATGCCAGAGGAGAATCAGTCCCTAGGTGTGAAATCCTAGTGGGTCAAGAATCACCTTTTATTTATAATGCACTGTTTACATGCATGGATAAGCACCAAAGAGGGGAGAATTGGCAATGGATCAGACTATCTCCAGAAATCTATTTTTAAAATTTATATTTTTATTCTTCCGTTAGTCACCATGTCAAGTTAATTTTGTCTAATAGTGAGAATGCTTTCAATTAAGTATTTTAAACAATTAGTCATAAATATAGTCTCTTTCACCTCAAAGTACACATAATCCTCAGTGTTGAATTCCCAGACATCAGAAAGTCCTGTGTGCGGGGGACAGAAAGTAGAGGTGTAAATGCCCCTGAAGCAGAAGTGACCTACTTCCTAAATGTGTACGTGGGGCTGCTATCTTGCCCCGTGTTATTTAGCAATATTAATGGCTAGGTCTTTATTCTACTAATAGATGTAATGACTGAATTAATCAGCAAAACTGGTCAATGGGCCCAATTCTACTCTCATGTGAATGTGAGAGATCCCCATGAATGTCAGTAAGAGAATCTGAAAACAGAATTGGGCCCAAAAAATGAATCTTGCTATAATAAACTACTGTATAAAAATAAAAACTTTGAAAGCTGTAATCACCCACCAAATCTTGCTATTCACTAATCCAGAGTTATACTTTTAATAACATTTCTACTTTGATCTTTACATGCAATTAAGCAAATTATGCATGTAACCTTAGTCAATAATTATTTAACCTACTAACAGCCAATTGGGACTGTGCTGGCTATGTACCTAAGTAGATTATACAGCGTGTTTTAGGGAAGCCTGTTAGAGTATTAATATTATTCATAATAAATAAATAGCTTTTGTGTTTCTATTGTATCAAGGTGCCAGCGTGTTAGCCTAACACTGAGGCACTGGATTTCACAAACATTAAACTAAGCGTTTTGTAATCTGTGAAGATGAACATGTTTCAGAAGTAGAAATGTGTCTGAATCATGAAGATCAGAGTTAAATCTGAACTCATCACTGTTATGAGACCTTCAGAGTCAGTGTTACAGTTTGGCATAGTTTACAGAGATACATGATGTGCAATATATGAATCAGAGTCTGCATCAAGATTTACATTTCACTGCATTTTTGGGAAGAGGGATGGAGGGTGTGCAGGGTTTTGTGTCCAATGTCATTATTCTGGTCCATCTGTAGATAAGTGAAACATTCAATGTTAGATGTAGAAGGATGGTAGTGGGCTCAGGCCACAGAGTTTGAGTCTGAATTTGAGAGTTAACTTAGATTTGAAGTACCATTCAGTTGCATAAGAGAAATGAACTCTACAAATCAGAATTTGCTTCAGGTCCTCAAAGGTTATTTGAGGAATCAGATCCAAAGTTTGGTTTCTGGATCACCTCTGCTAGTTCACAACTGGCCACAGTTTTGTATCCTCATAGGGTCAGTGGTTTACTCTCCTAACTTGTTATCGTGCCACAATGGAGAGCAACGCATGAGGGAGTAATGATTATAGAAAGTTACACAAGAGGAGGATGAAATATAAAAGTATATATAAAGAGATTCATGCATCTCTGTATTGTCTGCCACCTGATTCTGTTTAATTAGCTAGAAGGTGTGGGACAAAGCTTGAGAAGATCAAGCAGAATATTTGGACAGGAATTCCAATACTATAGACTTAGACACGTTACTTGCAAGTGTACAATCAAAACAGGTGGTATTAGCATATTAATTCAAGGAGAATCAGTGGGGCTGCTAGTATTTATATAATCACCCTATATTTGCATTTAAACAAAAGAATGTGAATTTATTCAGAAATGCCCATAATTCTGCTCTCTATAAATAACTCACTGCTAGATATAGTCACCATTTTCTTCTCAGCTGCTTCCAATGACAAATTCAAGCAAAACATGTCCTGGTCCATACTAATATACAGTATGAATTTAAGGGTTAAATCTTCCCTCATCACATCAAGTCCAAATATCCGTTTGGTAGGTTTGTGAAGGGGTGGGCATGATACAGAGAGATGGGTGGAAAGATTCTTCCCCAAAGTCTTCACTCCCACCAGCCGATTAATGAAAAACTGAGCCTTTAATAGTTCTTACTGTTGAAAGCCTGCTATGTGCAGGACAATAGACAATGGATCTGTATTCAGGTGGGCCCACTTCTTTTCTTTCATTCCTGCATAAGGATGTGAGGTGTGATAGTTTGGGAAATATGTCTTCTGAAACATGAATGCTGGTGGATTTTATAAAATAGACATATCATTGAATGCTTCAGTGTACCCCGAGTCAGCAATTTACTACCAGGGCTCATGTCATATATCACCCAAGCCAAGAACAACAGAGTAGTTAATCTGAATACCCTTCCATTCAAATGAGAGCACCTTAGAATAATGGGACAGCTATAGGGTACTAGTTCTACCCAGATTGTCTGTAGGAGCAGGGAGTAGTAGAAAATTCCTAGCAGAAAGGAAGGAGAAGAGACAAAAGGGGAGAGGAGCTGCTGGTAAAAGGGTGTTGATCATTGAGCAGACAAGAACCTTTTGAATGGTGGACCTAAACAATCTAAAGAGAACTTGGTGCAGGAGTCAGAAGAGACTCCATGAGCCAGAGTAGTGAAGTCCAGGAGAGGGGATGCTGAAGGCACTGAAGACAAAAATCTAAAGAATACTGCCTCCTGCTGAAATATAACCATATATAGGATCCATGGTGCTAGTCTGCATGGCACAAAGAGGGAGACAGCCACAAGAGAATAAAAAACTATAGGCTTTCATACTTCAATGGGTAGATGGAGGCTATGATGCTGATAATTGCATATATTTAGAGCATCCATCATTATGAAAGTGAATCTTGTTTTGTAACTTAAAATATACCACAGATGTGAAGGTGACATTCATGTGATAAATTGCAAAATGATGGTTCAAATCCAGATCCTAAACTGTTTTAAAAAAACCCTTTCTAGCTCTTCATCAAAAGCCATAGAGGGAAGGATAAAGGACACTGACCATCACTAATAATGTTTTCTAAACATATTAGTTCTCATTGTGCCTATCCCATAGTATTTATTTATTTTTTTCCTGAGTATAAATTCCAGATCAGGTCTTTTAAAAATGTTTCAGTGGAAATGTAAATTACAAAACAGGGGGCACAGTTACAAAGTATTGTTTCTTTTTTTAATTACTACTGTTCTGGTGAATTCCCTATTCTCCCTCCTCAGAGCAGTCTGATCTTACTTAAAGAATAAAATGATAATGAAAGCTTTTAAATTGCACTCACACTACAGTAGAATTACAAAGAAAGTTAAATTAAAAAATGCAATTTCTATCCCAAGGAAAATTGTGATGATTTTGACTTTTGGTTTCATCCCAAAACATTTTATTTTAACATTTTTAATTGGAATGTTTCCACATTCCTAAATCAAAATGTTTCATTTTGGTTTGTCAACCCAAAACAAAACATTTAGTTTCAGGTTGGGTCAGCATTAGTCTTTGCATCTGTTTGAGTTGTTGCCATGCCTCATAGGAGTTTCAAATCTACATTTCTCATGGTGCCATCGGCCAGGATCCCTGATCCCTGGGCCGACTACGTCTGCATTTCTGATTACACCTGGATACCACTATCACAATATTACTTTTACTTCCTGACACCCTTCCGGTAAGGAGAGTTTGAGTTCTCAGTTGCATGTTAATTAAACTCTAAAAAGACAATCCATACATAAATACCTATTTATCATTAGAAATTAAAAACAAAACAAATGGACAACTACTACTTTGTCATAATTACAAGAAGAAAAGTCACTGACTGATGCTGATTTGCTACTACTTCAGCCTAATAGCTTATTAGTTAAAGTACAGATCTGGTAATGAATAGTACTGAATTCTACCACTAAATCAAGTGTGGTCTTGGGCAAATCAGTTAACCTTGCCGTGCCTCTACATCTCCATCTGTAAATAGGGGTAATAATACTTACCTACTTCAGAGGCATATTGAGAGGCTTAATTCATTAATGCTTGGAAAGTGCTTGGTAAGTATGTGGTTACAAGGATAAACATCATCACCAATGGATTAACTCTTATTCAATATACTATATGAGTTCATGCCCCCTATGATATTTTCATTTAGCTGGAGCTAAACAAACAGTTACTCTCAACTGCAAAATGCCAGAAAAGACATTCTTTTTAGTTTTCAGCCTGCAGGAGAAATGTGAACTTTGAATGGATCTCTCACAACCGAATGTTGTTCCTAACAAATAATTTATTAATCTTTCTACATGCTGATTCTCATAAACAAACAGCTCTTAGCATCCTCACCTTTATGAAGTTCAGCATTAGTCTTACTATCAATCATGTGAAACAAGGTAAATGAAAAATATATTGTTGGGTCAACAGGTGCAGACTGGCTGCTGACACTGCTTGATAGGAAGAGATAAAAGTAAGAAAACAAATACTACTGAGGCAAAACTGTAACTCAGATTAATCTTCTGTCTCCTGAAATACAAAACTATGATGTCAGTTCTTTGCAGGTGCCAAAGACATAATCCTGCATCCTTTGAGTTTGCTTGTTTAGACTTTCTGGTTATAATCCCATAACATGGTTCCATACTTCCAAGCAGATTGTGAGCATATTGCCAAACAAGACAGTACAGGGGAATACAAAACCCCTTACATGCCTGCATGGATTACCTAGATATTAGATGTGGGCTTGAGACCACTTGCTCCCCCCATAGAACAGATACACACAAAAAACAGTCTTGGTTCTTGTCATAAGTGTGAAGTAGCCTAGAATTAGTGTTTACCTGTAAGGGGTTAAGCTAAAGGTAACCTGAGAGGTGGACAACTGACCAATGAGAAATTCCTCAGGAGACAAAGGATTTTAAGTTTCAGTTTCTCTCTGAGTCTCTCTCTGTTCACCTCGGCTATGGGATGAACACAGCTATGTATTTCACTGTAACTATAAGATTCTATCAAGTACTGTAGTCAGTAAGTTTACCTTCTTTTTATCACTTGGAGGGTTCTCAGGGGTGAGTGTTGGCTGGGTGCTTCTTGAGATTGTAAGCTTCAGCAGAGATATCAACAGTGGGAGAAAGTTGCCTCGGGGGAGAGGTTTGGTTTCTGAATCCTTTTGTTGATTATGGTAGATGCTGTTCTATTGATGGTTATAAGGGATTTATTCCTTTCTTTTTTTCTTTTATTAAAATCTTTCTTTTAAGAAGCTGACTGCTTGTTTTCCATTGTGTAAGATCCTGCTTTTGGATCGAGCACATCTCGCAGGAGCAGGCTAGGTTTGTTTTTTTTCTCTCAAGCTTCCCAGGGAAGGAAGAAGTTTGGGGAGTTAGTGGAAAGGGAAAGAAGGGTCCCAAACTACCCTAGACCTAGTTTGGTGGTGGCAGTGTACCAGGTCCAGATACAGAAGAAATTGTGTTCTGGGGAAAAACATTTTAACCCAAGCTGGTAAAATAAGCTTGGGGGCGTTATTTCTTTTTCATGTGGGTCCCCACATCTGTACCCTAGAGTTCAGAGTGGGGAGGCAATCCTGACATGGTTGGCAGTGGTGGGATGAAATTATGTGAATCTAAAAAACAGAATTTTGCAGAAAGCAGTTTAAATTTCCAGCAGTTTTTTCCTAAGGTGAGACCTCTCAGAAAGTACAAACCAGGTAAACACCACAGGGGGTCACTCTGGTAAAACTTGTTCTGCAGGTCTTGAAGCTGTACATAGCTCCATGCTTTGTCTTTTTCAGTTGCCTGAGGGCAGGGAACTGAAGGTTTTTGGGGTTTTTTTTTCTTTTTGAGAGGGTTTTCTCCTGCTGGATAGCAGAGAGTAGCCCAGGTTTGCAGTTAAGAGTTAATAGGCTCATTAAGTGCTAGGCAACCATCGCAGGGGTCCCTTGGTGTGTGTGTGGGGGGGGGAACTGGTCAGTTCAGTTTTCTGAGAATCAGTGTAGGGGGTCTTTCTCCCTCTGCTGGTAGGATTAAAACCCTGCTGAGAATTTCCAAGTGATATAAGAAAATTTTGTTTAATTTTCAGTTAGTAAGTTAAACACAGAAAGAGTAAAATGACAGGTGGTAAGGGCCAAAAGGATTTAGAATTAGCCAAATTCCAAGCAGAGGAGAGACAAAGAGAACATCAAAGGATGATGGAGAGAGAGGAAGCAACCCAAAAGAGAGAGGAAGCTGCCAAAAGAAGGGCTATGGAAGCCCAGATTGAGAGACAGAAGCATGAACTGGCTGTTTTGGAGCCGCAGAGACAATTTCCTCCAGCTGCTGACTCCACTTCCCTAAAAATCCACAAATGGGAGCGACTGTGCCCACAGTATGATGAGTCCAACTACATTGCTGAATATTTCATCGCCTTCAAGAGACTGTGCACTCTACATAAAATTCCTGAAGATCAAAAGATGACCACATTGATAGCAAAATTGACTGGCCAAACTCTGGACATCTTCAATAAGATGCCTATTGAGGATGCTGCAAACTATGGTAAATTTAAGGATTTGGTTTTAAAATAATTTCAAGTTACACCTGACACTTACAGAGTAAAATTTAGAGCCCTTAAGAGAGGGGCTGGACTAAGTCATCTGGCTTACGTAAACCAGATTAAGGCTCTGTTAGATAAATGGGTCAAAGGAAGGGGTGTACCTACCTTTGAAGGAGTATGTGATTTAGTTCTACAGGAGCAGTTCCTGACTATGACCAGTGATGATGTAAAACAGTGGTTATGGGATAAGAAAATGGACTCAGCAGAAAGTCTTGCTTCTTATGCGGATCAGTATGAGCAGTCCCAGATTGCCAGAGAGGCAGGGAAAATCGGGACATGAGGGGGGGAGGTGGCAGAAAAGAAAAAACCTAATAGCGGTTGGAGTGGGTCCCATTAGGGGCAACCCGGGACCACATTCTATCAGAGGGAGCAGCCCCAGACCCCATTACCTCCCAAGGAAAACCCCAAACACCTCACCATTCCACACCACCAGTCCACAGCGACCAACCTCGCACCAGTGACCAGTCAGCTGGGCGATGTTTTAAATGTCATGAGCTGAGGCATATTAAGGTCAACTGCCCCAAGAACACCAACCAAACGCTGTGCGTTACCCCAAAGTCACACCCAAGGTCCGCAGGCCCAAATACCTCCCAGATACCCTCAGAGCGAAGGGAAACTGTGAGAGTGGGCGGAAAGAAGGTCACATCGTGGAGGGACACTGGAGCTCAGATGTCACTTATCCACCAATCCTTAGTGAACCCCAAGTTAATCAACCCAGAGGTTAAAGTGACAATTCAACCCTTCAAGTCAAACTCTTTCAACTTACCTACAGCCAATATACCTGTCCAGTACAAGGGCTGGTCAGGAAGGTGGACTTTTGCAGTCTACGATGATTATCCCATTCCCATGCTGCTGGGGGATGATCTAGCCAATCATGTGAAGCTAGCCAAGAGGGTGGGAATGGTCACCCGCAGCCAGGCTAAGCAAGCTTGCACAACTATCCCGGTTCATGAGCCTTCCACCAGGGGCCCAACTGGGTTACCAGAGATCCCAATGACGATGGTGGATCTGGATACCCTACCAATGACTGGAACAGCCATAGAGGATCCAGTCCCAGAGACCCAGCCCAAGCCAGTCTCCGGACTGGAACTGGCGAAGCAACCAACACCTGAACCATTGCCAGCGCTAAGCCCAGCGCTTGCAACCCCATCTACCACTCTAACACCAGAGGGGAACCTTGAGCCAGCACTGACAGCAGCAGCTACACTAACCCAAGAGGCTCAGCCAGAGCCTGAAATGCAACCAGGTACACCAGCGGAGAGCGGTTCACCGCCAAGGGGAACAACCCCATCACCTCCATCACTTCCCGAGGAACCCAACCCGAGTCCACAACCCAGTGAGGAACTGATATCTCCGGCAACAAGAGAACAGTTCCAGGCCGAACAGGAAGCAGACGAAAGCCTCCAGGAAGCTTGGACGGCGGCACGAGGCAACCCACCGCCTCTCAGCTCTACCAGTTGATCCCGGTTTGTGGTCGAAAATGGACTTTTGTACAAGGAAACTCTTTCTAGGGGACACCAGGAAGACTGGCAGCCTCAGAGACAGTTGGTAGTTCCAGCTAAGTACCGGGTAAAGCTCCTGAGCTTAGCCCATGTTCACCCTAGTGGGCATGCTGGGGTGAACAGAACCAAAGACCGTGTGGGGAAGTCATTCCACTGGGGGGGGATGGGTAAGGACATTGCTGATTATGTCCGGTCTGGTGAGGTGTGCCAAAAAGTGGGAAAACCCCAAGACCAGGTAAAGGCCCCTCTCCAGCCATTCCCCATAATTCAGGTTCCATTTCAGCGAGTAGCTGTGGATATTCTGGGTCCTTTCCCAAAAAAGACACCCAGAGGAAAGCAGTACATACTGACTTTCATGGATTTTGCTACCCGATGGCCAGAAGCAGTACCTCTAAGCAACACCAGGGCTAAAATGGTGTGCCATGCATTAACAGACATTTTTGCCAGGGTGGGTTGGCCCTCCGACATCCTTACAGATTCGGGAACCAATTTCCTGGCAGGGACCATGAAAAGTCTGTGGAAAGATCATGGGGTGAACCACTTGGTTTCCACCCCTTACCACCATCAAACAAATGGCCTGGTGGAAAGTTTTAATGGAACTTTGGGGGCCATGATACAGAAATTCGTAAATGAGCACTCCAATGATTGGGACCTAGTGTTACAGCAGTTGCTCTTTGCCTACAGGGCTGTACCACATCCCAGTTTAGGGTTCTCACCCTTGGAACTTGTGTATGGCCGTGAGGTTAAAGGGCCCTTACAGTTGATAAAACAGCAATGGGAGGGGTTTACACCTCCTCCAGGAACTAACATTCTGGACTTTGTAACTAACCTACAAAACACCCTCCGAACCTCTTTAGCCCTTGCTAAAGAAAACCTGAAGGATGCTCAGGCAGAGCAAAAGGCCTGGTATGATAAACATGCCAGAGAATGTTCCTTTCAAGTAGGGGACCAGGTGATGGTCTTGAAGGCGCTTCAAGCCCATAAGATGGAAGCGTCATGGGAAGGACCCTTTACGGTCAAGGAGCACCTGGGAGCGGTTAACTACCTCATAGCATTCCCTAACTCAACCCTAAAGCCTAAAATGTACCATGTTAACTCTCTAAAGCCTTTTTATTCCAGAGAATTAAAGGTTTGTCAGTTTACAGCCCAGGGAGGAGATGATGCTGAGTGGCCTGAATGTGTCCACTATGAAGGAAGCAGTGATGGTGGCATGGAAGAGGTAAATTTCTCAATGACCCTCGGATGCATGTAGCGCCAGCAGATCAAGGAGCTGTGCACTAGCTTCGTGCCACTATTATCAAGCACCCCTGGACAGACTGAATGGGCATACCACTCCATTGACACAGGTAACGCCCACCCAGTTAGAGCCCAACCTTACCGGGTGGCTCCTCACGGCAAAGCTGCTATAGAACGGGAGATCCAGGACATGCTACGGATGGGTGTAATCCGCCCTTCTCACAGTGCATGGGCATCTCCAGTGGTTCTAGTCCCCAAACCGGACGGGGAGATATGCTTTTGCATGGACTACCGTAAGCTAAATGCGGTAATCCGCCCAAACAACTATCCAATGCCTCGCACAGATGAGCTGTTGGAGAAACTGGGACGGGCCCAGTTCATCTCCACCTTAGACTTAACCAAGGGGTACTGGCAAGTACCGTTAGAGGAATCAGCCAAGGAAAGGTCAGCCTTCATTACGCATGTAGGGCTGTATGAGTTTAATGTGCTCCCTTTCGGGCTGCAAAATGCACCCGCTACCTTCCGAAGACTTGTAGATAGTCTCCTAGTGAGATTGGGAGAATCTGCAGTTGCCTACCTTGATGTTGTGGCCATATTTTCAGACTCCTGGGCAGAGCACCTAGAACATCTCCAGAAGGTCCTTGAACGCATACAAGAGGCAGGACTAACTGTTAAGGCTAAAAAGTGTCAAATAGGCCTCAGCAGAGTGACTTACCTTGGACATCAGGAGGGTCAAGGAACTATCAATCCTCTACAGGCCAAGGTAGATGCTATCCAAAAGTGGCCTGTCTCAAAGTCCAAGAAACAGGTCCAATCCTTCTTAGGTTTGGCCGGATATTACAGGTGATTTGTACCACACTACAGCCAAATCGTCGCCCCACTGACAGACCTAACTCGAAAGAACCAGCCAAACGCAGTCCGGTGGACTGAGCAGTGTCAAGAGGCCTTTAACCAGCTTAAAGCGACACTCATAACTGACGCTGTGCTCAGGGCCCCAGACTTTGACCAACCGTTCCTAGTAACCACAGATGCCTCCGAGCGTGGTGTGGGAGCAGTTTTAATGCAGAAAGGACTCGATCAACAATTGCACCCTGTCGTGTTTCTCAGCAAGAAGCTGTCTGAGAGGGAGAGCCACTGGTCAATTCCCGAAAAGGAATGTTACGCCATTGTATATGCTCTGGAAAAGCTACGCCCATACGTTTGGGGATGATGGTTCCAACTACAAACTGACCATGCTGCGCTGAAGTGGCTTCATTGCTTCACCAAGAAGAACAAAAAACTTCTTCGGTGGAGTTTAGCTCTCCAAGATTTTGATTTTGACATCCAACACATTCCAGAAACTTCTATTAAAGTGGCTGACGCACTCTCCCGGGAAAGCTTTGCAGAATCAATAGGTTAAAACTGTCCTCGGAATGTGGGACCTATTGTTAGTTTATTGTAACCCATAGTATGTTTACAGGTGCATGTGTTTTATTAATTCTGTTTTTTTTCCTAGAGCTTCAGGAAGAAATCGCACCCAGTGACGTTCCGACACCATTTGCGATTTGGGGGGCATGTCATAAGTGTGAAGTAGCCTAGATTTAGTGTTTACCTGTAAGGGATTAAGCTAAAGGTAACCTGAGAGGTGGACAACTGACCAATGAGAAATTCCTCAGGAGACAAAAGATTTTAAGTTTCAGTTTCTCTCTGGGTCTCTCTCTGTTCACCTCGGCTATGGGATGAACACAGCTATCTCTTTCACTGTATCTATACTATTCTATCAAGTACTGTAGTCAGTAAGTTTACCTTCTTTTTATCACTTGGAGGGTTCTCAGTGGTGAGTGTTGGCTGGGTGCTTCTTGAGATTGTAAGATTCAGCAGAGATATCAACAGTGGAGAAAGTTGCCTCGGGGGAGAGGTTTGGTTTCTGAATCCTTTTGTTGATTATGGTAGATGCTGTTCTATTGATGGTTATAAGGGATTTATTCCTTTCTTTTTT
>ML677341.1:27032321-27276776 GCA_007922305.1 Dermatemys mawii
AAAGGTAACCTGAGAGGTGGACAACTGACCAATGAGAAATTCCTCAGGAGACAAAGGATTTTGAGTTTCAGTTTCTCTCTGGGTCTCTCTCTGTTCACCTGGGCTATGGGATGAACACAGCTATGTATTTCACTGTAACTATAAGATTCTATCAAGTACTGTAGTCAGTAAGTTTACCTTCTTTTTATCACTTGGAGGGTTCTCAGTGGTGAGTGTTGGCTGGGTGCTTCTTGAGATTGTAAGATTCAGCAGAGATATCAACAGTGGAGAAAGTTGCCTCGGGGGAGAGGTTTGGTTTCTGAATCCTTTTGTTGATTATGGTAGATGCTGTTCTATTGATGGTTATAAGGGATTTATTCCTTTCTTTTTTTCTTTTATTAAAATCTTTCTTTCAAGAACCTGACTGCTTTTTTTCCATTGTGTAAGATCCTGGTTTTGAATCGGGCATATGTCGCAGGAGCAGGCGAGGTTTATTTTTTTTCTCTCAAGCTTCCCAGGGAAGGAAGAAGTTTGGGGAAGTTAGTGGAAGGGGAAAGAAGGGTCCCAAACTACCCTAGACCTTGTTTGGTGGTGGCAGTGTACCAGGTCCAGATACAGAGGAAGTTGTGTTCTGGGGAAAAACATTTTAACCCAAGCTGGTAAAATAAGCTTGGGGGGGGTTATTTCTTTTTCATGTGGGTCCCCACATCTGTACCCTAGAGTTCAGAGTGGGGAGGCAATCCTGACAGTTCTGCTCTCCCCTAGTGCACCAGCCAGCACAACTGAGCTAGCACAGGGTTCTTGCAATTTTCTATTGGTATAAGCCATAATATAATTACTAGCCTCATCTTCAGATCCAGAGAGGAATAGGGACAGAACTGCATCTTAAAGGAGTGTCTCTGAGGCACAATGCCTTCAGTTATGTCTTCTCTGCTATGTTAACTGGGTGATCAGCACTTGGATCTGAGCATCCTGGTTAATATAACCCCATTGTGAGCAGCCACACTGCAAAGTCTTTCTCAAGTTACTGTTTTCTCACTTTTGCTGCACTTCTCCGTATGTGTCACCAGGACTGCTGGGGGCACATCCCATGGGCCTTCTGTGGTGCAGTTAGCTGATCATGCTAGAGCTTATCTGTTATTCTGGGCACACCAGGGAACATTGGGAAGGCATTGAAGAACTATCAGCGTTCAAATGATTTTCCCAGAGCAAGTACTGTGAACTGGGTGGGTCCCTACCCGATGCCCCAAGCTGTGCCAGTGAGCTGGGTTGAAAGCACCACTTTCCGTGAGTCAAAGGGCTTTGTGTACAGCCGGGAGCAGAGAAAGGAGAAACACATACATAAGAATCCAGGCAAAATCCTCCATGAAGGCACATTCGAAGGTAGATGTAAACAAATTACAGTATTTTAAAATTCTGATTTGTTCATGATTAATGTCTATGACCAAGTTGACTCAGGAAGGAGCCTCTTTCCCCACAGAGTCACTGATTCAGGCTTTCTCCTAGTAATCACTAGGTAATAACTAAGTAATAAGTAAACACTCTTACCATTACCCTTTCAAAGCTGTTTGCCAGTGTATGTGAAATGAATGTGTCTCTCTCTTCCTGGCAAACACGGGTTCATTCTGTACATGATAGTAATAAAAACTCTTTGGAAATCATAACAGAAAAGGCAGAGACTGAATAGGAAAGGTGAAAGATATAGCAACTTCCTCCGCTTCCCCTCCCCCGCCAGCCCCAGCTTTACTATCTCCAACTCAAATTTAGAAATGTAGGCCCATGGTGAGGCATTGATGGAGAACATGAAACCAAATTTCTCTAAAAGTTCCAATCTATATGGATTCAGTGTTGTGGTTCCAAGTCCTTACTAAGGGCTAGTCAGTACCTTTGGCACAAGCCTTGTGCAAGAGACAGCACAGAGGTACTCCATCCTCAGAGCCGTGTGGGAAAGGATAATAGCAGCACAATTCATACCCTGTTCCCTCCTCGCTCCAAGTAGGCTATACCAGTGCAGAGGTCTTTTCCTGCCTTCCCTCCCCTGCCAGGTCCACTGTACTGGTCAGTTCATTAGGAGAGGAGAAAATGTTCCCAGTCCACCTATACTCTAGCCCTTGCTGCCCACTCCCCAGCAACCTGCTCTGAGGGGGTTATAGAGGGTGCACAGTGGAGCCTGGACCCAAGCTTCAGGTAGCCCTCCCAGAGGTAAAAGGGAGGAGGTCTTAGTCCCCCTTTTGCCCCTACACAGCTCTACAGCCCAAGGGACAACTGAATCCTAAATTAACTTCACTTGCAAACACAAAACATTTACATAGCAAAATTGTGTTCAAGCATCTGAGGTAAACCAGCTTCCTCTTAATCAACTGACATAGGAGTTGCTATGACAATCCAGTCCAGTATCATGTCTCTGAGAGTGGCCAGAAACACATGCTTCAGAGAAAGATGCAAGAGCTCCCAAAATGAACAACTGTGGATTAAGATACTGTAAAAGGAGGTGTTTTCCTACACTCATCGGTTTGTATTGGCTTATCTACAGAAGCCTGAGTTTGTGTTCCTAATACCTTTTAAACTCTCATCTGATGGATCTATAAATTCATAGATTTTTAAAGCATGAAGGGACCAATAGATTATCTACTCTAACCTCCTCTGCAATACAGGCCATAGATTTTTATCCAGTCATCCCAATAACTTGTGTTTTACTAAAGCATATCTTCCAGAAAGGCATCCACTCTGGTGTGAAGACATCAAGAGAAGGAGAATTCACCACTTCCCTTGGTAGCTTATTTCTGATGGTTAATCACCCTCACTGTTAAAAATGTATGTCTTATTTCTAGTTAGAATTTGTCTGGTTTCAGTTCTCATTATGCAACTCTCTTATAGATTAAAAAGCCCTTTAGTAACTGGTATTTTCTCCCTCTGAAGGTACTTACACACATTAAGTAACTTCTTGATCTTTTATTTGATAAGCTAAACAGATTCAGCTCTTAAAACCTGTAAGGAATTTTTCCAGCCTTTGAATAATTTTTCTACATCTTTTTTAAAATGTGGACCCCAAAAATGGATGCAGTTTTGCAGAACTGGTGTCATCAAGGCTGTACACAGAGGTAAAACCACCTCCCTACTCCTATGCACTATGCCCATTTATACATCCCAAGATTATATTAACCCTTTTCGCCAGTTTCACACTAGGAGTTCACTGTGAGTTTTTTGCCCTCTGTGACCCCTAGATCTTTTCCAAACTCACTGCTTTCCAGGATACAGTCCCCCTTTCTGTATGTGTGATCTGCATTTCTTGTTCATAGACATATGACCTTCCATGTAACTGTTTTAAAAAACATATTGTTTGAATGGGCCCAGCATACCAGAAAATTTTTTGTTTGTGTTACATTCTCAAACCAGGGATGGTTTTAAAGCTGGGGTTTTATTAAAGTTAATAAACAAAAACAAAACAAAACCAAGAACACCACAGTAAATGCTAATTTGCATCTTTCATAAGCCTCATTCTTGCCACAGAACCGCAACAGCTTCTCTCAGACGGATACCAGAGAAATTCCCCAGACTCAATTTGTGTTCCTGATTTCCATTTTGAATAAGCAAGAACCACTCCCCCATCAGAGCTACAGGTCACATATGACTGGTAAATGATGAGATGTAGGTAAATGATATTTCTTAGCAACCAGTAGATCATAATTTTGAAGTAGACAAATGGCTATGAGCATGAATAAATGTGTAATAAAAAGATTATGAATGAATGTGTAAAGTAGGAGTAAAATTCAGCAGACTGAAAGTTCAGCAAGTCAAAAGCTCAACTGGAGAAATATCATTTTTTTTTTACTTTTATTGACTTATGACTTATTAAACTTTCAATCTGCTGAATTTTAGACCTACTTTACACATTCATTCATAATCTTTTTATTATACATATATATATAAAGCAGGGATCGACAACCTTGGCACATGCCCCCTTCTCCCCCCCCCAGGGTAAACACCCTTGGTGGGCCCAGCCGGGTTGTTTACCTGCCGCATCTGCATGTTCGGCCGATCGCAACTCCCACTGACTGTGGTTCACCGCTCCGGTCCAATGGGGGCTGCGAGAAGTGGCGGACAACCTCTTAGAACTGGTATGGTAATTTCCAACTTTTTATGCTTAGCTCATCCAAATTAAACAGCCTCTTAGAATTGGTATGGTAATTTCCAACTTCTTAAGTTTTCTGTGTATATAAATGCATCTTACTTCTGTGTGTTCCATTCTATGCTAATCTTAAACCTAATAGCTGACTGAAATTGTTGGTGGCAGAGAAAGCAGCAGCAACAACAGGAGCAGCCACAAGCCATGAAGAAGTGTACACAGGTAGAGTAAGCTTGTTAGGTTTTTATTGTAGTTTAGCATAGGGTTACTGTTAGTGTGCGTATGCTTGACATGTGGGTGTTATTGTATTTTGCCTCTGAAAAACCTAAAGCATAAGTTAAGAACGGCTATCAGTGATATATTGTAGACTGGCCATCTGCAACAGAGCACATTGCTTAGAATCATTTAACCTGTATGCTATTGTAGTTTAGAAGTTCTTTAACTTGCAGTAAGGGATTGTGTCTGATTTAAAATTTTAGAATAAATTGTAGTAGGGATTATTAGTTACATTAATACTTTGTTTAAGAAAAAGAATATGGACTGTATCAGTCATTTTATCAGAAGGTTATATCCATGTCCATTATGTGTTTAAATAAAAAAAATATGGAGATATACCTATCTCATAGAACTAGAAAGACCTTGAAAGGTCATTGAGTCCCATCCCCTGCCTACATTAGCAAGACCAAGTACTGTTAACTGACAGATATTTTGCTTCAGATCCCTAAATGCCCCCCTTACGGGTTGAACTCACAAGCCTGGGTTTAGCAAGGCAATGCCCAAACCACTGAGCTATTCCCCCTACCCTTAACTGTTTCCTTAACTGCCCCAGAAACCCTTCTTTTGGGAAGAACAGCTAAGGGGACAATAAGAAGGTTCCATTTTTGATGTAACAGGCCCACCTTCTGCTTCTGCACTGTGTTCTCTTCGGCCTCTTCAGTAGAACTCCAAACTCTTAAACAGACAGGGTGCAGGTAAATCTAAGCCTGCCATTCCCTTAACAGTGCTACATTCCTTCTTTGTAAATGCAATGTCATTCCAACATTTTTATTAAACAAAATATAAAACATTCAGTCCAACCATTTGACTTACACCAGTTATCCATCAGTTCCACATGCTCATAAACGTTCATTCTGAAGCTTTGTCTCTCTGCTCTTTCACCAGTTTTGGTACTGATGATAAAAATTTCCTCATTTCTACACATTAAGCAGGAAGTGTGTGTTACAAGTGTCCAACAGAACAAACAGTTCTCAAAAGTTTAAATGCACATAAATACTCATCTTATTTACTAAGTTTTTATATAATTAGTAGTGTAGCCAGTTGTAACTCCAATTTTACGTCTTCATGCCAGTAATGTAGGCAGTCCCTAATTGTCCATCTCTTCCAGTTTTTTCACTATGTAAGTGGCTTGTTACATATTTGATTTGTCAAATATGTAACACCAGTTATCCATCAGTTCCACATGTTTGATTTGTCAAATATGTAACAAGCTTTACATATGGCTTTTTGCTGTAGTTTCACTACAGCTTGTCCCAGAAATACTCAGAGTCATAGAGTTCTCTTAAATGCTCATCTTTTAGCTTGTATAAGAGGTCTCCTACTTCCATATGAAGGTTGTTTAACTCAGAGGTTCACAAACTTTTTTTTGTTGATGTATCCCTTTTGAAATGCAATGTTAATCATGGACTCCCAACTGAGAAACTAATTGACCAAACTAAATATAAACAGCTACTGTTGGTAATGATTTAAGGAAAAGAGTATAAGAGTACTTACCGGTACCAGTGAGATGAGTGTGCCTGAAACTTATTGCAGAGTCTATCTATCCTTGGTATGATGCAGAGGCAATGCATGTGTGGGGCACGTATCTCCTCCAGATTCCTGTCTTCCAGTTGGCCCTTCAGTGGTGTATCACATTGACTCTATGAGCAGGCAGCAGCTGGCCAATGGTTGTGAAGTAATCTCTTCTGACGGCAGGGGATGATCTTTCTTCTGCAGTGAAGCTGCAATTTTTGGTTGGGCTTCCCCTTCTCATCCCCCCACCCCAACTCAGGCTGGGTGGCCCATGGAGGTGAGTCGGGGGTGGAGGTGATGCTACGTCCCCTGAGCCCCACCATACGGGCCTGTGCTGCCTGGCATTGCTGCTTGCCCCTCTCTTCCTACCCTCCAAATATTCCTCCATGTCCCCTTCCCATCTCCAGAAAAAAAGGAAGAGGAAAATAAAAACAGAAAACCCTGAAAACCAAAATGAAATTTAAACTAAAGGAAAATGTGCTTGATTTGGGCCCTCAAAATAAATCAAATGTCAAAGTAAATGAATATTTTTCATTAAATGTTTGTGTCTTTCAAAAAGCCATGTTTCACCAAGAAAATTCAGTGAAAAGTTTTGTTTCAGAGGGGTAGCTGTGTTAGTCTGGATCTGCAAAAGCAACAAAGAGTCTTGTAGCATCTTATAGACTAACAGATCTTAGGGATCGTAAGCTTTCATGGGCTAAGACCCACTTCATCAGATGAATGTTGTGAAAATTTCCAGAGGCAGGTTTAAATATGCAGGCAAGATAGCAAGGTAAATTCAGTCAGGGAGGGTGAGGCCCACTTCCAACAGCTGATCTGGAGGTGTGAACACCCAGAGAGGAGAAACTGTTTTTGTAATTGGCAAGCCATTCACAGTCTTTGTTTAGTCCAGACCAGATGGTGTCAAATTTGCAGATGAACTGGAGCTCAGCAGTTTCTCTTTGAAGTCTGGTCTTGAAAATTGTTTGCTGCAGTATGGCTGTCTTTAGGTCTGCTATTGTATGTCCAGAGAGGTTGAAGTGTTCTCCTACAGGCTTTTGTATATTGCCATTCCTAATATCTGATTTGTGTCCATTTATCCTTTTACGTAGGGATTGTCCAGTTTGGCCAATGTACATAGCAAAGGGGCACTGCTGGCACATAATGGCGTAGATTATATTGGTAGATGTGCAGGAAAAGTTTGATGATTTCTACTTCTGACATTCCTGAGCATGTGAATGAAAGGCCTGTGACTTCAACTGTGTCATAAAATTCATACCACCCAGCTTGGAACTCACCATGAAACGTTTCATTTTAATTTTCAGAGGTCCAGACAGAGGGAATAAACATTGTGCCTAACTTTGACAGCACTTTTGCTGAAGTGAAAAATTTCCATGAAACATTTCAATCTTCTGGAACTTTTATGAATGGGAAAAGAGGCAAATGTAAAGCAAGTTCAGTTTGACAATGAATATTTTACACCATAACAGAGATTATTTTTAGTTATATGAATCTGATTAAGGACTCGTTTTCATGGCCCCACAGTTCCGACTATGGGTGTGTGAACTGGAGCATATACTATCATGTTGTATTGTAACGCCCCCTTGTGGACATGGCTGGTACTAACTAATTTAGCCTTGATTCAAAACAGAATCCACAAGCGGGAGTTATAGCGCAACACAATAGCGTGTGCTGCAATTCACACCCCCATAACCTGAGTTGCGGGGCTACGTAGACATAGTCCATTGTAACATCAGCTTCAAATTTTCTTAGGCTAAGCAGACTGAATCCTACATATCAAATAATGTGTCAAGTCATATTTCATTACAATATTGACAAGATTGTAATAATTTACTATCCATTCAGTAGGGTCTATATAAATAGATACCTCAGGGGAAGCTCAATGTCTCATTCCCTAGGTTGGTATCATGAGGAGACATGGGATAATTCCAGCACATGACAAACCGTTCATTCCAGTGAGGGGTTGGCATTTTTCCCCCAAATCTGCAAGGATTATACAGACTATGTAATCGTATATTTCCATCAGCATTACTCTGGATTTATGTATCTTGTATCACTGGTATCACTGAGAGTGGAATTTGATCTTTGTCTTTTATTTGTTTGTAAAGGACCAAATATCTTTTGATGCCATATAAATAATATAATTAATTAATTGATATTCTAATGTTGCTTTTGCATTCATCCAATTTGAATAACTACCATATGATTCCCTAGAGCTGATGGTACTGACTTCGTTTAATTTAAAAGTTCTTTTCACATGGAATGTCTTTCCTCACACTTAATCAATACAGTACAAGAAAGAGTTCATATTCAATAGTTTGTTTCTTCAGCAATTGTCCACTTCTTTTATTAACTTTTGCTTATTTTGCTTATACTGTAAAGATGTATTTATGGTTCTGATAATGCCTTATTACTAAGGTTAAGATTATTTCATGGGTATTTTTAGTAAAAGTCAAGAACAAGTCATAAGAAATAAACAGATCTCATGGAAGGACATCGTCCAATGTCCCTAACTTTTATTTAAAATATCCTGGGAGTGTTGGGGGGAACGACTCAAACCTACCCACTACTTCAACCCTTGGGGCACTGCTCTGGTGGTCCAGGGATTGCTGCTCTGATGGTCAGCCAGCTAGGCTCCAGAGAACCTGAGCCTGACCCCTGGAAACCCCTGGAAGACCTGAGATTGACCACTCTGGCAGCCTGGGAACAACTGCTGACAGCTATTCCATTCCTGGTCCTGTAACAGGGGTTGACCCAACCCTGTCTGCTGCTTCAGACTTGGGCCACTGTTTTGGCAGCCCCAGGGCTGACAGTTGCTCCATCTCTGCCCCTGAAAAAGTCACACAGGTCCCAGAAAGTCACAGAATCCACGACCTCCATGACAGAATCGTACTCTTACTCATTACATTAAAATCTATATGTCCAACCTAATGTCCCATACATCAAGAAAAGCTGAGATTTTGAGTGCTGATCTGATGTATTCCAAGGATATAAGAAATTGGAGGAGATAGGTTTGTTTAGAATTAAATAAGGAAATACCCCTTCTTTCTATAAGGAAAATGCTATGTATGTTTATAAGATGATTTGTTTAATTCAGAAACTGTTGATATTTCAGTAACTCTAAAAAGATAGCATGTGCACTTGGGAGACATGCTTGAACGAAGATATAACATATAGTTCAAATAAAGTGGATGAAATGACAGAAACCTTATTTAATGTAACATAACTCAAAAGTGTATTCTGTGCCGATGACGTCTGTTTCAGCTACCAAGTTCAATCCTTCTCCGAAATTAACAAGCTATTGAATGATGATATGACGCTCATGGCACACTATTGTAGTTAATGGCCCCTGCAGCTGAGATTTTCCAAGATAGTTTCTAGTGTATTTCATCTGCATAATGCAAGCACAAGCCACAAGTCATACATTTTCTTCAACGGCTGACCCCTGCAACATGACCCAATAGTGGTTTAACTTGGTGTGACATTGGATAAGTCATTCACGTAGTGCAACCACTTCAGGAAGACAGCAGGAAAAACCTGCTCAGAAAATTGGCTGGTTTGATCTGGGGTGTGAGTGCCCTAATGCTTAGAACATCAGCCCTTGCCCTCTGCTATTCAATGGCAAAATACTGTGCTCCTGCCTGGTGTCACTCAACTCACACGAGGCTGGTCACTGTAGAGCTTTACAGGTAACTCCATTGCCATGGCTACCGATACTTAGTAACACAGCAGCGCTCCATATTTCTTCTGAGAAGGCTTCTGT
The DNA here is from genome assembly GCA_007922305.1 of Dermatemys mawii. Taxonomy (NCBI): domain Eukaryota; kingdom Metazoa; phylum Chordata; order Testudines; family Dermatemydidae; genus Dermatemys; species Dermatemys mawii. Next base: position 27,041,978 of record ML677341.1, read on the forward strand.
CATGCCGCTGGACAAGATCTGTGAGAATAGTGACCTGCCTTTGTATGCAGACCTCTTCAACCACCCACTAGCTCGTCTGTTTTCTAGATGCTCTTTATGATCATTTAGGCCACCACAGGACACGACGATGGAAACTGCTTGGCACAACGAGTGGTCAGTGATGACAGTTGTTAATCCTCTCGCACTGACCCAACCATCTGTCCACCAGGTTTTGATCTACTAAGACATCTGTGGTCATCTCTGAACCAGTTTCAAACAGAACAAGGAAGCTGTGCGGCCAATCTCTTTAAATGTTTTTTTTCTAATGACCCCCAATGCATCTGTAGTCAACTTCAGACTATGTTGCAGATTCTTGAGAAGTGCTTACTGATTTATTTCAGTGGTGGGCTACCAACTTTCCACCTGGCTGACAATGCTATCAAATGTTTGGCCACATTGCATGTACGCTGATATATAGTAACTTAACCTACACAAGTAGGCAGCCCTTGGAGTTCTAAGGACTATTGTGGGTGTCTGAGCATCTTTAGGATCTCTCTCTAGTACTCTGGCATTGCCTATATACCATTTTACTGTTCCACATACTTGGAGCTGAGATCTCTTCTAGAGAGATCAAACTACTATTATTGTTCAATATGGTCTAACATACTCCTGGGCCAGTAGCCCCAAAAACACTGAAAGTGGAAAGGTGGTATGAAGGTGATTTTAAGCCACTTTTATACTCCCTTTCTTCCTTCTCTCTCTCCTCCAATCACACCTTCTTCTTGAGTCAAGTGGAGGAGTGGAACGATGGAGAATTGTGTCCAATAGGTCTCTTCATAACTAAAAATATGCAGACAGCTTTAAGAAAATATTATTTTAGATTTTTCAGCAAGGAAGATCATAGTTATCAAAGCAACATCTTTCTTTCAGTCTCCTGTGATCTGGATTTTTTCAAGGATAGTCAAATCAGGCCTTTTACACATGCCTTCAAAAGAAAATTACTTCATATCAGTGTTTTAGCCTTGACTTAATGCCTCGCAATGAATAGTGTTTTCCAAGCAAGATGTCTAATTTACATTGTCATCCACATTTCCATGTCATGAAGAATATTTCCATTACATCCCAAAGTAACAACAAACTGAAGCAGCACAAGAATGGATTTTTTCTGCTTATTACTTTTTTCCTGACATTCCATGACTATGCATATTTATGGTACTCAGCCTCCAGCTGAAAAAGCATTATTCATGAGTACAAACCTCTATTTCAATCCGTATGACTTCTACCACTTTATTTTTATTTTCAAATAGTTTCTGTATTACAATTTGTTTGGGGGGCGCGTTTTTTTCATATCAGCAGGGTAAGTTTAGCACTGACATTTGTCGTGAGCTGTTGACGCGACAGCAGGAAGGCAGCCTTAATGTTGATAGCAGCTTTCAATTTCCATCAGATCAGCCTCAGCACTCCTGCTGACATTATAACACTAACTCAAATATTAACATAAAATATTTAAAATACCATATGGATGCTGTTTGCGAATACTTGCTGAGAATTCTGAAAAGATGTGTTTCTCACACAGTAAATATTTATAACTTTGAATGAAATAACATGGATATTAATGGTAGAAAGAACTGCACAAAGCATTGAGGACTTGGCAAGGCCATTGGTCTAGTAGAAACATATTAGAGTGGAAAGTTACAAGAAGTCTCAGGTAATATTTTAGTATCAGGTGACAAGATCACCTGACTCTATAGTATTACAGTGTCCATCAGTCAAGGGCAGTATGGAGCCTCCACAGGAAGGTCAAACGTTTTCATGGTCCATTGTACTAGCTGATGGGCCATTAGCTCTCTCTGGCTTTTCCATTGTAGTCCCTGGACTGTCAGCAGTGGTAGTGACCAAAAGCATCAAATATGAAATACAGATACACAGGTCAATATTACTAACTTCAGATACAAAAGTGATACATGCACACAAATGGGATAATCATATCCAGTAAATCATAACCTTTCCAATGATACCTTACATTAGCCATCTTGCATAAAGTATATCTCAGTTATGGCATACTCATATCATAAGCATATTTCCATAAAGCATACGGAATGCCATGTCACACCTAGTAGCACACCAGCCCAGCTAAAGAATCTCACTGTTACTCCCAGATGGAAGACAGATGTCAAGGTAGTTGTCACATTTGGATGCAGGAGAAAAAACAAAATACAAAGAGAGATTGACCTACACTGAGATTCCAGAGATACTACTCTAGTATCTCTGAATTTTGGAAGTGTTCTGCTTTGGAATGTCAGACCCATTTTCCTAGGTTTGGATCTAGAACTGATTTTTTTTTCTTCTGAGGTTTGGAAGTAGAAGCTAGGCTACACCCCCATGTATGGGTCCCTACTCCCTTTGTGTGATTGGTTGTCTTGGCACTGTAGTTTAATGCACTGAGTCGCAGGAATATTGTCTAGTTAGAGAGTATAGTCATTGCCACCAAACTGCAAATCTCCTTGTTGTAGTTTTCTAGGTCACAAACTACAGCTAGAAGATTAGCACTTTGGGGTGATGACTATGCTCTCTAACTAGCAGAAACATCATGAATGATGGAGATGACATCCAGTTAATCTATTAATTCTGGTGCTGGTAGGATTTCATTATTCTGGTTGGCCATTGTATTGACATGTAATCCCATGCTGTCTACAGGCCTTGCTGGATCCCTAGGCATAGCTCACAGGATGGCCTGGCTTTGGCTTTGTTGGAATAATAACACACCAGACATTAGCTAACTAAAAGTATGCATAACATTCCCGACCCGAGAGGATGGTACAGAACCACTTAGAGTTTTCAAATAACTATATAAACACATTCTTAGGAGATGGTACAGGAACACATCAATCCCTCATAAGATAAGGATGGATGATAGGAAAATGGATGAGGATGTTTTGTTCAAACTAGCAGGTACAAGGTACAGGATAATAATGAAAAGCATATTAAATGTAGTATGTAACTTGTTTGTATTCATCTATAAAGGAGAGTGGAAGGAGGGCAATCTTTATACTAGGCCAGGAGAGAGCATCCTAGTATGTTTATTGAACTGGTACCTTGTTGTGGGCATACATGTGTTAGTGTACCTGTAGCTTCTATGGGGTGCTAGTACCCTACTTTGTTGACAACAAACCAGGCTGAGTGCCTTAGACACTGAACTGAGCCTGTGATCTTTCTTAATGAATAATATCGAGGTCTCACGAATCAACTATCTGCACTCTCTTATAGTGCAGTTAATAGAAAATGAGCAATAGCAGCATTAACAACACTGCAGCACCAGAAGCACTCCATATAACAAACAGCACTGTTCTTCCACTTTGCTGGTGGCTATACCTTACCCGTCTGTATCCTTTCCTTTGCATTTCCTCAGTAACACCCTTCTATACATTAGCACAGTTGTTGCCTCACAATTAATAAATTACTCTCATCAGACATAGCAGACTCTCATCAGACTGTGTTCAGCTGGAATATGACATGGGATGCTGCATGCTTCTGTGAGAATTCTGAGGTATCTACTGGTTCCACACAGACACATATAGCAGACTACTGACTCCCTAGAAATCTGTTAGCAAAAGTTTTTCAGTAGAATAGCTTCTGTGTGATTCTGTGCTGATTCCGTTCTGGGGTTCAAATATGATGGCACAGTGAACTGAATTATTTCAGAAAGGCTTGTGTAAAGCAGCCATAGATTCTCAGACAATTCATGAAGGAATACAGCTAATACAAAAACATGCTTACCTTACCAGTGTGTAGATTTTCTGTATTTTCCCCTGCTGCAAATAAGATGAAATACTTACACTAGTCTGGGAAGTAAAATACCTGCTGAAAACTGGCTACTCACCAACTTCAATAGAGTAAGATTTTTTAATCTCAGTATTGGATCCCTAAAATCATGGAAAATTCCCAAAGTAGTTTGTTTACTTTATGGTTTAATCTAAGATCTATTTTCCTATTAATGCACAATTGATAGCAAAGTAGATCTACAAAATGAGAAACAGAAGTAACTCACATTAATGACAGTAAAAACATAAGAACATAAGAAAGGCCGTACTGGGTCAGACCAAAGGTCCATCTAGCCCAGTATCCTGTCTACTGACAGTGGCCAGTGCCAGGTGCCCCGGAGTGAATGAACCTAACAGGTAAAGATCAAGTGATCTCTCTCCTGCCATCCATCACCCCCCTCTGACAAACAGAGGCTAGGGACACCATTCCTTACCCACCTTGGCTAACAGCCATTAATGGACTTAGCCTCCATGAATTTATCCAGTTCTCTTTTAAATCCTCTTATAGTCCTAGCCTTCACAGCCTCCTCAGGCAAGGAGTTCCACAGGTTGACTGTGTGCTGTGTGAAGAAGAACTTCCTTTTATTTGTTCTAAACCTGCTGCCCACTAATTTCAATGTGTGGCCTCTAGTTCTTCTATTATGGGAACAAGTACATAACTTTTCCTTATTCACTTTCTCCACGCCACTCATAATTTTATATACCTCTATCATATCCCCCCTTAGTCTCCTCTTTTCCAAGCTAAAAAGTCCTAGCCTCTTTAATCTCTCCTCATATGGGACCCGTTCCAATCCCCTAATCATTTTAGTTGCCCTTCTCTGAACCTTTTCTAATGCCAGTGTATCCTTTTTGAGATGAGGAGACCACGTCTGTACACAGTATTCAAGATGTGGGCGCACCATGGATTTGTATAAGGGCAATGAGATATTCTCCGTCTTATTTTCTATCCCTTTGTTAATGATTCCTAACATCCTGTTTGCTTTTTTGACCGCCGCTGCACACTGCATGGACATCTTCAGAGAACTATCCACGATGACTCCAAGATCTTTTTCCTGAATAGTTGTAGCTAAATTAGCCCCCATCATATTGCATGTATAGTTGGGGTTATTTTTTCTAAAGTGCATTACTTTACATTTATCCACATTAAATTTCATTTGCCATTTTGTTGCCCAATCACTTAGTTTTGTGAGATCTTTTTGAAGTTCTTCACAGTCTGCTTGGGTCTTAACTATTTTGAGCAGTTTAGTATCATCTGCAAACTTTGCCACCTCACTGTTTACCCCTTCCTCCAAATCACTGATGAATAAGTTGAATAGGATTGGTCCTAGGACTGACCCTTGGGGAACACCACTAGTTACCCCTCTCCATTCTGAAAATTTACCATTTATTCCTACCCTTTGTTCCCTGTCTTTTAACCAGTTCTCAATCCATGAAAGGATCTTCCCTCTTATCCCATGGCAACTTAATTTACGTAAGAGCCTTTGGTGAGGGATCTTGTCAAAGGCTTTCTGGAAATCTAAGTACACTACATCCACTGGATCCCCCTTGTCCACATGTTTGTTGACCCCTTCAAAGAACTCTAATAGATTAGTAAGACATGATTTTCCTTTACAGAAACCATGCTGACTTTTGCCCAACAATTTATGTTCTTCTATGTGCCTGACAATTTTATTCTTTACTATTGTTTCAATTAATTTGCCTGGTATGGACTTTAGACTTAACGGTCTGTAGTTGCTGGGATCACCTCTAGAGCCCTTTTTAAATATTGGCATTACATTAGCTATCTTCCAGTCATTGGGTACAGAAGCCGATTTAAAGGACAGGTTACAAATCCTAGTTAATAGTTCCACAATTTCAGATCTGAGTTCTTTCAGAACTCTTGGGTGAATGCCATCTGGTCCCGGTGACTTGTTACAGTTAAGTTTATCAATTAGTTCCAAAACCTCCTCTAGTGACACTTCAATCTGTGACAATTCCTCAGATTTGTCACGTACAAAAGACGGCTCAGGTTTGGGAATCTCCCTAACGTCCTCAGCCGTGAAGACCGAAGCAAAGAATTCATTTAGTTTCTCCACAATGACTTTGTTATCTTTAAGTGCTCCTTTTGTATCTCTATCATCCAGGGGCCCCACTGGTTGTTTAGCAGGCTTTCTGCTTCTGATGTGTTTAAAAAACATTTTATTATTACTTTATGAGTTTCTGGCTAGCTGTTCTTCAAATTACATTTTTGCTTTCCTTATTACATTTTTACACTTAATTTGGCAGTGTTTATGCTCCTCTCTAGTTACCTCAGTAGAATTTGACTTCAACTGTTTAAAAGATGCCTTTTTATCCCTCACTGCTTCTTTTACATGATTTTTAAGCCACAGTGGCTCTTTTTTAGTTCTTTGACTTTGTTTTTTAATTTGGGGTATACATTTAAGTTGTGTCTCTATTATGGTGTCTTTGAAAATTGTCCATGCAGCTTGCAGGGATTTCAGTTTAGTCACTTTACCTATTAATTTCCGTTTAACTAACCCCCACATTTTTGCATAGTTCCCCTTCCTGAAATTAAATGCTACAGTGTTGGGCTGTTGTGGTTTTGTTCCCAGCACAGGAATGTTAAATGTTATTATATTATGATCACTATTCCCAAGCGGTCCTGTTATAGTTACCTCTTGGACCAGCTCTTGCGCTCCACTCAGGACTAAATCAAGAGTTGCCTCTCCCCGTGTGGGTTCCTGTACCAGCTGCTCCAAGAAGCAGTCATTTAAAGTATCGAGGAATTTGGTCTCTGTGAAACTTGTGCCTTAACCCATGAAGAAAATACTCTTACCTTCTTCGAAACTTTCATTATTCAAGAGTGGGTCACTTTTGCTGAAAGAGATACACATTCCTATTGTTTTAGATGCTTTTGTAAGTCTGGCCCTCTGAATCCATAATAGTTAAACCAATATAAATGCAACTTTTTTAAAAAAAATGTTTTTGGGCTGACACCTGGTGAGCTGTGGCTGAGTGATAAACCCTGGCAAAGGGGTTTATAATGGAAATGCTGACAGATCCTTGCCCTAGCAGCACTATCATTATCTATTGCATTGCACATTAAACATACATATTACCTGATAAATACATACCATGTTAAATCTGATAAAACTTTTTACTGAATCAAACAGACAAGCAGTTGAACATGATAAACAAGCTTCTATATCTGATCCATCAGCTTCTGAAACAGATAAGTAAACAACTTGAACATGATACAGTACATCACTGTCCTGTGATTAAGGTCACCCCTTAGGAAGTACCTTCCTCAAAGTGAAATTTGAGGGGTTTTTTTTAAAAAAAAATAATCAAGATGCCCTAAAGATTTTATTTAATTTCTCTATTTTTCTTCTTCCACAAGCAACATCACTAAAGGCCCCACGTGTACTGATGTCTTAGACCGATGGCTAAGGCTAAAATAAAAATAGTTTAAAAATGTGTGTTGATTTAAATGCTTTCTGGCAATATCTTCACTCCAGTCAGTATGTTTCTGTCATTTATACAGAGCTGTTTACTTGCTCTAATGTTAAGTAAGAACTAATTTCTTATTATAAGTGAATGAAATTCTATTGAAATGATCTTTCCTTGCCCACAATCTCTTTACACCAGTGACTTTCGTGACATAATTTTCATTATATGTGGCAATATTAGTTGTGTCATTAATTATATTTCAAGTCTGAATGGTTTTTACTCTGCAAGAGTGTGGTTGAGGGCTGTCAGAGAACAGCAAAGCCATCAATAGGCTGCTAAAAAGGACACTTTGTTAGTCATGATCCAGAAAAGTGTGAGGATTAGGCACTTCCCTCTGGTTTGTCAGTAAAAACAGCGTGTCCATCATATAATAATAATCACAATAATCTGAATAGTTGGATATCAGAGTTAATATTTCTTGGGGACCTTCTAAACCATTTCAGTCAGTGATTGGCTGACACTGATTAAATATTCCCCTGCTCTCAATTTCCCCTAAATACATCTTTCAAGCACACTTGAAGGAGCCACTGCTATTGACTGGTAGTAGGAGCAAATTAAAATACTAAAACTGGCTGCTGGGCACATCATTCATCAGATTGCACTTTAAGCAACTATATCCTGGCCAGGCTCTTTCTCCAACTCACCACAATCACAGTTCTCTCTCTCTCTTTGATCTCTCCGCAGTACTCAGATAAAAAGAATTGTCATACTGTAGCAAACTGTTGGTACATTTTCTAGTCTAGAATCCTGTCTCTGATACTGATCTGTAATGAAGGTTTCAGAGGAAGGTGCAGAGAAATCCTGTAATGGACAATCATGGAATAACCTGCTCATCAAGGAAATCTCTCCTATCTTTCTACATTAGAGATTTGCTTGCACCCTGAAGCATATATATCACTAATTTTTATAGTAACTAATGTTACCATGCAATGTGTGATGGGGTCAGGCCCAAGGCCTATAGGAGAGTACTTCTACTGGATTTCAGGGAGCTGGGCAGGCTCAAGGGGGCACCAAGTAAAGAAACCTGGACAGTGCCACTTCTTCTCAAAGGTGTCAACGGAGCCAGCAGATGCCACCAGAGGAACTCTGCCCAGATACGTGCAGGGAGGATTGGAAATAGGCCCCATTGTCACAAGGAACCCCCTGAGCCAACATCCTCTCCCTGCTGTTATAGATGGACACTTTGGCCATTGCTAGGAGGAAGTAGACAAGGAGGTCCTGCGACTTTTCGGGGCCACAGATAGGGTGTCCATATATAAGAAAGTGTGGGGGAAAGTGCAGCCAAAAACATAAAAGGAGATCTAGGAGGAGCTGGAAAAGGAGTTTCAACCTGGCGTGCTCAAGCTAGACATGAACCAGGGTCTCCCTCACACCACAAAAGAAACAGGCTTCAGGGACAGGAGTGAACCACTCCAAGTTTCTGAACATTTTCTAATTCCAATATATCTCTTTTCAGATAAGGTGACCACATCTACACACAGTATTCAAGACGTGGGTATACCATAGATTTATATAGAGACAATATGATATTTTCTTTCTTATTATCTATCCCTCTCTTAATGATTCCCAAGATTCTCTTTGCTTTTTGACTGCCGCTGCACATTGAGTGGATGTTTTCAGAGAACTATCCACAATGACTCCAATATCTCTTCGTTGAATGGTAACTGCTAATTTAGACCCCGTCATTTTATATATATTGTTGAGATTATGTTTTCCAATGTACATTACCTTGCATTCATCAACACTGAATTTCATCTGCCATTTTGTAGCCCAGTCACTCAGTTCTGAGAGATCCTTTTGTAGTTCTTCACAGTCTGCCTGGGACTTTACATCCTGAGCAATTTTGTATCATCTGCAAAATTTGCCACCTCACTGTTTATCCCTTTTTCCTGATCATTTATGAATATGTTGAATAGGACTGGTCCCAGTACAAGCCCCTGGGGGACACCACTATTTACCTCTCTCCATTCTGAAAACCAACCATTTATTCCTATCTTTTGTTTCCTATCTTTTAACTAGTTAGAGGACCTTCCCTGTTATCCCATGACAGCTTACTTTGCTTAAGAGCCTTTGGTGAGGGACCTTATCAAAGGTTTTCTGAAAATCTAAATACACTATATCCCCCTTGTCCACATGCTTGTTGACCCCCTTAAAGAATTCTAGTAGATTGATGAAGCATGATTTCCCATTACAAAAACCATGTTGACTCTTCCCGAGGAAGTTATGTCGATCTACGTCTCTGACAATTTTGTTCTTTACTATATTTTCAATAAATTTGCCCAATATTGAAGTCAAGCTTACTGGCCTGCAATTGCTGGGTTCACCTCTGAAACCCTATTTAAAAACTACCATCATATTAACTACCTTCCAATTATTTGGCACAGAAGCTGATTTAAATGATAGTTTACAGATGACAATTGGTAGTTCTGCAATTTCACATTTGAGTTCCTTCAGAACTCTTGGGTGAATACCATCTGATCCTAGTTACTTATTACTGTTTAATTTATCAATTTGTTCCAAAACCTCCTCTAATGATACCTCAGTCTGGGACAGTTCCTCAGATTTGTCACCTAAAAAGAATGGCTCAGGTTTGGGAATCTCCCTCACATCCTCAACCCTGAAGACCGATGCAAAGAATTAATTTAGTTTCTCCACAATAGCCTTTTCATCCTTGAGTGCTCCGTTAGCATCTCGATTGTCCAGTGGCCTCCCTGGTTGTTTAGCAGACTTCCTGCTCCTAATGTACTTTAAAAAATTGCTATTATTTTTTGAGTCTTTGGCTAATTGTTCTTCAAATTCTTTTTTGACATTCCTAATTATATTTTGATACTTCAGTCTCCTCATTTTTGTGTAGTCCCCCTTTCTGAATTTAAATGCTACAGTGTTGGGTCACTGTGGTGTTTTACCCACCACAGGGATGTTAAATTTAATTATATTATGGTCAATATTACCAAGCGGTCCAGCTATTTTCACCTCTTGGACCTAAACCTGTGCTCCACGTAGGACTAAATCAAGAATTTCCTCTCCTCTTGTGGGTTCCAAGATTAGCTGCTCCAAGAAGCAGCCATTTAAGGTATCAGGAAACTTTATCTCTGCATCCTGTCCTGAGATGACATGTACCCAGTCAATATGGGGATAGTTGAAATCCCCCATTATTACTGAGTTCTTTATTTCAATAGTCTCTCTAATCTCCATGAGCATTTCACAATCACTCTCTCCATCATGATCAGGTGGTGGGTAATATATCCCTACTGCCAGAGTTGCCCCTTGGGTATGGTGAATTGGGGCAACTGTCCCAGGCCCTGCGCTTTGGCAGGGGGGCCCATGTGTCCATAAAATCATGAAGAGGCAGGAAGGGAGATGAAGCAAACAACGGGTGGATGGGGTGGGGGGTGAGGAGGAGTTCACCTACCAGAACCTCCCCCTCCCACCCAGGGCATCCTGCCCACCAGTGAGCCCCACCAATTAGCACCTCTCCCTCCCTCTCAGCGCCTACTCCCTGACATGGATCAGATTTTTGTGGCATTAGGAAGTGCTGTGCGAGAGGGGAGAGGAGCAAGGGTGCAGCATGCTTGGGGGTGGGGCAGAACTGGGCAGGGAATAGGTGGTGAAGGTATGGTGCGAGGGTGGGAAGAAGCAGAGCAGGGGTGGGGTGGGGTGGAGTTGGGGCAAGGTCTGGGCAGAGCCAGGGGAGCATCCCCTGGCAAATCAAAAACTCAGTGCCTATGTCCCGGACCCCACACACCTTTAGGGACAGCGCTTTCTACTGCTATATTCTTATTATTTGAGGATAGAATTACTATCCATAGAGGTTCTATGATACAGTTTGGTTCATTTAAGATTTTTACTTTATTTGATTTGGTCACATATAATGTCAGTCCCCCACCAACACCACCTGTTCTGTCCTTCCGATGTATTTTGTACCCTGGTATTACTGTGTTACATTGATTTTCCTCATACCACCAAGTTTCTGTGATGCCTGTTATATCAATATCCTCATTTAATATGAGACACTTTAGTTCACCCATCTTATTATTTAGATTCCTAGCACTGGTATGTAAACACTTTAAAAACTGGTCATTTTTTAGCTGTCTGCCATTACATGATGTAATTGAATGAGACTTTTTTCATTTAGCTGTTTCTCATCAGATCCTCCCTGTTATTTTATCATCTTCCATACTCTCCTCCTTATTAGGAAATGGGGAATCTCCATTTATAGATCCTCTCCTAAGGGATGTTTGAACCATGTACTCCTCCACACCTGTTGACTCCCCCTCTCCATCCAGCCCTTAATTTTAAAACTCTTCTATGATCTTTTTAATTTCAAGTGCCAGCAATCTGGTTCTATTTGGTTTAGATGGACTCCATCTTTCCTGTATAATCTCCCCTTTCTCAAAAGTTTCCCTCAGTTTCTAATAAATCTAAACCCCTCTTCCCTACACCATCGTCTCATCCACGCAGGAGTCCTTTCTGTCTAACTGGCCCTGTGCGTGGAACTGGAAGCATTTCAGAGAATGCTACCATAAAGGTCCTGGACTTAATCTCTTACATAGAAGCCTAAATTTGGCCTCCAGGACCTCTCTCCTATCCTTCCCTATGTCACTGGTACCTACATGTACCCCGACCACCAGCCTCTCCCCAGCATTACACATTAGTAGAGTAGTTTTTATTATATGTAGTTAACACAAAGTTTTGTAGCTGAAGTTACCTGAAGATTCTGAATCTATACTATGTAGATGTATTCCCATTCTTAATTCCTAACTAGTCCAAATGTAATTCCATTTTCATCCATGGAGCTCCATGGAGCTATGCTGATTTACATTAAGTGAGAATTTGCATCCACTATAGTTATGTCAGTCTTCTGAGTCTTTTGACTGGCTTTTTAGTGTTCCGTTATTAACACTTCATATTCACACTGAAGGAGGACTGTGCTGACATGAACACCTACAGTTTCCCCTTAAGATGTTTTGTAAATTCAGCTGGGTGAAAATTATCTTGAGAAACACTGGACTGACATTCTAACTGGTCAAATGATTTTCATTTGAGTTAAACTTTAATGTTTATTAACAAATTCAAAAGTATAGCATCATATCATAGGATTGGTTATAAGTGACAGTACATTCTTTGGACAGGTGACTAAAACAAGTGCTAAAATTAATCAGAATAGCATATCTTTATACTTCCCAAGGTGTCTTTAGGTTTATGACCGAGGATTAGCTCTATATGACAGATATTGTCAGCTATTGTTTCAAGTCTTGAACATTTCTTCATGAGAAGGCTTTTAAGAAAAAAAACAAACAAAATCTCTTGTGTAGAAAACAAAGTCCATCATTGTTCCCATGTGATCTATTCAAATTCTTCAGTTTGGAGTGGAGTTTGATTCCCCATGGCTGAAGGATAAGGCTTCTACTCATAAACCCAATTCTTGAGGGATCCACTGGGACCAAGGGTTTATCTGTGCAGGCCATCTGCCGCAACACTCTGTCTTATCACCTCACTTCTGCATCCCCTCCCAGCATAGCCCTCTGTGAGGACATCATGGATATCACTGGTCATCAGTGAACCACAAAACCATCCTTTGGAAATGGTGTCTGTATATCATGTGGCAGAAAGAAAACTGCACAAACTACTTCTTATTATGGGGCCTGAGTCAAACCTCACTGAAGTCAATGGAAAGTCTTCTGCTGACTACACTGTGCTTTGGATCAGGTCCTATCTCTGCAGTATTTTACACCAGTTTTGTTGGAAAAGAAGAATTTTTGCACCAGTTAAATGAAACTCAGATCTATGTGCAACTTCCCCACTCTGAACAACTCTGATAGTAGTGATGATATCATATTCAAAATGTGTAGTGCAATAGGAGACAGATTACATATCACATGTGCTTCACTGGTGTTTGATGTTACCCATTTAAGTCCAAAAGTGCCTTATGTGCCTCCTAAATTTGGTGTCCTCTGTCTTATTTTAGAAAATAATTTCATGACTCCTTATTTCTGATATAAATGGAGGTTAGAGAAAGAGGCACTTAAACTAAAGGGATGTCATTCTAAATGTACTGTGTGACTATTTGGTTATGTCTTCCATTTTGGATCTTTGTCCTACATCTGGGCCTTCGCAAGGTTGAAAGATATGAGAGACGGGACAGTTAGAATGTCGAGTTCCCTATTATTCTGCATTTGACTTTGAGTTATATGCTAGGCGTCAAGGCCCAAGGAAGCAAAGTTCTGAGGGAACCATTCATTCAACCCATTCTGACACCTTAGTAGAAAAGAAATTAAAATATTACATTAATATCAATGAGCCTATGTCTTGTTAAATTTCACATTTTCAGTCGCCACACTTTCTAAGCTGGGATGTACAAAGAAAGAAGTTTTCACACTTTTTTAAAAAAGTAAAAGACATTTAAAAAAAACAAAATATCATAAAAAAAAATTATGGCCAATCTGAGATTTTGTATACCAAATTTTAGCCCCAAGCGAAGTTTTATAGCTGAACTATAAACCCTTGAAAAACAATGTTTGTAATGGAAATGATCACATAGCTTGAAGTATAGCACCACCTCCGAGCATACAAATAATAAACACATCTTGACTCTGAAATAAATTTATGAAGATAGTTTTTCTCCAATAGCTCACTTCAAGCTCAAAAAAAGTTTTGCATATTGGTATGCCTGGTTTGTGCATCTCTTTAATCATAATACAGCAATTAAAAATGAAGGCCACAAGAGTAAAGCAAATTGATTGTGAATTTAAATATTTAAAATAAGAGAAAGCTTAATTCTAGAAACTCATGTTAGAAAGATAAAATGAATTGCTACAAAAGCTGCCATTCCTATGGAAGGTGATTTCTTTTTATTTACTATTACAGACATTGATTTACCATAAAAGCAGAGACTGATTTTATAGCTTAAATTAGCTTGTGGAAATGTGACTTGAGCTATAAACAACTATGGTTAACTTAAGCTATAAACAACTTTTAATGATCAAGCATACTGATAATAAATATATGAAAAAATGTTAGGAAGTAAAACCTGTGAAATCAATTCATAACATACTCTGCCAAGAATAAATCATATGCCTTTTTAATTATATGATGCAAAAAGGGAAAGCCGATTGGTATTCTTTTTGGAAAGACTAGCAGTCCTAAACAAACCAATAAATACATGTTTTGTGTTCATTACACTCTGTTTCTTGATTTTACTGATAACTCACAAAGAAATCTCTCTATTTAGAAATGTTTCTAGACTATGAAAATACAAATATGCAAAAACACTGTAAATATCCTTTATTGCAAAAAAACTCACACTTGTGATGGATTTGTACATCACCTTATATAAAAAATAGACAAAAATCATGAATATTATATAACAGAAGGAGAAAGAGAACTAAAGGAAAAAATTTGCAACAGAACAACATATTCAAGTCCTTTCAGGGTACATTTATACTGCAGCCTAGAGCATGCCTCCTCCCACTGCAGGTAGACAATCATACACTAGCTCTGCTCAAGCTAGAATGCTAAAAGTAATAGCGCAGCTGTTGTGGCACAGGCAGCAGCACAGGCTAGCCACCCATAGAGGTACCCAGTGGTCTGATGGGTTTGTACTCAGGTAGCTAGCCTGTGTTGTCACCTTTATTGCCACAGCCGCACTGCTATTTTTAGTACATTAATTCACATAAAGCCACTACATGTCTGTCTTCCCCAGTTGAGTGGCATGCTCCCAGCTGCTGGCTGGACATATTCTTAGATCTGTCAGACGCTACACATTTTAAAGTTTTGCTGCTGCTGCTGCTGTTGCTAGGAAAAACAATTCTTCCCTAGCTCCATACTTCAGTCCCATGAGTTTTTTGAGAACAGTAGAATTTAATAAATAATAAACTATATATTTCAAGTGCTCCTCCTCCAGCAATTGTAATTTGGAACTCTTAACCACACCTGCAGGGAGTCCCAGCAAAAGATGATTCTTTCCTCCAGTTCCCTGAGCACCAGGAGCTGTCAGTTTGGGCCAGATTAATAACCTCTTGTGCATATTGGTGAGCAGTTATTCATACAGGCAGTCTCCTTACTATCTCCAGTGGTACTTCTTGAGAGATGAATCGTTCACCAGTGGGAATGAGGGATTCACAGTTTGTCCCCATGACTGAAGTAGATAGGTGCACCCTTATCCTTCATGGAGTCCCCCCACCAAACTTCCATTTCCTGGGGTACCATGTGACTGGCCACTTCATTTTTCTCTCACAAGCTCTCATAGTGACCCTGAATGTATGCTATTAGCTGGGCAGCATGGAAAGAGGGCACATTGGTGCAGCAATGAGGGTTTTTCAGAGGCACTGAACACCCAAATTCAAACTGAAGTCCATGGGAGCGATAAGTGCTCAGCAACTCCAACAAAATCAGGCCCCAGGGGTGTGTATGGTTGTGCACCCAAAAATTTAACAAACCCCAAATGAGAGGCCCCTTTGGCAAATGTAGGCCAGACCCTTCTCAGAAGCTGGGCTCAAGCTGTGAAGTACAGTAACTTACAACCATTCCAGTTAAGCTTGCCACCTTCTGTATGAAACACAAGACATCTCTTTAGCACAGCTTTCTAATAACGCAGTGAGCGCTGAACGTGAACCTAAGGCTAGACTTACTTCCTGGGGAATGTATGCAATTTCAATAAAGTGTGCAGCTACCACCGCAATGAGGGTGATATAAATAGGTAGATTTGTCAAGTTTAATGCAGATGCTTAATGTTATTTTACTGTGGAGCAACTAGATTTTCCCTTCCCCCACACCGCCAGCCCCAATGTTGAATTAGAAAAGAAGAAACCCATTTTTCATGAAAAGATATGAGAGATAAGATCATTTTAAAACCTCAATGAACTGCAACAGCTACTTTGTTTTTAAAGACTGGTTTTAAACTGTGTATTATTTACCACAGAACCATGACAGTCTGTCATGTCACAGGTACCATGACACAGGCACACTAAATCCATACACTAAAGCTCCTCATGAAATGTGCTTAGTATATGATTTCACATGGGCAATAGCTGCTCTTCTAAGCAAAATCATTCATATTAACTTGTTTTTAGGCTTCCTCTAAATCTTAACAGACTTGTTTATTATGAAAAATTGATGTTCAGAGATCAAGACATGTTTGAATTACACAAGGGCAAAAGAATCTGGAGACACTAATACAGTTGGGTTTTTATTGTCAGTGCTTCTATTGATTTGTGTAGCTTCTTCATTAGACTTCATACAGTTATCATATAGATCTATTTTATTTAAACATTATTTTTTCATTACAACAAGCCCCAAATGAGATCAAGGCCCATTGTGCTAGTCTTTGGACATACACAGGGCATTTTATAAAAGCTTACTTTCAGAACCGGCCTCCATTTGTCCTAGAGCAACCTTGCACATCTACATCTACCTGCCCAAACATGTTTCCAAAAATAACATCCATATGTGTAGATGACTGAAATCCAGTTGTTGTCTCACCTCTTTGTAAAGAAACATCTAAATTGTACCACCTGCATATACAAGTGTTAGTGAAGGAAGGATGTGCATGAAGGGGTGAATATAAATTTTGAATACTCAAGTAGTTGAAGCACAAAGGAGCAGCATTTTCAACAGTGGCTGATGGGCCAGAAATACCTCTGCTCAGGTTCTTCAGCTGCAAAACCTGTCCTGGAGTTAGTGACCTATGTCACAGAACATGCCTAAGCAGTCAACCCCTCTTCCTCCTACGCACACTGGATATCTCGCTCACATTCACGCTGCATTTGCCTATCCCCTGGCTGTCTTTCGTGTGAATGCTACACTGCCTCTACACCTGTCGGTGGCCTGCAACAAACCCTCCTGTTGCTAGGGTTCATGGATATCAGTTTTTAGGCACGCTCAGAGCCCAGGTCCTGCTGGTCAGATAGGTGTCCCCTGGCTAGTTTGAGAATCCCACTACAGGGCCTCCAGGACTCCAACTTGAGCTCAGGCTCGTTAGCTGTGGGATAGTCTCAGGAGTTAGGCAGAAGAAACTTAGGTGCCTAGCGCTTGGGTGACAGCTGAATGGCTGTTTTGAAAATGTCAGTAGCACCTGAATGATGAAATTAGGCACCTAAAGAGGCAGAGCGACACCTAAATATCTTCAAGGATCTGGGATCAGGTGCTTAACCTACTCAGGTGCTTTTTAAAATCCCACTAAGTGTGTATCTGCACTGTTAGGCCCAAAAAATATTTGAAAAATTTGACCCTAAGTGCCTAAGTCACTTTTGACATTAGGACTTTGGTGCTTTTGAAAATCTGACACAAAGTTCTCTTGTACCACTGTACTGAAATAGGGTATAATTGCCTGAGCAGGCAGGCAAAGAAATAGAAGAGGTTTGATTGAGTCTGCACAAAAAATCCAAGCCCTTAATTGCCAGTATATTATATTTTAACACAAGAGCATTACATCTAAACAGCTTCTGTTCCTGTAATTTTCAGGTTTTTTATTATAATGGCTACTTCTATTTTTCCTGAACTATTAGTTAAGTGTAGGGCAGATGTCCAGTGCAGACGCTCCATAGGAAAGGTATACAATGACCAGATAAATGGCATGGAAAGGACTTTAAAAGAGGTGTTCATTAAAGGGGAGCAGTTGGGGACTCCTATGATTGGTACTGCAGGGAACCAACCCCCCATTCTTATAGGCCACCTTACCCCTCCTATGAAAGGGGGGTGGATGGTGAGGTCCCGGCAATGGTTTTGCTGGAGGGACCTAGATGGAAAAAGAGGGGGAGCTGGTGCAAATCCCCAGGTACGGTAAGGTCCTGGCAAGAGATTTTCTGGATGGAAAAAGAAGGGGAGCTGGTAAAACCCCCTGGGTAATTATGGAATAAATGTGGGGTTTTCTGCAATGTACACTTTTATCTGCCAGGTAATCCTAGACATCTAATAATAAAATTGTGGCCTGATTAAATCCATGCCAAATGTCTGCTGTCCTTTTGGTATGGCCAGACAACTGTGTTAATAAAACTATTATAAACGCGGGAAGTTTTTCTTAAGTGTGACTGTTGCAACTGTGCATGTTGAGGTTCCTAACTAAACTTTAATTTTGATAATACTGGGCCTGATCTTAGGACAAGAATCTACCAAACCTCACTGTGTTAATTGGGAATTCTTAAGTAATCAATATAATTCATACACAATCAACAGATTTCATACACAATCAACAAACTTCCTAGTCCTTCTCTGATAACAGTAGATGATTGAATTGGTCTCTGTGGAACACTGTTCTCACAAACTCAGAAAAAAGTTTGAAGAAAGCGAAGGAATTTCCATAAAAAACATGAGATGACCTACTGTCTGCCCCTCCTCTATCACAATACATATGTACGTGCATAGAATATTAAGTCAGTGACAAACCTATAGAAAATGAACTTCAAAAACAGATATTTACAGATGAGTTACGGATCTTCGAAATCCTATTGCTGGCATCATTACTTGCACTTATCAGAGCTACTACATCACTTGCCAATATTAGTATCAACAAAGGTTATGTGGTGGGTTTTTATCTGCAAAAGCATTAGAACCTGAACTCCACTTAATATTCCAAAGTATGATTTGCCGTAATGATCCATCTCTTAAATGTCTGCAGAGTGCACATTTTTGACCCATTCCCATTATCATACCTTGAAAGCTTTCTGCAATTTTCCTAGATTATGATTTCCACCTTCTTGCTAATAAACAGTGTAGTTTTTTGGAGTATTTTTCAGGAACACAAGAATTGCCATATCACATCAGAACAGTGGTCTACTCTTGTCACCAACTGTGACTGCTGTCAGGTGCTTCAAAGGAAGCCTCTAATTATATACATTGTCTGCCTATCTAAAAGCATGATGTTATTATCGTTATCCTTGTCCTCTTTTTCCATCTTTCCATTTTTTGTGTTTTGTCTTTAGATGATAAAATGTTCAGAGCAGGGACCATGTTTTGTGCAGACTCACCCCTGACTATGGCTTTGGAAACTGTATGCAACACATGAACAAAGAATACAAAGAAGACATTTTTACAAATATTAATTATGATAGCAGTTGTGTACTTTGTTTGGCAATGCAGCAGAGTCAAATTCCAACTTACTCAAGCAATCAGATATAGAACTTTAGTTGGTTCTAAACATAGAATCATAGAAGTGTAGGGCTGACAAGGACATCAAGAAATATTCAAATCCAGCTCCCTGAGCTAAGGCAGAATCAATTATATTTAGTCCATCCCTGACAGGTGTTTGTCTAACCTTTTCTGAAAAATCTCAATGATGGGGATTCCAGAACCTCCCTTGGGACCCTGTTACCCTTATAGTAATATCTAACCTAATCTCCCTTGCTGCAGATTAAAAACCTTACTTTTTGTCTTACCTCCAGTGGACATACAGAACAACTAATCACCATCCTCTTAATAACATCACTTAACACATTTGAAGACTGTTATTAGGTCTTCCTCAGTCTTCTTTTCTCAAGACTAAAACATGCCCAGTTTTTTTAACCTTTCCTCAGGTTTTCTAAACCTTTTATCATTTTTGTTGCTCTCCTCTGGATTCTCTCCATTTTGTTCACGTTTCCTAAAATGTTGTGCTCAGAATTGAACACAGTGCTCTAGCTGAGGCCTCACCAGCGCAGAGTAGAGTGAGACAATTACCTCTAATAGCTTACTTACAACACTCCTGTTAATAGCATGCAGTGCCTCCCACCCCCTCTTCCACCTCCCGAATGATATAAGCCTTTTTTGCAATAGCATCACATTGTTGACTCATATCCAATTTGTGATCCACTATAACCTCCCGATCCTTTTCAGCAGTACTACCACTTAGCCCATTATTCCCCATTTTGTAGTTGTGCATTTGATTTCATCTTCCTAAGTGTAGAACTTTGCACTTACCTTCACTGAATTTACCTTCACTGTCTTGTTGAATTTAAACAAATTCTCCAATTTGTCAAAGTTATTTTGAATTCTAATCCGATCCTCCAAATTGCTTGTAACCCCTCCCAGCTTGGTGTTATCTGCACATTTTGTAAGCATTCTCTGTACTCCATTATCCAAATAATTACTGAAAATATTGAACAGTACTAAATGCAGGATTGACCCCTGCGGGACTACATTAGATATACCTTCTCAGTTTGAAAGGAAACTATTGATAATAACTTTCTGAGTACAATCTTTCAACTGATTTGTGCACCCACCTTATAGTAATTAAATCTAGACCACATTTCTCTAGTTTTTCTTTTTATTTTAATGGGAACATTATGTGGAATTGTTTCAGAACCTTTACTAAACTCAAGATACATTATGCCTACTGCTTCCCTCTTATCTACTAGGCCAATAACCCTATCAAAGGAGGAAATTAGGTTGGTTTGTCATGATTTGTTCTTGCCAAATCCATGCCGGATATTCCTTATAACCCTGTTATTATCAAGGTGCTTACAAATTGATTGTTTAATGATTTGTTCCAGTATCTTTCCGGGTATCAAAGTTAGCGTGGACAGCTCTATACTCACTATAATTTTTCCATATTGCTTTGAGAGCATGAGAGGTTGTTTTACTTTCTTTGGTTTCTTGTTCTGATAGGGGCCAATCACATGGCTGCGGGCAGCATGAAACAATCATGGAAGTCACTGGGCCCAGAGTGTGTCTTTTGGTTTTTAATGCTGCCATTTAGCTGCCCAGGTTAATGGTGGCTGGACACTATATTTGAGTGTATTTTCCACAGTACAAGCTTGTTGCAGAGAATTGAAAAGCATATTTTCTAATTTAATACTGCTAAAATATCTTGAATAGATGTCACTGTGCTGATTTGTTACCAGGCTAGATTCTGCAGAACAAGCTGATTCTTGTTAAATAGTCTAAAGGGCTGAAGTGCACGATACAGAGATGCTGTTTTTCATGACAGTTTAGCTCTGTCTTCTATACATTTTACTACAGATATGTTTTATCTGTCATTATTGCTGCAATGCAGCTTTGTAACACAATTCTGTTTTCTCTATCATCTTTCATACATAATGTATTACAAATAAGTTAAATAAAATATATAATAAAAAGACAGAAAAGTTCTGAGGTAAAATTCCATGAAACATGCAACAAGAACTTCCCAAATGGGGAGTATATCCTTTAGGTTCACTACTAATGGCGATCCCTAGAGATGGTATATCGTTTACTGTTTATAGCATGGTAGTGCCCAGAGACACTAACTGAGATCAGGCCCCATTATGCTAGGCACTGTGCAAATACATAGTATGAGACAGTCCCTGTCCTAGCGAGCTTACCATCTAAGACTAGATTTTCAAAGAGCATAAGAGAGTGGGATGTCTACTCTCACTAAAATTCAGTGAGAGTTGGGTATCTAATTCTCTTAAGCTTCTTAAAATGCTAGCCTAAACAGACAAAGTAGACAAGGGAAGTATTATCCCTACATTACAGATGAGACACTGGGACACAGAGATTACGAACAGCACAAATGACAGTTAGGCACCTAACAGCCATTTGCACCTTTGAAAACTTTCCTCTAAGGCTATGTCTACTCTGTGAGGTAGGGGTGTGAGTCTCCTGCTTGTGTACACATATTTGTGCTAGCCAAGTACAAACCTGACTGAAACTCCACAGCCATGTTATCATTTATACTCTGACTAGCTCAAATATGTATACACAAACAGGGAAAACACATCCCTAGTTCATAATGTAAACATAGCCTATGTGACATCCCCAAAGTCATATAGGAAGTCTGTGGCAGAGTCTGGAATTGAATGCAGCTCTCCTGAGACCCACCCTACTGCCTTAACCATGAGATCATCCTTTTACAAAACTAATTGCTCCCAAACTTTTAAAATGTTTCAAGCCCAATTTGATCCAGGGATAGGGAAAGATTCCAGGAGGCTTTATTTCAGCCAAAGCTATTGACCCATCTCTAACTCTAATGCAGATTTCCATGTTGTATTGCAGAATATCAAGTTCTGTTCCTTTTTGGATTTCAGTTTGCAATGATTTTTCACTCCCATACCTCACATTGTTTCCAGAACTGTGCAATTTCACACACAAATTGAGTGAATTGAGTCTAGATTTACATTGTTAACCCCAAAATTCTATAAAACTGAGATGTATTTGAACAAAAATCCCTTCACCCAATTTTAGGGTATATAGTTTTATCAAAGTCTGCCATTGTTCACATGCACCCAGCATCCATTTACTTTGCTGCTTGTTTCATAGGAGTATTTTGTGCCTGCATGTGTCTTCCTCTGCGATGGTCGTACCACAAAACTGCTCTTGCCCCTATATTAGTTCAACTGGCTGGGAAGGATAAAACATAGTTCTGTAACACTAGCAAATGCCTCAGTGCTTTGTAGAGAGCAGTGAGGAGCTGAACGTGCAATTGAGATGAACACGTCTTCTCTAATCAATATTTTAAGAAACTCTTCATTGAAAGCCATTTGTAGTTGTCCTTGCACAGGTGTGACAAGGAATGCGTGGGAGCAGGAGTCAGCTGTAGTATTGCTGGCAGGTGCCAGCACTGCACATAGATGGTGCCAGCAGGGGGGCTAACCTCCTCAAAAGAGGTGGGATGGAGGAACCAAACTATGTACCAGCAGGAGAGCTGACAAGGTGTGAAAAGGAACAAACATTGCCCACTCTCCTATTGTGATAGAGCTGTTGCTTCACTACAAGGCTTCCAGAGGCTCCCAGAGACAGCCAGAATTGCTCCTGCAGCATGTCCCTGCTACACCTGTGCAAAACTGAATGGGTCTATAAGCCACAATCTGGCCTTTCATTTCAAGAGTTTTCATCAGACATGAGGGTCTCTTTCTAAATCACTTGTAGAAAAGACTTCACTCCCCTCCCTTGTGCCTCAACTTTGACACTTTTGCTTTTGGTTTCCCTTCCCACGTCCCCCATCTTGTGCCTGCAGCTGTTACATTCCCTCTGTGTCTGTAAGCTACTTTCCTTCTCTCCTGTGCGCTTCTCCTCTTCTATGTGCTTCCAATTCCTATCCTTTTGCATGTTTCCTTTGAATCTGTGGAGTCCGGGGGCTGTGCAGTGTTCCCAGTATGCCTCCCATGCTGGCTTTGGGGTGCTGGTACCATGAGAGTGAAGTCAGCCTTTAGAACTGTATAAATGTTTAGCTAAAGTTTGTCAAAAAAGCATCTGAAACCACATGCGTGCACACACGATTACTTATTTAAAAACTAAGTGACATATTTTACTCATTTTAAAGACAATAATTTGCTCTGGAACTAACTAGTAGCCTGGAGTTAATTTTAAAAAAAACGGTCAGTAAAGAAACCTCTTAAGACAGAGTTCACAATGGAAATACGGTAATTCAGCCACAGATACAGGAGAATGAATGTAACATGCTGCTAACAGGGAATTGATAACATTCCCCTTTATTCAAGATGTTTGCTTTCCTAAATTTGTGTGGTATGACCTTTTGTGGAGCTCATTATCTAATAAACCTCTAACCTTTAAAATGTTTGAGATAATTTACAGTAAAGATATTTAATTTATCTTTTTAGCCCCACACATTAAATGTACAATATTAAAAATTATCACCAGGAGAGCCTCTGGAACATCCTGTAAAGGAGCACTTTTATAGCTGGCCTTGGGCATGCCAGACACATTCTGTAGACTTTGCTTCAGTTGAAAGAATTAGTCTATGTCACAATGTTGTTATAAGTTAGCAAAATCACAGCTAGAGATAAATGTTTTGCAACTGAAGTTATCGTTGAGCTCATGACCACAAAAAGCAGAAAACAAAGAAAAACCCAACACATTTTAAACCCAACACACTGAACCGTGGCCAGACTGGGAGCTGCAGTCGGTGAAACAGCAGGTAAACAAAGCAGCGGGGCCCTCTAAGGGTGCTTACCCTGCGGTCCCGCGTGCCAGCGTTGCCAATGCCTGTTTTAAGGTTATGAATATAAATGCATGGAAGTCAGGGAATATTAGTTTAAAAAAATAACACTTTACTCTCAGGATTGCAGGGTGGGAACTTGCTGCTTTATTCAACTGCACAGACTGGAGTGGGAAGGGAATGGGAAACTCCCACTTACAGAACAGGAAGCAAGGGAGGGGTGGAACATGGCTCCATCCCATAGTACTCTGGGTAACTCAGTTAATCTTATCAAGGCCACTTTACTAAACTCCTAAATCAATCTACCTTGCAGCAAGAGCTGGCATAAGTGTCAATATAATAGTTTTAGCCTGTATGAAATTAAATCTGTTATCATGTATTCCAGGCAGCTACCCTGTCCAGGCCCTACTTGTCACCTCACTGAAGGACTATCACCAAGAAGCCATCACAGAGCAATCTCGCATCACCAGCTTGGACTGTCTCTAAATTGGTGGCCAAACCCTATGGAACAATGGATTTTCATTTCAATTTTCTGGGTTTCAGTGACCTTCTCCCCCAAAATAATATAGTCAAACATGGACATTTCCCATTAAAAGACCATTTTTGTCAAAAAAATTTTAAAAAGTTGAAGACATTTTTTTGACCTACTGCTACTTAAGACAGTGTTAAGGGCACTTCTCAACATCACCATCACTTTACAAAAGCCATTTCTCACTTTTTTAAAAAAAAATTTAAATCAACAACTTGCAGGAATGACATATCTTGATTCACTCCCCATTAGAAGGAATCCCAGGCTGAGTATCAGGGAAGTTTTTCAAGAACATATTGGAACAACAGGACAAGATGGAGGATTTGAGGGGGAAATTCTGTTCTTAGTTACAATAGAGAAAAGTCAGAGACTTTTTACTGATATAAATGGAGTTACTCTGGACTGGCATAGTGTAGAAGAGAGAAAAAAATTGACCCAACATTTTGGCTCTGTTGCCCTGGAATGGATCAAGCTCATGGAAACCATATTGCATGCATTCAGCCACCATGAATTAATAAAAGAGAACACCACATAGTTAAGGGTTAATTTGAACAAGCAGGGCTTCTCAGGGAAAGGCCAAATGCTGGCTGCTGGCTTGCAGTTTCTGCTAATCAGAATTGGAGGAGGGGTGAAAAGAATCAACAAATTGAGACTGAAAGAAAATAAGTAGATGGAGACCTTGAGTTTGGGCCTTTTATATAAAAGCTTATTATGACTAAGATTGTTAGGAATTTTTGTTGATAAATAGTTTATTGAAGTTAGGAGAAGTGATGACCCAGTAGAGGGCCACTATGAGGTGTATGTTTTGTAAAAGTTAGTTATAAAAAAGATTAGATAATAGAGTGCACTTTGGAGATGTTCTCTGAAGTTATCCTGAGAAACTTTCCTGACACCATACTCCCCAGTGGGGAAGCAACCAGCTATCACCAACCTGCTGCTAGTTGCTCAATACCAGCTCAGATTCTAGGTATTTGGGATGTTCTAAACCTATTGCTTATGCTTCTGTGTGGTTAAATCTAACAAACTGTAGTTTTAGATAAGAACACACTTGTATCAATTTTTCATCAGTCAGAAGTGCTGTGTTCTCATTGATTTATTCCTGACACTGCCTAGAGTGAAATAGTTAAATTATCACTGCTTTGGATTCTGAAAACCCTGAGTAACAGCTCCTGCTCTTGCCCATCTACATCATGGTGGCATATATGGGTGCAAGGGGCCAGAAGAGAATTACCCCCATGTAGGGTCTTACACTAGCCCCCCTCACAAACACCCTGGCATAGGTGATGTGCGAGGGAATAACTGTAATACTTGGTGATTGCAGCTGCCTGGAATCCCTGCATCACAAAGTTGCCATGAAAGCCCATTTTGTCTCCTTCACCTGAGCTGGCCTTCTCTGCTACACCCTGCAGGACAGAACCCAGCCCAGGGTCTTTTCCATCTTCCTGGAAGGAAGTTCCATATGTCATAACTCAGGTCACAGTTCTGATAAATCAGGATTGCCTAATTTTTCTCTTTTCTTAATACTTGTCTTTAATGTTTATTTATTCCCCATGTGAATGTTGGAGTACAGCAATTTCTTTCTCTGTAATTTGTCATATTTGATACAGCAATTGGAGCTTTCTAATATCAACATTCAGACAAGTATTTGAATAATCTACTTTGGTATTTGCTTTTATGTACAATGCCTGTTCCAATTTTGGCCACTTCTGCTGCATCTTAACCCCACTTACTTCTAGTTTTGCTCTGATTGATCACGGACATCTTTGTAAAATCCTCTAGGTATACAAAGACAGCCCCTATTTCTCTAGTCTGAGCATGCTTATTTTTTTTTAAACTTTTCCCCATAGAACTCATTCTGAAAATCTTTCAACACATTTTGTTGTTTCCCTTCTGAAATTTCTCCAACTTCCCCCTCTCTCGCTCTTTTTTCATTTTTTAAATGCAGTGCATGCCTGGGACTGAACAGATGACCCTAGGGAAAGTCCTCATTCACTTATTATTTAGGTAAAGTCCCCTGGCCTGAATTGGGAGTTTGCCTGAATAAGTACTTCAGGAATTGGTCTCTTGTTTATTTTACATGTGCTATTCCTCAGTTAATGCAAATCAATATAGCATTTGCCTTTTTGTACCTGCACTGCACTGTTGATTCATATGCAATTTACCATCCACTACACCTCAAAGATTCTTCCCTTTGGCACTACTGTCTGTTCCATTATCCTCTATCCCATGACTAACTATTCCTTCTTTATGCGAACCACTTTCTTTGTTGAATCTTATTTTATTGATTTCAGCACGTCTCCAGGCTGTATTTTAATCCTATCCTGCAAAGTGTTTGCAATAATGCCTAGCTTTGTATCAACTGTGAATTTGATTTTAGGAAGTTCATCATCCTTCAAAAAGGCTAAAGAAAATATTAAATAGGAACCTAAAATAGACTCCAGCACAAAAGCCTAATTCTGAGAACCTTAACACTTGTTATTCAGCCCTTGCTCAAGCAAATTCTTATCACAAAGTCAATCGGAGTTTCCCTAAATAGAGGCTGAATAAAAGCCACTAGCTGGCCCCAAATTAATGAATTCTTCATTATTTCTACATTATTTTGTATATTACAAGTGTCATCATAAAACCACATTCTGATCACAGATGTATTTGAATGGGAGCATTAATTAATCAGGTGTTCTATTTACTTGTGTCAGAATACTCATTACCACCATATACTGTGCCACAGTTGAATGTCAAAGCAAGTAGTGTAAGTAAACCTCAAACTCTGTGACCAGAAATGTGTCTACACTGCAATTGCAGGTGTGATTGTAGCTGATGTAGGTCTACCTATGCTCGCTGTCATCTAGCTAGCCCAGTTAAAAACTGAAGTGCAGACACAGAAGCATGGGCTTTACTGTGGGCTGTACAAGAATACCTGACCCAGTCCCCTGTCCTTCAAGTACTCCTGAACCCAGGGCCATGCAGCTGCATCTTCACTGTTATTTTTAGCTGTGCTTGCTAGATTAAAGCTAGTGTGAGTATGCTTACATGAACTGCAATCACCTCTGACTCCAGTGTAAACATGGCAGTGAAATATGGCTTTTCTTGCATCAAACATGAGATCAGTTTTATTCAGGGATTTATAACTTTGTTGTATTTATTCACCACAGTTACAGTTCTCAAATTGTGGTTAGATGGCTTCTCCTTTTAACATTTGCCAATCTTTATCACATAGCTGTTACTGATATTGTCTAGTCTGAGCACAGGCAAAAGCTTTGTTTAATCTCAGCTATCATTCTGTAGAAGGGAGGGAGTGTGAGCTAGTGAGTAGGGCCCTGGCGTGGGATTCAACAGACCTCAGTTCAAGACACAGCTTTAATGCTGTGGGGTGATGCACTGTTTCTCTGAAGAAACAGCAGCACTTCTGCAATGTCAAACTCTGTTTCTTTGAGGCCTGTAAGGAAGAAAGAGTGCAGAGAGGGCTTTGAATCATTGCATGAGCAAGTAGGTGTCATTGTACTCATGCAATTGAACAAGTAGTAAAATCAGAATGTCCAAAATAGCTTCCATTTCCCTGGCTTCAAGCATAACAAGTTAAATAAAAGACATTTAAACAAGTGAGGTGTAACAAGGTATGTAAAATAATTATAATGAAAGTATATTGTCAGAATCATCTATATGCACCAGCTGCTTCACACCACTTGGAAGCAGCTGTAAGCCCAGTGAAACTGGTTAGTTGTTGTTATGTAGTTTATGGTGCAGTGTGTTGCTGGAGAGAACTGGTAGATTAATAACGTTTCTTCAATTATCGATTTCTCTAATTTTTATTTACTGTATACTGGTATATCAATACTACAGAATACATTGGTGTACTTTTTAAGAACTTTCAGAAATAGAACAATGGCACCATCCCATTTCCTTCATGAAATATCATACAAGACAGCCCTTCATCTTCAGAGAGACGGTTCGGCACCTGCCTGTAAATTTGTCATCCATTGCTGAAGTATATGAAGTAGAAGGCATGCTTGTGTCAGAACAAGATTTAAATCCATTAAACTAAAATCAGCCACGAAGGCATTTCTGTTGCTGGAATTAGGCAAAGTAACTCTTTTAACATCTTAAATTGATTTGAAATAACAAATAATCACACTAAGTGATCTGAGATTGCACAGTTAAATTCTAAAATGTGTCATGGAACAGAGTTCATGTTAGCACTTCCTAGAAAGATATGAGTATATCATATTTAGAACAAATTAGTACACTTTTATGCTGAAGACACCAGCTTCTATCTTGTAGTCCCTATTGTGGTCAAACTCTCATTAACATCAACTGGATTTATTTTTTTTTATCTAGAGGAATGCAGAACTGGATTCTTCTTCTACAACGAACAAAAGGTCAAACTTATCCACCCCTGATCTAGCTCCATTAGCTTTAGTTTACTTTGGGTATGTCTATGCTGGAATCAGAGGTGTGACTGCAGTACATGTAGACACAGCTGAGCTAGCTTTGATCTAGCTAACTCAAACAACAAGTAGCCACAGTAGTATGGGCTAGCTGCTCCAGTTCATACCCAGCATGATAGGTTTGGGGACTTCTACAGCCTGTGCTGCTGCAGCTACACTGCTATTGTTACTCAAGCTAGCTAGATCAAAGCTAGCTCAGCTGTGTCTAAACATGCTGCAGTCAGGACTCTGATTGCAGTGTAGACATACCCTGAGACAACGGCATTTGGCTTCTTGTGTTTATTCTGATAGCAACTATAGTTTTTTCTTAAATGTGTTTTTTTCCCTAAATTTAGTCAGATCATAAGTAAAAAACGTATAAAATTCTGTAATTATCACAATATATGTGGTATAGTTTAATAAAAAGTGACCAAAGGACTAACAATTAGTTATCTAAGAATATGTTGATAGATACATATTTACTGGACTCGAAAGTGCCTATGATTTGGCCTGTCAAGTTATTTTGGTGATGAGTCATTCCATTTACTCCTTGTATGGTACATTCCATTATTGGCTAACTGTACATTTATGACTTTCTCTGTATATTGCATCTGATTTAATACCTCTCAATTAAATTGATCAGTTGTTTTCCACATACAATCCTTTTCAGTGGACCCATTCTAAGCACAGACACTTCCAAATAGCATAGAAAAAAATCTTTTCAGCCTCAAGGACAATGTTGTACCATCTTGCAATCATGCAGTTATCTAACCTTACCAGACAATACTACTCTTACAAAATGACTTCATTGTTGATCTTCCCTTCAACCCTAACCCCAGCAACAAGATAGTAGGCCAGGTCTTCAAGCTAGGTTGGTGCCCTTGCACAAAGGTGCTGTATTCCAGCTCCAAAGGCCCAGAAAATTTCCCTGTTAAAGGGGAACTGGTTCCGTACCACTGTTAGACCCTATTCCTTGACCCCGCCCCACAACTCCTGATGGAGGGCTGGTGTTGGATTTCCATTCCACCACAGCAATCCTGCCCCGTCTATGGGTCTGATAATAACCCTAAAGTAGTCAAATAACTTAAATCTGATTGGAAGCAACTGCAAACACCATCAGGTCTGGGCTTGCCCTAAGATTCAAAGAGCCTATCCATAAGCCTGATGCAAAACTGACCCCATGCTTCGTGGAGATCTAGTGCACGAAAGAATTTGCCTCAACAGCTCTCTTGTCCAAGAATTGATGTGACAGAGGCCAGTGTCCCCTTAGCCAGGGATAACCCCAGAAAGAACTTTTCACATGGTTGCACAACCTACTTAATTTAAAATGTCATGATGGAGGGGCTGCCAGGCCAAACTTCAGAGAGTTGTACTTTGACCCCCATGCAGAAGGTCACAGTGGCACTCTGGTTTGGACAAGAGCCCTCTCCACCAAGGGGCCAGCGGGCCAAACCCGAGCAGCGCTCCAACCCAGCATGCCAGCCACCATGCCACAAAATTTGGGAGCCCTCTCAAACTGGAGGCCTGAGGCACCTTCTCCCCAGGTCGCTGTGTTCTCCAGTTGTACTCCAGCTGCAGGCATGACTTCCCTTAACCTCTATCCTTTTTCTGTTAAGATTTTCATGACTGTCTATGATGCATATGACTTCAGCAACCACTGTCCAGTTCATATGACATTACCTGGACAATAATGACTGAGGTAACAGAAAGTAATGCTTCTCTCGAGTATCACCACATTGGCTTATGTAGTTATCCAACAGGAACTAAACTAATTTTATGAGTCCTGGTTCTCACAAGTATTACCCCATTTTACAGATAGGAAAGTAGAGACACAAAATTAAGCTAAGGTTCTTGCGCCAGGTCACACGAGTCAGTTTTAGACAAGGAATATCTGCCTGTGGTAGTTTTGAGAGCATAGTGAAAGATATGTCTGGATACTGTCAGTGGTAAATGTTTGTTGCAATACAGATGGCACGGGGAAAAGAGGGAAAGGGAAAGAAAGTCTGTACTATAATCACAGTCATTCTATTTACACTCTCTCACTCCACGATATGGTTATATTTATTTGTTTACAATTCCAAAGTAAAACAAAAGACACTTCAGTCCTTTCAAAGCATTACTGTTTTCGATACCAAGCTGACACCACAATGAAGAAAGCTAGTAATGACTTCAATTCTGCATTCCCATGTGAAAGAAAACATCTATTTTACAGGAATGAATAATGTACCTGCAGAGGCTATAGATCACAACCTATGAAATTAATGGACACATTACATTGGATACGCATGAAAGCATTGGAGGCATAACAGGTCTAAAATGAACATTACAGATGAAGTAATTCAAACGTGCTCACTGCTTTGAAGACTATTTGTTAGAGACATATTGCATACACAAACTCCTGCAAACAGGCAGAGTCACCTGCAGTTCAATGGGAGTACTCATGTTGTATAAGTGTTTGCAGAATCAATCCCTAAGAG
Source organism: Dermatemys mawii (assembly GCA_007922305.1). Lineage (NCBI taxonomy): Eukaryota > Metazoa > Chordata > Testudines > Dermatemydidae > Dermatemys > Dermatemys mawii. Next base: position 27,073,546 of record ML677341.1, read on the forward strand.
ATGAGACTGTTTTTTTTTTTCCAAAGGCTTCACTCAATAACACACATTCTGCAACAATGACATCAAGAGATTATAAACCTTGAAGATTAAGATGTATAAGCTTTTGACAAAATACCCCATTAAAGTATATAAATTATCCTTTGGTGGATGAACATGGCTAAACATGATGCATTGTTTTACTGTTGAAAATGTATTTGGAGTATTTATAGCTGTTGATTATGGCTAGGCTGTTATTAAGGAATTTAATGAAAAAGAAGCAGTAACTCTGCCATTTTTCTATGATACTATTCATACCGTTATAGCACCTTACATAAATAAGTTAATAAATAATAATAATTAGAGTTATGTCAGAATATGCTTTAAACAGGAGCTGCAGTTCTGAACTTGGATATACCTGAGTCTGTTTCATAGGTGCAGGGGAAAAGGTCACTCATTTAGGCAGCACTGTGTCCCACCCTGGATGCTGCTAACCTCCTCAGGGGCTCTGTGCTGCAAAAGACACTCCTGGGAATTCGAGGCACTCCTTGGGCTGTTCCTACAACACTCACTAATGTTGCATACATTTTTGCAGGACCATTCAGAGATGAGATTGTTTTTTTCCCCCAAGATCTTGATAACCCAACCCCATTTTTCAGTAATCCTGCATATCCAACCATCCCCATAGTACTATGAAGCCCACAATGCCTTGGTTCTGCACTAAAAATGAGCGAGTCTAGGCCTGTAGTCTCCCTTAAATGTCCTGTAATTCCTTTCTATGAAACAAGAGTAATTTTTCTTCTGTCCCATGGCTTCTCCACACCCAAATAAAAGGGGCAAAATCCAGTATGCAAGTTAGTTCAGCCATCCCTACTCAGAGAGTAGGGATGGAAGGCTATCCCTACTCTCTGACAACCCACACCTCACACTGCCCCCTCCCAACCCCTTTGTTTGTATGAAGGCACTGGATGTGCAGAAGAATCAGAGGAAAGGAGTACTCTGCATTGCTATTTACATAGGTGAGGTGCTAGTCCATACCTGAGGATCCTCAGCACTGGCTAAGGGGTGCACAGCTGCTTTGAATCCTCTTTGCTGTGCAAGGTCATGAAAGGCTTGTGCAAGTTCTAAATTTAAATCCAGGCAGGGTTGAAAGTAGAAATGGGGAGTTACTGGTATGGGGCTGGGTTGGGGCCAGCTGTGGCCTCCAAAAGGGGTGGAGCCTCAGGTGGAAGGTGCGGGGCTGGGGGTCAGAGCCAGCTACCCTATCCCAGTAAGTGCCTTCTCCCTCCTCCTCCCCCAGCCAGAGTAGCAGCAGCAGCCGGGGCTCCAGCAGCAGTTTAAAGGGCTGGGGCTGTAGAGGCAGCAAGGGCCTGGGCCCTTTAAATAGCCACTGGAGCCCCGCCACTACTCCAGGGCTCTTTAAAGGGCCCAGGGCTCCCCTGCTTCTACAGCACCGGCCCTTTAAATAGCCACCGGAGCCCTGGGATAGCGGCGTGGCTCCAGTGGCTATTTAAAGGGCCAAGGCGATAGAGGCAGGGGAGCGCCAGGTCTTTTAAATAGCCCACGGAGCCTCTACCCAGCAGAGCTTTGGTGGCAATTTAAAGCCCGGTGCTGGGAGCCCCAGGCCCTTTAAATTGCCACCTGAGGGAAGCCGGGCTGTCCCAGTATGGCACACCCACTCTTGCCAGTACGTCATACCGGGGCATACCGGCTTACTTTCACCTCTGAATCCAGGTCAGTGGAAGGCCACCAGAGGTAGATTTGTCCCATTATAACTATTGGCATCACGAAGTTTTCAGCTCAGGTGGAAATTTGTTTACAAAACTTCATCAAAACCGCAGCATAGTTTGGTGGCTAATATGACTCTGAAGTTTGTTGTTGCTGTGACTATGATGTTCTATCAATAACCAGGTTTCTTTTGATTTGGGTTGTACAATAGTTACTAACATCTGATTACTTAACTCACATAAGTAGTCAGTCGAACCACACCGATGGTTGCACAACCTAGCCCTATATATTAATAATGAAATTTTGCCAAAATGATATCCATGCTAACATTTAAAATGTAGCTGTCTTGCCTCTGCGGGTTTGCTGTTCAGGTCTGGGATTAGAGAGTTTCTCTCTATTAACTTTTATAATAACTGCATATTGTGGATTGACTCAATATGTAGTACTAGCTCTTTCAGGACAATAATAATGCATTATACTGAACATCTGCTTGCTGATCTCTCCATTCAGTGGATCAAAAAGAATTATAATATATTATGTCAACATTTTGCCTTATTAATGCTTTATGAGGCATTGGTTTCTATCTGTGCCACAGAGTTGCAATTAACAGGCCTCAGTGCACTAAAACATTTTCAAACAGAAGTCCCTGGAAACAGAATGTAAAGTAATGGGGGAAAAAAAAAGGCTTTTTTAGCTTTATTTTATGTTGGTGTCAGGAGGAAGATGAGTCCCAAACTCCTACATTTTATGTTCTTTTTTCATAGTTTACTACTGTTCAATATTTAAATATTATGGAGGCTTTGTATAGGGCCTAATTAATTCCATTGTAATCACTGGAAAGACTCCTATTACATTGAGTGGGCATTGGCTAATGCTCTAAATAACTAACGTTAGACAGATAAATAGATTAGATGGAAAAGCATGAAAGTCAAGCATTAAAATTAATTTGAATAAATGATTGAACAAGGAAATTGAGAAATAACAGTATTCTGACAACCTACAACCTAGCTTTTGCAGCACATATGGCATTTAATACTGAGCACACTATTGAAATACTGCAGTTCTCAGCCACAAAGGCGGTGACTTGAGGACAGAAAGCATCTTAAATCTCAAAAATCTTTATTTTTGTTGAAATAATTTAACAATACTGTTACTGAAACAGGGTTTGGGTTTTATTCTTTGTTTGCATTTTTATTTCTCTCAACTTCGAAAATGAAAAAGACCCCATAGTTATTCTTTTGCTGATAACCAGTGTTGCAGTGTTTGAGTACAGACACTGCAGATGGATATTGATTTACTTTTGTTTTTAAACAACTTCCACTGGGATTTTAAAATGTAGAGTGGGGTTTTTTTTCTTTTCTTTTCTTTTTTTTTAAAGAGAGTTTTTATACTATAAAAGAAAAAAACTTTCAGGTCAAATTTATCCCAGTGGCGTACCTTTATGAAAACTGACTGAACAGTTCAGTATTTTATTTGCAGGACTGTGGCGTCTACAGTATTTCCCTACAAATTCATCTTCACTGGAACACAGAATTCACCCAAATGGATCAGACAATTGTTTTTTTCAGCTGGGTAGCCTACCTCTGGCAAACACCACTAACATACTGCAGCAGTAGGTAAAACAAGAATTTTGGTTATCCTTCTGTTTGGAAATACCCCTGTTCTTGAACTTTAAAGGGACCGCAGATGTCTCACCAGTTTTGTACCCACCATTGACTTGTATTGATAGGGACTGTAACAGTACAATGTTCAACGGGAGTCGGTGGAACCACTCATGCTTAAAAGTTAAGCACATGCTTAAGTACTTCCCTGGAACAGGGAGGGAATAGACAGCACATTTCAGGGTCAAGCTCCAAGTCATTCCAGGTCATTCACTTTCACTGGGCTGGGCGGGAGGATTGGGGTGAGGGAGGGGTTGAGGGCTCCAGCTGGGGGTGCGGGCTCTGGAGTGGGGGCAGAAATGAGGAGTTCTAGGTGCAGGAGGGGGCTCCTGGCTGTGGCAGAGGTTGAGGTGTGAAAATGAGGGCTCCAGCTGGGAATGTGGGCTCTAGGATGAATCAGAGGGGTTCAGAGTGTGGGAGGGGAGTCAGGGCTGGGGCAAGGGGTTGAGGTTGCAGGAGGTAATGCAGGCTCTGAGAGGGAATTTGGGTGCTGGGGGGGCTCAGGGCTAGGGAGGGGTTTGGGGTGCATAATCCTGCTGGGCTGAGCTGAGGAGTCAGTGCTTGGGATGGGGGCAGCGCACATAGAACCCCGTGGCTGCCCCTGCGTTCAGGAGCTAGGCATGCCGGTCGCTTCTGGGAGCCACACAGAGCCACAGCAGACAGGGAGCCTGCCTTAGCCCCGCTGTGCTGCCAACTGGGCTTTTAGCAGTTGAAAACTGGACTCCTGACAACCCCAGTGTGAGGGGTAACAAAGTGGTGACTGTCCCTCCATGGCCTGCTCTTCTCTTTCCCTTGCAGAAGGTTTAGGGGATCCTTAGTCCATGGGTGGAGAAAGGGTAAGGTGGTAGTAGAAGTCACCAGTTATTCTTCTCCTGACTACATACATGCAGGCTCTCGCTCTCTGTCTCTCTCTCACACACACACTCCTATGAGACAAACCCTCATATAATTACTGTACATTGGGCCTACAGTAACTTGTGCAGGTTCCCTCTCCTTGTTGTGGAAACATCCCCAACACACAGAGATTTTAGAGGCAGTGGTCAGGAGATCTCCTAGCAACCTGGGAAAAGTGAGGGTTCACTTACCAAGCAGCAGCAGGAAGGTGATTAGCTAGGTGGGAGTGTAGACACAAGGGCACATGTTTGGATGAGAGGGCCTACTCTGCCTCTTTAGCCAGAGGGGAAACTGTGTGCCCTATTCCTCCAGCAGAAGAATTAGAAAGAAACTTGATGGCTGTGGACTCCAGATTTTCCACTTCATCCTTGAAGGGAAAATGGGGCCCTTTGCATTTTTTAAAACTTGAATCAGGGCCTCCAATTTTCAAAAAGGATTTATTTTTAATTGTTGAAGTGATATTTTTGCCTGGATGAAAATGATGCTGATTAATATTAATTTAACAGAAATAGGAAATCTTCTCTTCTTAGAACAGGGTAGCAATGATTTAGTTCTCACATTAAGAAATTGAAGCATCCACTATGCACAAATTAAAACAAATTTGCCATTTGCTTTAAAGGACAAGCAATTGTAGTAATGAGTAGAATAGAAATAATGTGTTCAATTTATTTGTAAAAAGCTATTCTTCATATTTAATATCTAATCCACAGGTTGGAAATAGCAACAACTGAGGCATTAAAATGTAAATTATAAAAGTTTATTAATGTTTTAAAATTTGGAATGCTGTATACATAAAGCTCAAAATGCATTTGACTTGACATAACTGTAACTTCCCCCGTATTATACAATATTTCTACTGAGGACAGCTCATTTTCAGCACATCACTCAGTTCAACTCTGCCCTCTATTGCACAGGTAGAATGCTGCTTCTTTCCTCTTACTACCATGTGTGTGCTAGTGTGGGTAGTTCTACTGGTTTCAGTGAGAGTTGCACCTATGTAAACAAGGCTGGATTGAGCCCCTAAAACAAAAAAAAAAACTTCTACTTTTTTTGTTTTGATTTGGTGGTGGAAGAGGTACTGGTGAGGGGTGGCCATTGTTGTTTGAGGTTTTCTGTTGTTGTTGTTGTTGTTGTTTTAATTTCTTAAATTAAAGCCTGCCTTTACCATTCATTTTGGAAATAATCTAAAGATATCTGTAGCCATCCAAGGATAGCCTAGAAAATAAACCTCCAGCATCCAGACTCTGTCAGAGGAGAGGGGGAAATGAATTTATAACCATAGTCATCTTTGATCCTGGGTTGAAGGAAGTGTGCAGAAAGCAGGCTCAGATCAGACTTGTACTGAAGTTAGGCTGCTTGGTTTAGCCCTACTGAAACCTCCTCAAGGAAGTTCAAAGGGCACTGCAGGCAGGAAGGGGTTGTAGTTGGGGACAGCTGCTCTATAAAGCATAAGGGGTCAGCAGAGTAGTAGAAATAGTGCCTGGAGCCTAGTATTCATAGTGCCTGGAGCCTCGTACATAGTGTGTAGTCCTGTGAGCAGTCCCAGTGAAACCAATGAAACTACCCAGGGAATATGCTACTACTCATGTGTGCTAGGGTTACATGATCAGATCCTGAGAAAGGATCTTTGATTTTGTTCCTTGATCTTTAATCTGGGTAATTTAATAACTGACATGTCATAATGACTTCAGTTGAGAAAGCAAAGGAAGTTCTTTAAATATTGAAAAAAAAAGTGCAATTCAGAATGTCTTAGCTTGTAATCTTAATGGTGTTTTCGGAGTAAAATAGAAAGATTATAAAGCTCTTGATTATGCCTATTCTGGAACCACGGCCAATGGGAGCTGCAGGAGCGGTGCCAGCGGCAGAGGCAGAATAGAGCTAGGAGCTGAAGGAGGGACACTTTGCCGTTTCTGAGGATTCCACCCTTCCCTGCAAGGTAAACATCGCCCAGAGCCCTCACCTCCTCCCTCACCCCAACTCCAAGCCCTGAGCCCCCACATGCCTCCTGCTGCTGCTGGGGGGAGGGTGTCCAAGATTGCACCAGCAGTGGCCGGTGCAATTGGCCCAGGGGCTGTTTGAGCTACTTGGGCAGCCCTGGAGCCAGTCGCGCCCGCTACTGCAGAAGACAATTGCCTTAGTTGTCATCAATCCCAAAGACCTTTCAAGTCCTGAAGAAAAGCTCTGTGTGGCTTGAAAGCTTGTCTCTCTCACCAACAGAAGTTGGTCTAATATAGAATGTTATTTCACCCACTAATCCCAAAGAACAATTACTGGGAATTGCTGGGGCATAAGGTTTACAGGGGGCCAGATTGCTTTTTTAGCTCTCTGATGGCATTTTATAATACCTTGGTAAGAGTCATGTATTCTGTCAAACATTTTCTGTTGCACTGATGTAGGGATAACCAGTCTGGACCCCTTCAACAATAGACCTTAGCTTATAATAACAGCCCCCAAAGCCACTCAGTATAGGTGCATAGATGTTTCTTGCTTTGTCTGGGTTGTCTAACCCTCCCTTGAATGGGTCATGACTCAGATCAATACTTCACCTCCCTCTTGTTTATTTTTCAGTTCTTACAGGTGTTTTTCTGTGATTGATAAAGTATTAAGAGCTGTATCTACAAAACCTTCTATGAGCAGCTCCTCCTGTTTCCTCTCTTGCTGTAGTGCATCTGGGATTGGGGACTGGAGATCATATCAGCTGTAGTGAGTTACTGTCTCATCATATGAGTAATCGAGAACTAAATCATCATCAGTCTCACTCTAAAATGTTATATCCTAGGTCAGTGATTCATTTACTATTTTCATATATATAATTCTCATAGAAAAATGACTGACCAAGTATTATTATTTTATCAACTACAATTGGTTAATAACACAGCAAAAGCATCCTGATTGGTTAATAACTCAGACTGGCTAATAATTAAGTTACACAGTGTTTTAATATTGTGTGCTGCAAAAAAACACAGCAAACACTTACGGCTCACAAGCCTCAGTCTGAGTATCAGCGTCCTAGGTAGTAACTCATCTATGGAGGAGGTTTTGAACCTAGGAAAGAGACTAGTAGTTTGTGAGCAGTTTCCACGTGAAATGTTGTGTCCAAAAGAAGGCCTCTGACCTGTTCACAAGCCCTTATAATGGCCAGAGCCTCTTTTTCTGGTGCATAGCACTGCTCTGTATTGGTGAGTGTTCATGAAGCATATGCTCCTGGACATCAGAGTAAAGGAGACTGTTCCTGAAGGACTTCCTGTATCCCGTAGGGTGAGATATCAGCTGAAAATGCAGTGGTTTTATTTGAGGTTAGTATCATATCTAAGCACTGGCTCAACCATCTGTTATCATGACTTTTGAGACCCAGTTCTGCTCTCAGTTATGTCAGATTGATTGCACGTTCATCTAAAGGCAGATTTTCATTCTTAAAGTTCTTTGATATTCATGAGATGAGTAAAACAAACATAAGCTAGTGACAGATCCCATATATGCCTAAGAATCAGTGAATTGGTTCAGCTAAAATACTTTGGATATTATGTTAACATTTAAATCAAATGCAAACAGACCCTTTTTGGGAATCAGAATTTCATTAAGTTGTCCCAACCCATTATTTTTTGACTTCTGAACGCTTCAGAGCACTTGGGTTTTGAAATATCACCAGAGTGCCTGTAGGATAGATGTGAGCAAAGTTTTTCAGACACAACTTTCTTTTCCATTGAAAAATGCAGATGCAGAACAGCCAAAATATTTCATAAATTCATTTACAATTCTCTAAATTCTTTCATCTATGTTAGCCAAATCATATGTGAGGTGGAGTGCATATCACATTAATGGGTATTATGCACACAAATTATAAGTGTTGCAAAGTTATGTTAACTGAATATATTATCCCACAATTCTGTTCATGCATGTCAAGCATCCTACAAGATTTTGCAAAGCTGAAGTCAACTTTGGCGTTAGAAAATAGGAAACTTGTCAAAGCAAAGATGCATGAATTCTTATTACCAAGTACAGTTAGGGAGTACTTTCATGGCTCATCAACATTTGCAATGTAGTATTCAAAACAAGATATTGGAAAGTATAAGGAGGTACCAAGGACAAATCTGGCACAAACTAGTGAGTCAAACTGAAATCTTAAGTAATGTACAGGGAACTTTTACCTTGTAAATAGCCACTATTTACATAGAAGCAGATTTGAGGCGTATTTTTGAAGCACACCTTTGGTGTACAGTGAACATACTGCAAGATGAAAATTGTTTCCCAGAAGAGTATGTGCACTCTCTCTCTCTCTCTCTCTCTCTCTCATATTATACTTCTTTGTCTTTAGAAAATAAGCTCGGTTATTTGCTCTCTTGAACATTTATAATGAACTGTGAGTCAAACAATTGGATACCACTTTTAATCAACAGCCAAAGAATCAAAAAATTCAAAACATTAACAGACTCTATTCTTTTCAGGTTGAAACTAATTTTCATTTTGAGTTTTACCTCAGTTGTATTTTTAAAAAAGTAAAAATGTCAAGTGAAACTAACATTTCATTGAACCCAAATTGATTTTTTTTCAGTACAGTCACCAAACCAAAAAAAAAAAAATCACTTATTCACATAGCTCTACTAGTTGCTTCCTTCTCTACAAGGAGGAGGAAGTATTAGTAATCTCATGACAAAGCTTGTTCTAGTGAAATTTCCAGAACCATTTTGCTGACTGGCAATTACAGATTTCAAACCAGCTTGAAAGTGTGGCTTAACCCAGCTCATTGAGCACAGGGATATATTAAGGGATCAGCTGGAGCATGCTGATTGACCCAGTCCGCTCAGACTTGCGCTGTTAGTGTGTGTGTGGGCGCATCTAAGCTCTGGGGAACCTAGGTCCTGCAAGATAGCTCCATTGGGAGGGAAATTGCAGAGGGAAGGAGTAGAGCTCCATGTGAACACACAAGTGACATAAGCAGCACATTAACAGAATTACAGCAACCCACCCTATCAGAAGAGTAACCCTAATAAATAAGCCTATCCCAAAGTAACGGGCACATCTGGTAACACAAGTCCCAAATTCCACTGAAGTCATTAGTGAATTCCTGATTTGGATCAGGTCATATTCCATGCAATGTTCCCTTAAGCATAAGAAAATTGTTTATCTAAGCTTCTGAATTGAATGATCTTTGGAGGTTTACCCATCACTGGAGTCACTAGTGTGAAAATGTTCCCCTTCTTTTTTCTAAAGACAAAATATTCTATAATTAGCTTGTCTGGATAGATATGAAGTGGCAAGTAATTGAAAAAATTGACTTAGGGAGCTAAGTCTGGTTACACAGATCTTCAAAAGACAAAAGGATATTTATGTAAAAGCTATTAAAAATAAGAAGGAATCAAAATAGGTTTTTACATAGTTTTCAACTTTGGGTAAGTACAGTTCAATATTGCTTTGACTATGTACTACTGATGAATATAGTATTTTTGCTTGAATCACTTACAGAGGATTCATTATTTCTGGATGGCTCAACAGGTGATAACCTTGGTTCAGAGATAATAATCACAAATCACATTCAGAGCATCTGAAGAAGAGTACAATTTGGTATCTAGATTATCTTGACTGTCACAAAATTTATTTAATCATCTTTTTTGATTTTGTACTGATCTTGAAAAAATATTATTGCATTTATTAGTTTTACTTGGGAGATAGATAATTGAACTAATTAACTTACAAAAGTAGGGTTACTCACTTGATCACTTCAGGACAGTAGCCAGCTGGAATTTACATTAACGTAATATTAGCAGTCTTTGTTAAAAAGAATAGTGAGGAATTACATTAATGTTCAGAAATGAAACTCCCTCTCTATTTGTTTAGATGTTAGACTGTAAGGCTGCATCAGTTTCGTCACAGTTATATTAAGTGAAGCTTTTCTCCATTTATCTTATCTGTTTACCACAATCAGAGTTCAGAATTCATGGAAAATATATACATCATTTCTAAATAACAAGGTTAGCATACTATTATCATGTTAATCATCTCAAGCTATGCACCAAATCTTTTATCTTGTCTTTAATATGCAAAAGCAGAATAGTCGCCTTCATTTTTTTCCATTTTCATTTTGCATAGCATGTGCATTGTATAATATGCACCCGATGTGCAGCATAAACTGAGGAGCAAAAACTGACCATCTGCACAATGAGAAAACTCATCTAGTTTCATTTGTCTCAGTTCACATAACTGGGTAGATTATCAAGGCTGTATCTAATAAGTAAAAGTGGGATAAAATCACTCTGGATTCAAATGATCTGAAATGTGGTAAAGACCTGCTTCAGGAAACTATGGAATGTGTTTAAATCAATAGCTTTAGTGTTTAAATCAGTAGGACCAGTAGCTTCAATAGGACCAAAGCATATGCTGAAGTGCTGTCCAGAAAATGGTTACTTTCATGAATCAGGGCATAGATCAGTATTTAAATTTTTCAGGTGATGATTTTTTTCTGTAATAGACTGGTCCCACATCTGAGCCAAAATCCGTTGAATTTTGGTGAAGTATAGAATATTTTTTAGATTCAAACTTTGCAATTTGGTCTTTTCTCTGCTAATAAAATGGAAGGTAAATTATGGTTTTGAGCTAATCAGTTGCCACATCCATATTGGTTACTAATTAAATAACCTTCAAAAGGACCTAAAGTAGCCTGAAAAATAATCATCAATATGTATTTTGAGAAAGCTTGCAAAAGATCTCAATGTAATAGCACAGTCCCTGTCTCAGAAAAAGGAAACAAAGCATGTGTTACTTGAAAGAAACTAAAAACGGCCTATTGTGCCAGAGAAAATAACTTGGTGAATTAAAATGAGACTGAGAACCCCTAATCAATGGAATCTAGCTCAAAAAACTTTCATAAGCTTAGAAACTTAAGAAGGTTTCTCCTTCTCTAGAATATGAATCAGTATCACTTGCTTAGGCTCCCCATATTACAGGCTGACAGATGTAAGACTGCTTGAGTAAAATATGCAATTTTCCTGCATACAATATTACCCCAAGGGAAACCAGAGATTTCTCTCTCATCTTTTGATAAAAATGAAATGCAAGATGTTCTCTCAGAGGTGATAACCCAGATGTACAACCCTTACTTGCTGATTAAGGAGTCTTTGAATGAGTAAGGGCTGCAAGTTAGAGCCCTGCAATTGCTTACTAAACCTACTTGTGCCCAATGACTTATGGATTATGTTATGTTCTTGTCATAAGTGTGAAGTAGCCTAGAATTATTGTTTACCAGTAAGGGGTTAAGCTAAAGGTAACCTGAGAGGTGGACAACTGACCAATGAGAAATTCCTCAGGAGACAAAGGATTTTAAGTTTCAGTTTCTCGTTTCTCTCTGGGTCTCTCTCTGTTCACCTCGGCTATGCGATGAACACAGCTATGTCTTTCATTGTAACTATAGATTCTATCAAGTACTGTAGTCAGTAAGTTTACCTTCTTTTTATCACTTGGAGGGTTCTCAGTGGTGAGGGTTGGCTGGGTGCTTCTTGATATTGTAAGCTTCAGCAGAGATATCAACAGTGGGAGAAAGTTGCCTCGGGTGAGAGGTTTGGTTTCTGAATCCTTTTGTTGATTATGGTAGATGCTGTTCTATTGATGGTTATAAGAGATTTATTCCTTTCTTCTTTTCTTTTATTAAAATCTTTCTTTTAAGACTTTGACTGCTTGTTTTCCATTGTGTAAGATCCTGGTTTTGGATCGGCCATGTCTCGCAGGCTCAGGCGAGGTTTGTTTCTTTTTTCTCTCAAGCTTCCCAGGGAACGAAGAAGTTTGAGGGGTTAGTGGAAAGGGAAAGAAGGGTCCCAAACTACCCTAAATTGAGTTTGGTGGTGGCAGCAGTTAGTTCCAGACACAGAAGAAGTTGTGTTCTGGGGAAAAACATTTTAACCCAAGCTGGTAAAATAAGCTGGGGGGGGGGTATTTTTTTTTCATGCGGGTCCCCACATCTGTACCCTAGAGTTCAGAGTGGGGAGGCAATTGTGACAGTTCTGCATTTGTACAGCACCTAGGACACTGAGAGCCCTGGTGCATCATAGGGTCTGATAGATACTACTGGAATACAAGTTTGTAACTAATTATTGCTATTATCATCATCAATCCCAATGGTGAAATATCTATTTGAAAATGTAGGCCTGTATCTTAACAGTGGACCTCATGTACACAAATAGATAAAAATGAAAGTCATATAATCAGGTATTGGTGTACTCTGACCTCTCTATAAGGAATCTATTACAGTTCCGAGCCTCATTCAAAATTTTCATGCAAGTGTATGATTACTGTCTTTTTGTGGCCTGGACTGTGTCTTCTTTGTTTGGAAAGTGCCTAGCACATTTTGGGCAGTTCTGCGACCTAAATAAATCAATAAAGCTCACACTAAGGAGAGAAAATGCTATCGGTTGATTATCATAACTATCAGCTTAAATGCAATCCTCTGTCCTTCATGCATAGGTATGGGCTTCAGTGAGGCTTTCATAAGTAGGGGACTCAATGTCAGATCAAGAGAGTGACTAAGTCATCCCCCAGAACAACATAAGTTACATCAACGTAAGTGTTGGTGTGGACAGAGATGTGCTGACAGGGAGCTCTCTCCTGTGGGCATAGCGCATCTTCACCAGATGCTCTACAGCAGCGTAGCTGCATCGGTGCAGCTTCGTCACCATAGAGCTTTTAGTGTAGTGTAGCCCTCAGTTCCTGTGTCTTTCAGTTCCTATTTCGGGATAGCTTTCTTTGTCTGTAAACAGTAAAAGCATCTGTCTGTAGAATATATCAGTAAACCATCATTCCCTCTCAAACAAAAAGAAAGGTCCCCTGGAGGGATGAGATTCAACCAGATGCAACAGCCCTTCTACCTTCCAGAAGAACTTAAAGTATTTCTCAAGAAATATGTAAGGAAGCTTTGTAATTGTAAAGGAAAACTAAAACTAATGGATCTTCTCACAGCAAATGAGATTAAATGCAGAAAGATATTACAAGAAAGATCTGAGAAGAGCTTATGTGGAAATGTCTGACCTATCCATACTTAACAGGGTTAGCTTTATTTGAAAAAGAAAAAAAAAACCTGATTTTTGTCTTTGTTGTTGTTTCGGGTGGATTTGTTAAATATCAGTGAAAATCCCTTTCTTGTATAAGAGTACAGCAGCATTTAAAGGACTAGAACACAGCATGAGAGAAAAATGAAGGTAGCGGATATGCTGCAAAGGCCTGAAAAAATTATTTTCACTCTTTGATGTTCCTAACCTGGACACTGGGGAAGTGCTAATTATGGGCTTGTCAACTCTGCCCCAGAGTGCACACTACAGGGATGTGAGTTGTAGCATGCCAAGAAGTGTTGTGCTGTAGCTGCCCTGGGTAGACAATGTTAGCATGCAGTATTTTCTCCAGGAATTGAAACGGGGGGGGGGGTTGAATTTTTAGGGGGGGTGTAGCGGCGCAACGACTCACTCCTGTGGTGCCTCCTGCTGGTTGTCTGGGAATTAGCTCTTTCCAGCTTGGAGTGCCCTCTGCAGGCCAGTGTCTCACTGTCTGCTGGCCCCTGTGCCTTTCCCGGACCCCAGTGCCCTTATCTGGGGTGCTTCCTGCTGGCAATACCCCCACAGTCTCTGCCTCTGGGTCTCCCCTCCCTGGGGAACCCTCAACTCTCTATCCCCACCTTGCCTCAGTTTGGGCTACTGCATCAAGCCCCCACTCCCTGGGGCAGACCCTTTGCAGACAAACAAAGGGAAGTAATTCTTCACACCACATAAGGTCAACCCATGGAAATCTTTGCCAGGGGATGCTGTGAAGACCAAAACTATAACAGGATTAAAAAAAGGACTAGATAAATTCCTGGAGGATAGGTCCATCAGTGGCTATTAGCCAGGATGGGAAGGGATGCAACACCATGCTCTGAGTGTCCCTAGCCTGTTTGTCAGAAGCTGAGAATGGGAAACAGGGGATGGATCACTTGATGATTACCTCTTCTGTTCGTTCCCTCTGGGGCACCTGGCCTTGACCACTGTCAGAAGACAGGATACCAGGCTATATGGACATTGGTCTGACCCAGTATGACCATTCTTATGTAAAAATTAATTATAATAATGTTTAGTACAAAAACTCCCAAACATAATGACCTCTCAAGATAGCAATGATGTGAGATGACAACCTTGGCAAATAATGCATTTTAAAAATCTTAGCCTATTAGGAAACACATTTATATAAGCGACAAAGAGTCTTATAGCAGTCTTATAGAGTGGGTCTTAGCCCACGAGAGCTTATGGATCCCTAAGATCTGTTAGTCTATAAGGTGCTACAAGACTCTTTGCTGCTTTTGCAGATGCAGACTAACACGGCTACCCCTCCGATACTAAACACTTATATAAGTTTCCATTCACAGTCACAAATCTACAGTAGCATTCTGGAGCAAAACCACTAAAATATAATCCAAAACCAAATGTTTAGTTAACGTGCCCTGCAGCCCCTCACTTTTCCCTCCACCTCACCCCACTCACCAGTGTTTTCCTCAGAGTTCAGAGGTGCTTTCTTGTGAGTTCATCTCCCATGTGGGGGGCAAGAAGGCACCTTGCTTGTTCCTCTAGCTGCTCACTGTTCGCTGTGGCCACTGTTGTTTGTTGTGCCACCGTTCACTCCCTTGCTCTGTTGCCAATGGCCCTGCACTGCCCGTCACCTTCTACTGCCACTTGCCATGGTGACCTCTGTGAGTTGGTCTCTTGAGGTTCCACCCAGCTTTCAGTGATTTCAGCTGAGCTCTCAGTGGGGTAGGAAAATTGTTGCCACAGGAGGACTAAGTACTGGCCTACACCATGTGTTTATGTGAAGCCTGGTCCTTATGTGACTTGGTTATCAGTGATTTCAGCTGCAGTGGTCATAAACCTAAAGACTCTTTATGAATCTTAATCAGTTGTGTCTTTAAATAGTGGAGAAGGGCAGGTCAAATAGTACTTGTGACTCAGACAGACCATCAGAGCAAAACACCTGTCCCCACCCTCTCTCTTGATGCCCTCAATTAGCACAGGTTAAGTACAGTTCTACTGCCCTTTACTCATACAATAAGAACAACATTTCATTCCCCCTTCCTCCCATTCAAGTGATTTGCAACTTAGTCTCCGCCAAAATCTATCACTAGCAACAGAGCTCTGTTTTTTTGGATACCTAGGTAGATTAGGTGTGAATGTAAATACAATCTGGTCCTGAAGCCTTTCCCCCCAGCCCTGAGTTCATCACTAGCTGTCAGGGAGCACTCATTTTGCTTACAATGTATAAGGAAGCTAGTCTATGTTCATACTTTTCAAATCTATTATACTTTTTCATATACACATATTTTATCCTACACTGTATATGCTTTTAAAGTGTGTATTAATGTTTCAATTTCAATTCAAATTTCCAAAATTGCATGTAACTAGCTCACAAAACTGGGGGGGGGAGTGTTTGGAAATTCTGGGGGGGTGTTGGGGAAATCCCTGTTAGCATGAATCAAAATTTGTATGAACATAGTCCTGTTTCAAACAGAACCATGTTAGAGCCCCATAGAGTCATCACTGCAGGGCTGTGTAGATAAGCTACAAGTCACACAACTGAGATGTGAATTCAATTGGAGTATATAAAGCTTGAATGCAACAGATACTTACAGAACACAGTAGCACTGCACAACAGATACTATAAAGTGATGAACAAGAAACTGCAACAGGAATTCAGGAAGGCAGAATGTAATCACTATAGGGCTGGGTGAAGTTTTTTGGACAAAGAGTTTATTCACTGAAAATGCAATTTCCATTGACCAAAAATTATTTACAAGTTTCACACAAATTTGCCCAAACATTTCAGCTAAAAATAAATTCTGAGAGAGTTAGATTCACAAGGGAATATATGTGCCATTCACAAAATAGCTGAAGAACAAAGCAGCGCTAGTCTTATATCTGTTAGCTCGGTGGTTAGAACATCTATCTGGGTTATGGAAGACCCAAGTTCAAATCCATAATCTGGAACAGAGTTTTATTGTTTCCTCCAGGTATGTGTCTTAACCATCAGATGATATGCTATTCTGCAGTGGGAATCTCTCCTATAATAGATATTTACTTGATATAAAATACTTGAATAGTCAATGATGACCTATTCAGGGCTCCAAGTTTTCTGCACTTTCTCCAGGTTGTTCTATCAGGAGGTGAATTTTATGCGTGAATAATTTTATCTGGGAACTAGACTGAGTTATTGGAACATGGATGTTGTCTTCTAATTTGTTTAAAAAATAAATATTTCTTTAAGAACTAGTCCATAGACATTTTAAACTATAATGCAGAGCTCTGTCAACAAGCTCAGACTGTGAAACAAAATTCTGCAGCTTTAAAGTGTTTTGTGATGACACAATAACACATTAAATGTATAACTTCTTGTCACTGGAATTTCCTGGTCCAAATGTATTGTTGTTAACTGATATATGGCCCATAAACCAACTGATGCTGGAGGAGCTATAAATACATCATAGACAATATGAAGTTCACCTAAGGAAAGGTCATAGGAAATTAAAAACAAAGATCATTTTCTGAGTTTAGTGAAGGCAATTTAATGAAGCTCATCCATCTCAATAGATTTTCATAATCATCAATTTCCACATCTGAGCAGCCCTCTTCAAGCTCATGGATAAAATACAGAAAACTTGGTCACACTTTATATTATGATTCCATTTATAAATGGTGAATAAAAGATTAGTAAATGACTAATAGATGTTAGAAGCAAGTTCCCAGCTTGAGTGGTATTACTGAATATAATAGATGGCTATAAGAACATCAGTTAATGGTGTTTATAGATGGTTATAAGCCATGATTATAAGCAACCTCTTGATTGCTTGGACTCTAACAATTTTAAAGAATTGATTAACCATTTATTAAAACACTTATTAATCATGAATTAATCCTTTGTAAATTATTTATAAATGGAATCTCAATATAAAGTGTGATCAGAAAGTTATTTTGTTATAAATCTTGGAAAAAACACATACCATGTTAAAAATGAAAATGATATTTTGCATTCATTTCCAGGATCTTTGGTAATATAAGTACATCATTAATATACGGATTTTTATGGGTACAGAGAAGAGGCCTTAGTGGATGAATGGTCACACTGACTTTTCAGACAGCCGGTATTATTTACTTTTGCCAATGATATCTGTTTACATGTGAGACCAAGACTCAGAGTGAAATCAGGGTCTGAATAACACCGACAGATTTTACAGCTGACAACTGGGCTGGGGAAGAAATACAAGAAGAAGAAAGAAGGAAAGACATCAATATCCTTTTAAATTATTTCCCCATTTTCAAGAAAGCTGACACAAAGATACCTGTACGGTGTAAAGCAGTTATTTGAACTCACTCGCTCCTCTGGCAATATATTCCCCTCTATGTACCATGTATCCCTGGTACTACATACCCAAGTAAAAAGACAAGAATAAAACAATCCATGGCTGCAGAAAATGAGGACCTCTTCTTACAATTGAGAAGCCAGCTTCTAAACTACTTACTGATGAAGAAGGAACTGGAAAAGCATTAGCAGCAACATTGAGATGGTTAAAGTTACTTATCAACATTGGTAAGTGTGTTGTAGTAAATTGAAGAGAACCTGAATGTAGGGGAGCATAAAGGAGTCTAAGATGGTATCATGCCAATGAGATGGAAGAAATAGGGGGTGTCCTACTTTAATGGGCACTTCATAGCAACTGGTTAATTGATTTACATTCCTTCTGTTACGCTCCTCCCTTCTGGCTTCTTTGCACGGGAATTAGGCATAGTATTGCTGACACTTGGTGACCCTAAGCATGCCTGTACTCACATTTTACACACTGTAGCAAAATACAATCCTAGATAGAACTGCTATAAGGTAAGTGCATAACTGGTTGGAAAACCATTCCTAGAGAGTAGTGATCAGTAGTTCACAGTCAAGCTGAAGGGCATATTGAGTGGGGTCCCACAGGGACTGATCCTGGGTTCAATTCTATTTTGTATCTTCATCAATGATTTAGATAATGGCATAGAGAGTACAGTTATAAAGTTTGCAGATGATACGAAGCTGGAAGGGGTTGCAAGTGCTCTGGAAGAGAAGATTAAAATTAAAAATGATCTGAAATAAATAAGATGAAATTCAGTAATGACACATGCAAAGTACTCCATTTAAGAAGGAGCAATCAATGGCACACATACAAAATGGGAAATGACTGCATTGGAAGGAGTACTGTGGAAATGGAGCTGGGGGTTAGAGAGGATCACAAGCTAAATGAGTCAACAGTGTAACACCGTAGCAAAAACAAAAAAAAAGCTAATATTCTGGGATGTATTAATAAGAGTATTGTAAGCAAGACACAAGAAATCAGCATATTGGGCTGCATTAATAGCATTGCCAGCAGATCGAGGGAAGTGATTATTTCCCTCTATTCAGCACTGGTAAGGCCACATCTGTCATACTGCATCTAGTTTTGCCACCCCCCCACCCTCACCCCCAGAAAGGATGTGGACAAATTGGAAAGAGTCCAGTGGCGGGCAACAAAAATCATTAGGGGCTGGGGCACATGACTTATGAGGAGAGGCTGAAGGAACTGGGCTTATTTAGTCTGCAGAAGAGAAGAGTCACTGATGCTAGCTCTCGGGGGTAGCATGGGCAGTGGTGAGCAGCAGTATGGACTAGCCACCCTGAATATGGACCCATGGGGTTTGCTCAGGCCAGCTAGCACAGTGTTGCTGCTGCCCTGGCTACTGCAGATACACTACCATTTTTAGCATGCTATTTTTAGAGCTAGTGTGAGTATAGCTATGCAAGCTGGGAATCATGCTCCCAGCTCTTAGTGTAGAAGTAGTCTTACTTACCACCTCTCTAAAGGTCAAAATTGAAAACTAGTTTGCTCTGAGTGAAAGCCATCTCTTTGTCCAAGGCTGCTACATTTAAAGTTTAATGACCCTTTGTTGTTAGCCCTATGTCAGATCCAAGAATTCCTCCTGTTATCTCCTGTGGTCTAGATCAACATGGAGGCAAATGACAGCAGAGAAAGCAAAGATTAGCCTTGCAATGGGGTTTGCAACTTGATAAAAATACATACAGAGTTTGCAGTCTCAAATTGTGCATAGACATGTTTCCCCAAATCATGACAGTAACATTTCAAAGATTTTTCAGTGCTAGACTAACCCCGTTTCCATTATTACAAAACAATTGTAATGAGTTTTCTTCATTTCCTGACGGTATTTCTAGCCTTTTTTTTTTAAGTTTCACAAAACAAATAATCTAAATTTTCAGCCTAAACTGCCAGAGAACTGTTTAATAGAAGACTGAATGAAAGTTGAACAAATACATTCAAGAACCAGAGGAAAAAAGGAAACTAGAAGTAAGACATATGAGTAAACTCTTAGCATTCCCTAATTATCACTGAAAATGAGCCTCTGTCTCAAGTTTAATTTATACTTGCCCCACGTGAAGCCCCTTGAGCTAATTTAAATGGAATCTGTAGGTGGTCTGGTCCTAGCAATGTATGCACATTAAAAAGATGAACTTTTTATGGAATGTAAATAGGAATCAGATAACTAGATCATTAAACCATTTGGTGTCTAAAAATGGAATTCTCTTCATTAAGTTTGCCACCTCTATAAGTCAAGTAATGACTTGGGGAGATTATCAGAGGAAATGAAAATATTTCCTAAAGTCCAGAGTCTTAAGGAGTGCAGGCTAGTGTGCACCTACCATATGAAAATCAGGTCTTGTGCCTTTAAAGGTGACTCAAGTTGGCACCCAAAAAAATCACTAATCACTTTTGAAAATGTATGCCCCTGTCTTCAGGTATGTATATGAGTCTCTTCCAAAATAGTTTAATTGAGAGTATCTTCCATTAAAATAATACAATCACAGTAATATTTCCACAATTAACCTTACTTTTGTCCTCTTCACTACCAGCACTAAGTATACATGTGGAATATCATGGACTTATCACACACTCCTCTTGTAACTGCCCACTTTCCCTTGCCATTGCTATAACAACTTTAATTCTGCTGGCGCATTGGGAGAAGTGACTTTTGAGCTTGTCTACTGCAAGGGACAAAGGATTGTGACAAGTGCCACATAAGTGGTGGCTCTTCTGGGATTCAAACTTAGATGCTCAGAAGGAAACCTTGTCTGTCCAGAGGAAATATGTAACCCACCAGGAAGTATGTACTGTGTCTTCCTTACTGGTTGATCTACAGAGGATATGGATATAAGTGACCAAAAAAGAGAATATCTGTCCCACAGGAAATATCTAGTATATTGACCAGAATGGGGGTCAAAAGCATCTTCCACAAAGTTTTAATTTTGTTACCCCAAATCTCAAGGGAAAAGGAAGAGCTAAATGAAATTGTAATTGCATTTAAACTATTCTTCTTTCACATTATAATTGTGATAAGGATCAGTTTATGAATTTGTCTGGGTGCCAGTTAGGTTTAAAGCTGAAATCTAACAAATTAAGCTTGCCAGTGTATTAGAACCCAACAGGATAACCCCATTTTTGGATTACAGAAAGCATTAACTTAATAGTTTAATGCTGAGTTCTTTTCAGGTCAACTTTTAACTTGAACAGTATTTCCTCAAATCAGGACACTTTCTTATTCTTAACCAATTTATTAATTCACCCAGAACCATATGAATATATATTCAATAGCTTACCACTCAAATGTAGGCACAATCAGATGTGCGTACTACATACACAATACAGTCCTGCAAGAAATGATCAGACTAGTATTGAGGCTCAGCAGTTATATCAAAGAACAATGCTAAAATTACCAAGATTTCTTATTACATTTACTTATGACCAGCAATTTTCAATTCTTTAGTAACTAACACATTTATCACACTTGAAAGAATACACTTGTCTTCAAGACCCTTTGAAGTGTGTGGTTATTTCTCTTTGACAACAATAGTCCCAAAGAGACAAGTTTAGGCTATTAAAAGCAATTCCTTAAAACACTTTTTTTCAATCTTTCTTAGACCACTTTGCTTGGACTTAGAAAGGAGTTAAAATCTAAAGTATACTTACTTGGTCTCACTAAAGAGTGTAGACTTGGGGCAGGTCTACACTTAAAATGCTTCTGTGGCGCTTTGGTGAAAATGCTCTCTGCCAGTGGGAGAGAGTTTCTCCAATCAGCTTAATTAATCCACCACCATGAGAGGCAGTAGCTATGTTGGTGTGAAAGCTCTCCTGCTGACACAGCGCATTCTACAGCTACGCTTAGATCAGCACAATTACGGTGTTCACAGGTGTGAATAATCCACACCCCTGAGTGACATAGTTATACTATGGTGTAGTCCAGGGCTTAGCAAAATAAATTATAGTTATTTCTATTAAAGAATAAAAGGAGTAATCCAGTCTTTGAGATAAAACATCACCACTTCTTATTCTCCTAACCCTGGGATGGGGGAAGCTGTCTGGTCTGGATGCCAGTGGCACATAAAATTCTGCAGCTTCTTGAGTTGGGTTCAGTCAACTCTTGAGCTCATAGTGACCTTAGTTTATATACCCTATTTTCAGGGCTGGTTGGAGGGGGGCTACCCTCTGATTCCTATTGGACACATGCCAAAGTGGGTTCTCACATTTCATCTCCTAGTGTTTCTGCTACTTCCATTGAGATCCAGTACATGGTGGTGGGTGTATATCAAATTCCCTTAATCCTTTTCTTATTGGAGGCTTTTTAAATTTGATTCATTTCAAGGGCTCTATTTCATTATTTCTCTTAATATCCCAAAGCTATACCCTGCGAGTATCTTTCAACATTTCTACTTCCTCGTGCCAGACAATTCCTGTTACTTCTAGACTGCAACAATTATTTACAATGAAAACCAACAAAAGCCTTATAATCTTCTAAATTTGGAGGAAATACTCTGTACATTCTTTGATTATACTAAGCATTTCACATTATTTAGGACTGACAAGAGAACAAACTTATTCCACATATAGATGGCTATCAATCTGACTCAGATGGCACATAAATATGCAGAATCTAATGTAGGGGTGAAAGATTATTCACAGTCCATTTAATTTAAAATACCATTATATCAGATTATAATTTGAGGTGAAAACCTGTGGCTTGGATTTCTTGGGGTAACAGTTTGCCCAATTTGACCTTCAATCTTACAGCCACATTTCTAGTTAGTTTAATTTGTAGCTCCCTCACCCATCTCTTCTTGATCCACTCAGTGTGAAATGGGCCACTTTGCAAAGGGAAGCAAGGTATGACTCTTATTTGGTAACTTGGAGTTTTTTAGGTGGGTTTGAAGTGAGAAAGAGGTTTCTACATATGCAAATAAGGAGATGACTAGGTAATTAACAATACCATCATTTACCCATTTTAGTTTCATAGAATCATAGAATATCAGGGCTGGAAGGGACCTCAGGAGGTCATCTAGTCCAACCCCCTGCTCAAAGTTGGGGTCACTCAACCTTGACTGATCTGTGGTCTTTAAAACCACAGATGTGAACCATTTTCTTATTGTCTTAAAAAGTGGATTCTATCTTGAGATAAAGAGAGGTTGGATCACTTTTCTAATTTTTGAGGACCAGAAGGAATCATTAGTTATTATTCATTCAAGGCACATCAGCCCCATATATCTCTTAGACTATGCATGAAGTCAACATCTTTTATTGAGCCATCTAGTTGCTGCATCATAAAGGGTAGCAAGATGTTATAATCCACCCTCCAAACTTCTAATTGTGCTCCTCCACTACATGCTTGATCATATGCATCACTGCCCCAGCATCACACTGTGAAGATTGGGCTAAGCCAAATTTCTGCTTTGTGACAGCAACTCTGGCAGTTCCAGTCAGCAGCCTGTTAAACCTAATTCAGGATCTGCATCTGAGGTTGCAGATAGGCAGATGTAAATTATGGTGATGAATTTCAGAAGGCCTGTGTCTCTATTCTAGAATTGCTGCCACTCTGCAAGGACATAGCTGTTGGCTGTGAGAAACTGATGAAGATGTTTATGCCTAGTGGTCAGAGCCAGAATCAGATGTCCAGGATGTAGTTGGAGTGAGACTGGAGGCTGAAACAGGGTTGGAGCAGGAATAATAATAGGGCAGGATCAAGAGCAGGGCTGGAGCCAGCCAAAGCTTAGAAATTCTGTTGCTACTGTTAGGTAGGAGTGAGTTCCAAGCCCTGGAGTGATATTGAGCAGACTGAGATGCTGTTCCTCCTGTGAGGCTTACATACCTGGTCTGGGAGTCACAAGATCAGTTCCCAGCTTGTGTATTGGCTGCAGCCTAGCACAGGAGTGATACATCACCTTTCACTGTCCCTGATATTCTGTTGTTCTTCCAAGACTGGCACTAGGCCAGCAGCAGTACACGTGAGTGCATGAAGGGTCACTGCGAACTGCAGGTGTGGATGTTTTCTTGCAGAGGCAGACAGATCTTCTTATCGGAAGTGTGTATCTGCCTATCTGCACCTATTGGAACCATTGTCAGCCTTGTGTGCAGCAAGCTGTTTTCATCCATCATAGCCCTCCATAACGTTTTAAGGGTAATGGCATCTCAAAGTTTAAGGGATACATATGAACCAACACATAATCAATTAGATGTTGATGTGTGGCTAAGGCAACCACTAACAGTATGAGTGTCTGTGTGGCTCCGAATCAAAGAGATATATATGCTGACTTCTGCTCTAAACTAAAGCACCATGTTCAGCTGGAGAAAATACAAGTGTCTGGATTGAGGTTTGTAAAACATTTGCATCTACTCCCCAGGAAGTTCCAAAAGCAACTGTGGGACCAAAGGCAGCTGTGGTTCAATAACGTAAGAGATGTGAGTCAGATTCTCTCCATTAGCTTGTATGTAATCCAAATGAAAGAACTATGTAATCTAATTTTAACTACACAATCAAGAAGATGCTATTTTCAGTGGCATTAATGCTGATTTTGCATTTAACACATTTGTAAGAAGGTTGCTTTTCTTTGCACAGACTTGGGTTATGTATTTGAGAAAGGCAGAACATTGCCAGAACTTGTTCTCTTAACTCAGGATGCATGGAGACCTTGAATGTGTAAAGGCAACAGGAAAGACTCAGCTATGAGAAGAATTGGTCCTGATTACACTGCTCTACAGCCAAAATGCTTCTGAAATAAATGTAGTTAAACTTTACTAATTCTTGGTCACTGAGAATGAAAATGATGCTTAACATTGTTGGTTGGCTCTAGTTTTCAAGATATGCTATTGGGTCAGTATATACGACCCTTGACATGGGAATGGCGGAGGATAAGTGAGTTATAAAGGGAAGGGATCTCAATTTAAACCAGAAATGACTAAAATACATCTTTGACTGGATCTATGAATAAATCTATGACTGGGTTTGGACAGTACTTGTTTTTTAGGCAAAACAAGGAATGATGCAATCTGAAGCTGGTATTGCGTCATACATGATATGAATTGCATCATGTTATTCCTAGAAGTCATGGATGATGCAATCATAACAAAGCTTACAT
The DNA here is from genome assembly GCA_007922305.1 of Dermatemys mawii. Lineage (NCBI taxonomy): Eukaryota > Metazoa > Chordata > Testudines > Dermatemydidae > Dermatemys > Dermatemys mawii. The sequence continues at coordinate 27,098,280 of ML677341.1, forward strand.
CACTCTGCTGAACAAATTGCCCTATATCAGCTCTAGAAATCATACAGTGTCGTGCTCTCTTATTTGTCAGTGTTTGATTTTGCAAAGGGACACATTTCTGTTTAGCCAAAGTGAGCAGAGATGCCTCATACTTGTGTGAACAGTGCAGAAAACTTCTGCTGTGTTTGTGGTGAAGTGACTTTTGCATCACAAAAGCACAGTATAACCACTATGGTTAAGAAAGCCTATCACCTTTATTTTGGCTGCAAAATTGGAGATCAGGACAAGAGGTGGGCCTCACACATATGCTGCAACACTTGTGCAACAAATCTTCGCCAGTGGTTGAACAGGAAAAGGAAATCTATGCCTTTTGCAGTGCCAATGATTTGGAGAGATCCAACAGATCATACCAGCAATTGTTACTTCTGCATGGTGCCTCCAGGTGGGAAAGGTGTGTCAAAGAAGAAAAAGTGGACTGTACATTATCCAAACATTCCATCAGCTATACGCCCAATACCCCACGGAGAAGGACTGCTGGTTCCTGATGCACCAGAATCATTCTCACTTGAGTCAGACGAGGAAGAGGAAGAGGATGAAACTTCTGGTCCTGAACCATCAATGTCACAGGACCCACATTTTCTCCCATCCTCCTCCTCTGAACCACACCTCATAACACAAGCTGAACTGAATGACCTTGTCAGGGGTTTACAATTTATGATTAAAACTCTACTATCTACACAATATACATAGACAAAATGTAAAAACTTAAATATCTTAGAAACAGTAGCCAATCTGTTGTTTTAATTGTCATATTTGAATTCAGCACATCAAAATACATAATAAATATCACATTTTATCTCTGAAGCAGACGACTTCTAAAAAATTGTAGACCAGTGTTACCATTGCCTAATGTGCTAGAATGTTGCTGAATGCACAGCAAAACAGGCTGTCCTAGGATGATCCAGACATAACATAGTATAAAGGAACCAGCCCAGGCTAATTTGGAAGGCAGATCAACCAGATAGACCACCTGGTTAAAGGTGAGTTTTTGGGGAAGCCAGGAGGGCCTTGCCCACAAGCCAATCCTAAATAACCCAGCTGGATACCCCTCTTTGTAAAGTGTAAACTCTGTTTCATTTTGAGGTGTGAAATTTGTGCATCTGCGGATACCTGTGGACATCAAAAGGGGATTTACCTCGACCCAGAGAGTCTACAGTCATAACATTCCCCAGAAATTTGTTCTTTGAACTTATCTACTGTTTAACTAAGTCAGAATGAATGTATCCTAGAATTGTGATTGGCATGTGTGTTAAAATAAAATGTGTTTTTCTGTGCAAGGAGGTTGTTAGATAATCAGTATACAGTTCCCTCACTCCATGTTGTTACTCATACCACTTATATTAGATGGTGGTGGAGCGTTCTACTGTAAATTACTTATCATTCTCCACCTGAAATCTAATGTAGAAACCCTGCAAAACACTTATTCTGCATTAGCTGGAAGAGCAGGAGTCTCAGCATCTGATCATTCATAACTCCCATGCCTGCCCATCTCAAAACTGTATATAGTGTTGTTATAGCCTTGGCGATCCCAAGATATTAAAGACACAAGGTCGGTGAGGTACTATCTTTTATTGGACCAAGAGTTCTGGGGGTGACAGAGAGAAACTTTCGAACTACACAGAAATCTCAAAACTGGTTGAAATATTTCAACAATTACCCAAAACAACTCAGGCTTGCTAGACTCTAAGAAAGCCAGTTTCCATGATCACATTAGCTTTTTCCAATGGCATCAAATACCTTTCTTACTATAGTATAATTCAAATAAACCAGAGCAAAGTAATTGTCCTGAATATAGAGGTCCATTTCAATTTGCTAGTCTAAAATCACAGATCGCTTTCCCACTGAATGAAATTATTTACAGTCAGTGCAGGCAGAAAATTATGGAGTGACACAAGAAAACTCCATCAGGTAATTTCTTGGCCATTTGCCATCTACTGGTGGAGACAGTAGCAGTTCAGATAATTAAGATCAGAGTCACTAAATGTTCAGTAATCTTAGTTACGTAAATTAACATCAGCCATGCATGAATGGCTTAACACTTGGAAAAAGTGAAATTCTTTTATTACCCCTTATTTTCTACCTATGATAAAGTTGTGCCTAGTTAATTAATGTTCCATTCCACAGAGAGATCATAGGGTTTATGCTATTGTGTAAGAGAATTTTTCACATCGCTCTTCATATGGTATTCAGCAGTATACTAACTTCAGCTGGCGGTACTACTGAGAAATTTTCAGTTTCAGGAATTTTAGAGATTAAATCTACTGAAGTAAGCAGAGACATACCTATTTAATAGAACATAGTACCCAAAATAGATTTCATATACTTAAAGTGCACTGAACACATCAGTCAGATTTTCCTGGAGAAGCTTTTTGGCTAGAACCATTACCCTTTTTCATGGAAATAAATGTAATTAGTTCAGATGAAGCATTATGAAATGCTGCTTTATTGTTCATCAGGTCCCCCCAAAACCCATCCTTGATGTAAATCCTTTGACAAAGGAGCTATCCCCGGGATGATTTAAGCCAAATATATCTACTGTTTAGGATTTCCATTTTATTTATTGTATGTTCATTTGTATAGGTTAAACCACAAAACTACCTTAACCACTTCCATGCTGGCCTTCCACACCAAATCTATAGTTCTCTGTTCTACTAACATCCTACAAAAATGAGAATGGAAAGGCCTGATTTAGCAAGCAGCATTAGAAATGCATTTTCCCAGTGTACTTAGCATGAACAAGACCCATTGGTGCTGAATAAGTCCATAACAAACATAACCTATACCCAACCATGAATTTACCTGCTGCTACATAATGGGGATTGCTCAGCTGTCAGAGGTTTAGCCATTGCAGCAGCAGGCTGCAATCTCCCCTCCACATGAAGTTATATGTGTGGTGGCACAGTGCACTGCTTCAGGAGCAATTTTAACTCTACGAGTTTCAGTTATCGAATTCTCCTTCCAACACCCTCTCATCGATAGTCTGGTGGAATGGTTGACCGGAAAGTATCCCGCTGTGGGAGGGCTGCATCTGTTAGCACACACAAATAATTTCCTGGGTATCTCCAAATCTTTCTGAAGAGGAAGGGCAGGAATACCCATGTGATCATCACTGATGGCATAAATACAGGAGATATTGTGAATTATAGTAATTATGCAAGGCTTCACCAAACTACCAGCTCTCTTGTAGTATAGTGACAGCCAGTGAAAAAAAAATAATTACAACTAAGAAGATGCTGAAGCAGCAGCATGAATAGCCAACAGGATGACTGACTTTAGTGGGAGCTGGTAGGCACTCGATACATTTAAAAATCAAGTCACTTGTTTAAGTGCCGTAAATGAGGATTTGGTAACCTAACTTTATACACCAGTTTTTGAAAATCTTGGCCTTCATCTCTGGAGTGCTTTAAGTCCCCATCTATAAATGGGAGAAACAATCACACATCCTCTCTCTCACTGTTTGTCTCTCTTGTCTGTTTATACATTGGTACATGTATTGTTTATTGTGCATATAAACTTCCAGCACAATGAGGTCTTGATCTTGTACACATAAAGAATAGGAGGAAAAGAGAAAGACAGGATGAGGGTCACTTGCACAGGCTCACATGGTATGCACAACTTGATGTTTTGAATCATTTAAGTATTTCTGAACCTGATTTACAGTTTGAGAGTCCTTAGTATAAGTGAGAGGGACTCTTGGATTAAATGAAATACAGGACTTTGGGTCTGTCATTTTTAGGTATTTTTAATTTTTAGAGTTTTAAAAAAATCACCCCCTGTGCTCCTTTAATATTAACTTCCCCCTGCTTCAGAAAAGTGACCTTGGTTTCATTTCTATTATATTTCTCTTATTTATTTACTTCAGGCTGCACAGATGTAACTGAGGGTAGGATTTAGCCCTCCCTGTGACTTAAATGTATCTTGTTATCAAAATTTAAAAAGAAAAAAGGAAGTTTGTGTGTCAATTTCTATCATGTAACAGAATAGACAAAACCATAACAGCAAATTGTTCCTCAGGACTATCATGTAATTTGTAAATACCTGTACTTAGTTGTAGGCTTTTTAAAGTGTGCATTATTTAATAGGCAGCCTACAATGGCTCCAAAGGAATTGTTGCAATCCATAATGTCAAGTCCTACTTATAGGCACTTTACTCTATAGATTTTTAAGCTGACTGAACTGCTACAGTGCATTAATCTATCAAGTACTACATATGCCTGGTAAATCTGAATGCTCAAAATTGTGAACATTGTGTTGAACTTCCTGAGCACACAGAATGGGAATTAGTGAACCTCCAAAGAATGAAGTGTTTGAGTTAATCAAATTAGCTGCAAACTGCTTGAATTATCACTTAAGAATGTTTTGTTTCCATGATGGGTACATACCTTTATGAGATTTGGCTCTCATTGGAGATCTAACAAGAGTCCTAGGAGTTTTACACTGATATAACCAATACTTTGAGCAAGTTTATTAGTAGAAACATTCCCTAAAAGAGAGTGGACAATGCAGAATCTCTCCAGACAGCTAATTCCAGAATTACAATTGCAATTACTTAAAATGGAAACTTGTTTATCCTCGTCCACTCACAAACATGTTTATGCCAAATAATGCCAGTGTCCAGTATAAAGAAGCCTAATTTTATATTGTGAATATATTAAAGTACTCAAAGTTCTCTTCTGCAAGCAATTTTCCAACAATCTACAGGTGGAAATACATTGGCAGAAAATATTCATGGAATAAGTTTGAACATCAAATTTATAGAAACTGAGATATTCAGACAATGTGTCAACAGGAAAAAAAAGTCTAAATTCAATATCTAAAGTATATGCTGTGAACAGTCTGCTTCAATCATCATTTTCCTTCTTCACAAAAACAAGTTAATATGGGTATGTGTGGTACTCCTAAACAATTCCCTATGATGTCATTTAGCAGAAAGGATTGTTTAATGCTGTATATTGTAACACAAGCATACAGCATGTTCCTAAAATTTTTACACTGAAAAAGATGTTAACAGAAAAACTAAGAGAAAGAAGCCATTCAGGTTTGTTATTGTGTGTCTGTGACACAGTATACTCAAAAGTGTTGAAGAAGCAAAATACCCAAAGCTGAATGGCTGGCCTGCTCTTAGTTTTCAATATATTTCTTAAGGGGGTCATGGTGTTAAGGTAAATATTGAAAGACGCCTGTTGCTAATGTAAGCTACCAATTTACTGCCCTGATCAATGTGGCTGGAGTTAGAAAGATGACTTGATAACCCTTTCATTCCTGTCACAGGGTTTCAACTGCTTAGCCTATTTCCATGGTCGCTCAGTCACACACACACTCAGGCAGTTTCTCTTTTCACCTTTTTTCCCACATTTCCCCAGCAAACAGAATATGACATAGGCATAGTGTAGCAGGGGCTTTCTACACAGCTTCTGTCCTCTGCACAGCTCACTGTCTAAACTCCTCTCCCATTCTCTGGGCTTGGCTACACTTGCAGCTTATACTGCAATAAAGCCTCCCAGAATGTTCTGCCTTCCTCCCCATCCACACTGACAAGGCACGTAGAGTGCTCTGACTCCTTGGCTGGAGTGCTTCTGGTACTCCACTTCAGCAAGAGAATTAATGTCTGATATGCCCCTGCTGGACCGCTGCAGCGCCAGCGTGGATGAGGAGTTGCGTTACTGCACTCTGAATGACCTCCTGAAATGTCCCATAATCCCCTTAAGTCAAGTGGCTTCTCTTCTAATAGTTGTGAAATCCACTGTAGGAATGCGAAAGTGTCTTTTCAAAGCTTCGTTTCTGACAGCCAGCTGCTTATCTGATCCGATACAAAGCAAATAGTAAATGTTTCCTTTGAGTGAGTGAGAAACCGGGGACGGGCGCGTGGGGCGGGGGGTTTGAACTTACAAGATAGAGTGCTGACACTCTCACCACCTCAGAAACCCACTCTCTCTCCCTCCACATACACACAACACACTCCCTGTCACACTCCACCCCACTCATTGCACCACTTGAATGCTGGGATAGCTGCCCATAATGCATTGCTCCCAATGCCACTGCAAGTGCCACATATGTGGCCACGCCAGTGCGCTTGCAGCTGTCAGTGTGGACAGATTGCAGAGCCTTCCCTACTGCACTCTCTGAAGGCTGATTTAACGCAAAGTGCTCTACAGCTGCAAGTGTAGCCAAGCCTTCTTTCTACTTCTTGAATTTTGGGGCCTAGCAGACTCAGTTCCTGAATTTATTGCTGCCATGCACAGTACTTCTTATCTACTTCATGTCTTAGTGTCTCACTTTTCCTGGTATTCTTAAAGAATTGCAGAAGAACTTAAAAAAAAGGCCCTATTTTCCTTCTATTCTTAATAGATGTTGCAAAGGAAATTGTTACTATAAGATTTCTGAGTTTTTGTATTAATCCTTCTTTCACTGGTACAGTCTTTACTATCCCAAAAGATATCATCTATCTTCTCCTGGACATTACGCATAATCCATCTTTATGTTTGTTAATTAGAAATAGATTACTATTTAATCCACAATTCCCTGTTAGAATTCTAACTACAACCACTTCAGTCTTCCTCACAGGGCCTTGGATTGTATCAGCTGTTAGTCTACTTCTCAGAATTTTTCACCCTCATTTTGTTTGCCCACAGTTCTTTCCATTCTTACTTAGCTCATTTTTTATTAGGTTTTTAAATTCCAGTTTTCTTGAGGGGTTCCCTAGGTCACCTTGCTCATGATTAACAAAATATTTTGCCTGACCAGCCTCCGTATTGTTACTTTCTATCACTACATATGCCAGCACCCATACAATTAGTATAGTTCTATTGAATTGCACCAGTTTGGTTGTTAGCGGTAATATTTCATTAAGAATATAATTTCTGCTGTCAAATTTACCATTCTAAATTCATTGAGCCCTGATAAAGAATCCGAGAATAGCCACAGCAGCTAGCCACACATCTAAAGCCCAATTTAGTGCTAAAATAATCCCTGTAAACTCACCTGTAAAGACAGACACAAATTAGCCATCCCTATGGCTTTTTTTAGTCTGAGTGAGGCATGCAGATAGAGGTTCCCACTCGCCCTATTGCTTCCACTTTGGAGCCATTTGAATATATTCGTCAATAGTGTCCCACTTATGACAAATATATTGATTTGCTATAGCTTGTATATTTATCATTCTTCTCCTTTTATTTATTTCATTATATAATTCTATGTCTAGCTTGAAGGGAGAGCCTGGGGGGATGGCTTTCCATTGGTAGAGTATTTTCTCATAGCTATATATTTTTGTTTCTTTCAATCCTCTCTTTTCATTAAGATCTTTTATCCACCTCTGTACTCTACTTACATGAAGAAAGTTGAGTTTCTCCTATTTGGCATCCACTTAATTCCCAGCAGTCATTATATATCAGCTTTGTGTTGTCATCTTCGCTAGTACCTGGTACTTTGGCCAAGAAGGTTAAATCTGCAAACTTCATTTTAAGTGTGATAGACATTTCAGTGGCTGCCCTCCGTAGCCCACATAGATGCATTGTAATAAACGCACCACATGTGCTACACAACACCTGTGCTTGGATATTGTTTAGTTTTCTCAGATTTGTGTTCACTGCTAACCCAAAGGACTGGCATTCGTATCCAGTTGGTCTAATTAGACTGCTGTATAGCATTTCTGGTTTTCTTACCTGTTCTCCAGGATGCAAAGATATATTTAAAGAAGATAATTCTGTCTTTGCACTTATCTTTAATATTTTTAAATGCTCCTTCTAAGTGAGCTTGCTATCAAATATCACACCCAACAATTTGTAATTTCTCACTATATCATATAGATGTAACTTAATATCTTTTTTGATTTTTTCCTTATTGTGAAGATCATTTGGAGAATTTGAAGCCCCCACCCTCTTCCCTGCACTTAAGTGCCTCCTTGAAAGTGCTGCCAAAAGATTCAAGGTTTCTGCTTTTGCTCCAGATGTCACAAATAAAGTACAAATAACGTGTTCCCTATTCTTGTACTCATCTCCTTAGGGAGGTCATTTGTCATGATGTGAAAGAGAGTTGGACTAATTACACTTCCCTTGTGGAGTTCCATTTGCAGTTGATTAATCATTAGGAAAATAAATTTCCCTGTTGGAACTTTTGCTTAAGATATCCCTTTATCCATCTGTACATTCTTCCTATAATACCCATAGCGGCCACTCTACTCCCTCTCTCCATAACATAACACACTGTGAGCTTTTTCTATGTCCAGCAAGGTTATCATGACTTCTTCGGTTCCCATGCTTTTTGGTGCTTCTGTCTCTATCCTTACAATGTGGTCAATCATGCACACTCCTACCTCTTCTGAACCTGCTTTGCATTTCTTTCTAGGCCTGCTACTATTCTCTCCATTTCCATTTCATGCTATGAGGGCAATTGGTCTGTATGCTTGAGGTCTTGAGCACAATTTACCTGGTTTAGTCATTGGGATAATGACATGTTCCCAGTCCTTAGTTATTTCACCTTTTCTCCATACATTATATAATTTTAGTATCACCCTCCAACTTCCTTCACTTACATGTTTAAGTATTTCAAAGCTTATCTAGTCCTTGCAGGGGTGGTGCTTATGCTCTTTATTATCCCTTTTTGGAGTTCTCTCAGCTTAAAGTGTTTAGTTAAAATAATATCCACATCCTCCTCCAAACACTTCATCATCCATAATTATTTCTGATGAATGTTCTTTTCCTCTCCCTAATTTAAAGCTTCTGAGCACCATCATTACTGACTTTTTGAAAACACAAGGGCCAGAATTCCCCCTCTTTCTTTGTTGGAGCTTATTATTCTATACTCTGCAAGGCTTGGTATTACTGGCTCTTATTCTTTATTCCATTCATTTTCCTAGTTTGTTTATATACCTCTGCTGTATTTCTTATCTGTGACCCTAAAAGCATCCCAGGGGCTCACTGGTATCAGGTATAGAGTTTCAGTTAGCTGACCACTGCAGTGTACCCCAACTCACTATGGTTATAATCTGTATCTAAAAGGTGTCATGTAATATGTTGGAAAACTAATAACTCACTGATCATTAATATTCTTGTGTGATGAATATATGTGATATGTTAAGAGTTATGGATATATGCTTAATATGTTTAAACCAGGCATGTCAAAGGAAGTTGGATAATTGGTCCACCCTAAACAAAAAGGTATGTGCATTTGTTTTTCTGACCAGCAGGCAGAGACTATGAAGGTCAATTTAAATATTAGGTAAACAAAGCTATCAGTCTAAAGAGTCAGGGAAGAGAAGCATGGCATCTACACCCAGGAGGAAAGACAAGCTTGGTCCGGGTTTTACTTTTCAAAAAATACTTTACAAAGATCTAAAGATGGGAGTGGGGGTGTCGGCTGAACATCAAGTAATAAGCAATAAAATCAATTGATTGTATACAGTATTATTGGTATTATAAAAATTGACTGGGGTGTTTCATGAAAGTCTGGGATACTGGTGATTAATATAATAAAAATGTACATATTAATACTATAAGAAAGTATGTATATTAATTGATATTTATACTCTGTGTCCAAACAAAGGGAGAAACAGGCCTCTCACAGATAGATTGCCGTGACTTTCCCTCCTACCTGTCTTCTAAGTAAATTAAGCATGGCAGAATCAAAACATTGGAAGCCTCATTTACATACAGGGGGATGGGAAGCCCACAGAAAGGGCTCTTGAAACAGTGAACTTGAAGATATAAACAAAAACAAAACCATCTTTTGGCATCCATCAAAATAGACACAGAGCTGAGAGAGATGCATCCTTCAACCAACAGTGGATTGAAGTCTCTGGAAACTGAATACAGGTGAAATCTATTCACCTAGCAGATATTTCAGCTTGGAAGACAAGGGAAACCAGCCCAGTGTGCTTCTATAGAAAGTAGTGACAGACAAAGTCAGCCATGACTGGAAAGAAGTTTGGTAAGAAATTTACATTGAACACAAACTTTGTTAGGTTAAGTCTAAGCCATTAGAAATTGTTTTGTTTTACTTGTAATTCTTTATTTTCATTCCTTATACTTAACTCACTTACTCCTATGTATATTTTGTTAAAAATATATTTTTACTATAAACCAGCTCAGTGCTGTGTTTGAAACAAAAAGGTGTTTTCCCTTCCCCCGGCTAGTTTAGTTAAGAAGCTATGATGTGCTTTTGTCTCTTTAAAGGAACAAACTAACCTTATTATTTCTCTGAGAGGGCTGGACTCTTCAGAGCAAATGGTTTGGGGGAAGTTCGACACTGGGAATGTATTGGGGTCACCTTGCTGATTGTAACCCCGACAGGCAGAAGCCAGAGTGGAGCAACAGAAAGGCTTCTGCCATCGGAGCTGCTGAACCAGCTCTATGCCACCAACATGCATGGGTGTGACTTGCATGCTTGGCAGCATTTCAGACTGGGAGCTACAGCAGCAAATCACTGTAGGGTTGAAGGCAAGTGGTGACAACCCCTCACTGGTCTGAATTTCATCCCAGAATGTGACAATCTTTATTTACTCTTCCGCAGTACGTTCTCTGCTTCTCTCTTTTTATAACCTTTTGTACAATGTCCTTACTTTTTTCACATTTCATTAAGTCCTCACTGTTTAAGGGATTTTTGTTCTCTTGTATGCCTTATTCCTTTCCCTAATTATTTCACAGTCTGTGTTCCACTATGATACTAACACTACCTAGAGACAGTCAGCCTGTCTTCAGAATAGCCAGGCTGGGTGTCTTTATGATTCCCTTAATGGAATTACTAAAAAATTCTCAGTATCTTCATTTATGCATTGATCATGCATGTAATCCTCAATTTTTGTTTTGAAAGTCTCCAAGTTGCTTGTTTTACTTTCCAAGCGGGGATATTATTCTTGCTATTCCCTTCTCTCTGTAAATTTCCCAGCTGCATTGACTTGTTACAGTGCTAGAAGCTATTCACAGACAGAGGAATGAAAAGTTTCTATTAGTTGTAATGAACCTAGTAGGTGCGCCATTATTTAATATTAAAAAAATCAAATAATAGCTCTAAACACTTTTTTATATTTTTTCTTATTTTCCACAATCAGTTGTGACTATTCAGATCACCACAAATAATGAATTGGCATTTGACATGTACAATTGATTCTTTCAGATTCATAATCTCTAATTTGCTGTGTAAGCTCTAAATAGGGCCCTACCAAATTCATGGCCATGAAAAATGCATCATGGACCGTGAAACCTAGTCTTCCCCGATGAAATCTAGTCTTTTGTGTGCTTTTACGCTATACTATACAGATTTCACGGTGGAGACCAATTCTCTCAAATTGGGGACCCAGAAGGGAGTTGCAGCGGGGTTACAAGGTTATTTTAGGGGGAGTTGCCGTATTGCCACCCTTACTTCTGTGCTGCCTTCCGTACTGAGTGGCCGGAGAGCAGCCGCTGCTGGCCAGGTGCCCAGCTCTGAAGGCAGCACCGCACCAGCAGCAGTGCAGAAGTAAGTGTGGCAATACCATACCATATCGCCTTTACTTCTGTGCTGCTGCGTTAGTCTGTGCAGCCAAAGCATGGTGATGGAGGGCTCAGCTCTTCATGCAGCAGCACAGAAGTAAGGCTGGCAACACCATATCATGTCATCCTTACTTCTGCACTGCTGCTGGTGGTGGCTCTGCCTTCAGAGCTGGGCTCCTGGCTAGGAGCCGCCCCTCTACTTCTGAGCTGCTGCTGGGCAGCGGGAAAGGTAGTAATACTACAACCCTCCATGTGATAATCTTGTGACCCCCATCCACCACTGCCTTTTTAGGTCAGGGCCCCTACAATTATAACATCAGGAAACTGCAGATTTAAACAGCTGAAATCATGAAATTTACAATTTTTAAAATCCTATGACCATGAAATTGACCAAAATGGATCATAAATTTAGTAGGGCCCTAGCTATAAACATTATAAAGTGCAGAATTGTTTTGTATCAGTATCTCAATAGCATTATAATTGATCCTGAGCTTTTTAACCTTTATTTCAAGGTAGTTCAGGTTCTCTTTAGTGAAGTGCAGACACGCTACCCTTTCCTATTTATCATGTCAACATATACATAGCCCAGGATTTTGCAGTCTATTTCCATTAGCCACGTCTCTCGTATGGATAGTATATCAGGCTTTGCTTTCATAGCAATAATTTTTCTTTAATTCCTGCCCATGCACTGTTACGGTCTGGGTGCTTCAGATGAAAAATAGTCACTACCATTCTTTTGACCCTCAATATTTCCTTCCTTCACTTAGGAAAGTATGAAGTTGTTCCACTGATAGGTTATTAGCATATAGGTACTCTTCAGCAGCTTTGATTATAATTCTCATTTTATTTGTTTTCTTTCCTGTTTGAGATATACAGTTTTATTCCAATCAATATTTTTGTTTCTATAAGTAGCATGTCATCTTCTTTTACCCTCAATGTCATTCATTACTTCCTTTCCATTACTTTGTTGCTGACTATACCTTTTCCCCATATCATGTTTTCTTGCCCCCTCTTTTTGGTATTTCCTATCAGCTTTTGTAAATGAAATATTAATAGTCTTTGATTTTTGTATTTCTCTAACTCGCTTTGCCTCAGTACAGCCACCATAGACTGAGCAGTGTTTTCTTCCACGGTTGCAACACTTGTTCTGTCGCTTCCTCACAATCATCATATGAATATTCATCCCCACACTTACTACACTATGTTTTCCACTAGCAATTATTCACTACATGACCAAATTTTTGGCATCAGTAGCATCTCGCAGGACAAGGAATGTATGGCTTAGTGAGGAACATGATACCCTAAAGATAGTCTGTCTGGTACTATTCTTCCCTTAAGTGTGACCTACACAGCTGTCTTGGGCTCGCTACTATCTCCTCTTCTGCTAATTAGCTTCTTAACAGTTATCTTGTATTCACTTATCCCTTGATTTATTTCCTCTCCTGATATTTCAAGTGACACACTATATACACTACCCTCTGGTTTCTGGGAGGAATTTGAGTAGCTGACAATTTGGTTTGTGGGGTTTTTTTCTCTTTTAAACCTGGCCATCTTTCTTAAGGAGCTTCCCTGCTTGTTCTTCATTTTTACATTCCTCTAATAAGTCTCCAAGTAGTTTCTTAACTCTTATCATATCTCTAGCACTCTTTTTGATCCACTCTGCAATCTTCAGTGGGGGTTGATATCTCTGTGTCCTTACCTAGGGATTTTACTAGTATGTAATGTTCCCCATTTCCCTTTCCTGCCCCATGTGCTAGCCCTTCTTCTGGTTCGGAGAATCTACACTTTTCCTTGTTTACATCCAGTCTTCTGCTATCACTTTCCTCACTGTCTAGCCTAGTTGCAGTTTTATTTGTTATCTCTTCCACTGCACTCTGTCTAGCCTGCATGCTAAACCCTAACTCAACAGCCCAAGCCTTCTTTCATCTAGCCCCACCCCCACTTCCTGTTCCTTCCTCTTATATCCGCCCAATTACTGCCAATTATATAATAGCCTAGTAATTACCACCCACCTGCTTGTAATCTCCAAATTTAAAGTGGTTAGCTGCTCCCAGCTGAGCCTGCAGCCTTTTCTGTGCTGTTGCTCTCCCCCAGTCACACTATTTTATTGTAGCTTTGTTTTCTAGAGGAAAAACGAAGCATGATCCTTGGCCAAAATGCTGCATGTAAAATAAAAATGTTCTCAGTTCTTTAAATGCCCACTGCATGTATAAAAATAAAACTCCAAATTCCTGCTTACTGTAACTTGGTTGAAATCAATGAAGTTACACCAAAGATGATTTAATACTAGTGTAAATTGCCATGGCTCTATTAAAGTCATTGCATGTGTTTATTTTATTAAAACTGGCCTAAATCTCTAAATAAAAATGGCTCTTTTTCTAATCCATCTCTCTCTCTCTCTTTCTGTATATATTTTCTATGATTTAATAAGTCTATTAGTATCTCAGAAAGGATTCCTTCTTCACAGGTTGTTAAGTTTTCAAACAAGCTCCTGTGCTTTCTCTCATGATGTCCCTCACACTTGGGATGAACTCCCTGTAAACATATTCAAAGCTGCCTCATTACTGTCCTCCAAGACTCTCTTTTTCCATGATGCCTCCAGAAAACTTCACAATGATTAGGCCTCTGGTGTGCTGAGATCACTGTCTATCATGCTGACCAATACCATCTCATTTCCTCATACTCCCCCATCTTTGTGTATATCCCCCTCTCATCTCTTGTTTTATACTTAGACTGTACCCTCTTTAGGGCACAACACCATCTTTATCTCCCCACGGTGGGCTGAGAGGAGACAGAGAACCTATGGGACAGGAGGGGCCACCCTTCCAGCTTCCTGCTGTGCTCTCTTCTCCTCCTTTCCTTCTGAAGCTATCGCCCACGCTGCCCTACCAATCAAGTCTTCCACCTGTTGTGCCAGGTGGCTGGTAGAGGTGCTACTATGGTAATACAAATAATGATCATAATAACATATACTAGTCTATTATAAAATAGCTTCCTGAGTTGATAATTTTTAAGTACTGCACTTCTTAAAAATACAGGTTTGTAAATTTACACCAATAATTTCCCCAGTTTATACTTTTTTTTAAAAAAAATCAGCTTTGCTTTTATGTTATTTCTAGATTTATGGCACTGCTGTGAAATGTCTGCCATGAAATTCTCAGTTCTACATTATTCTTTGAAATAATGCATTATATCACAGGATTCAATTTCACAATTATTAGCACCAGTAAGCCCTTGAAATGTAACTATAGATAAAAAGTCCAACTGCCTGTTGCCTTTCCTTCCTTAAATAGCCAGGTCCAAATCAAGGTGTTTCAGAATCTAAAGACAGTCAAAATGATTAAAGCCAAAGCTAATAATTTTACATTTGCTTAAAGCCCTTTCACATTTGTTGCAATATTAGCATGACAAGAACTCCAATGCATAATCTAAACAGCAGTACTGAGAAACCTGATCCTAATGCAAGTTCTGTGGACTGTACATATTGCTTGCAGAATTAGGGTATATAAACTAATTAATCTGGGTGACAAAGGCAATCAAGGTGAAAAATTGTCTAAATTTTAGACTTACTTCCCTACACTAGCAATTGTGAACAAAATTAATCTCCCCACATTTTCCCTGCTAATTGCTGCTTTATCCCTATGTAGCAAGGCACTGCAACCCCTTCTTGGCTCCTGCCCCTGCTGTGCTGACAAAAATCACTCAGCGACCCTGGGATTCAGTACTGGTGCCATTTATTTAGCAGTTGTGCTCCCACCACCTTTTGACCATACACTGCTTAAGTTCCACTAACTACACCCAAGATGAATATTCCTTCTTCACAGCAGCCTTCCTCTCAGCCATTTTTATAGCCCCAGGCTAACTGGGCAGGCAGCTCTCTCCCATTTCCCAATTAGGCACAGGTTCTCTCTACCCAATTCCAATTTACTTCCCTTAATAGGAGCTGGCTTGACAGAGGGCTGAGTCAGCAGTTCTTCCCCAGCACTCTGTCACACCCCGGTTTTGCATTTTTGTTTTTATTTTTTTATAAATATTTATTGAGCTATGTAAGCTTTGGCTACATATACACAAGAGAGAGAGCCCCAGGGGTTTACTCATGGCCAAAGTCATTAAATCATTAGAGAGTTCAGGATTACAGGGTTAAGAACATAAGAAGGGCCATACTGGGTCAGACCAAAGGTCCATCTAGCCCAGTATCCTGTTTACCGACAGTGGCCAATGCCAGGTGCCCCGGAGTGAGTGAACCTAACAGGTAAAGATCAAGTGATCTCTCTCCTGCCATCCATCACCCCCCTCTGACAAACAGAGGCTAGGGACACCATTCCTTACCTAGCCTGGCTAACAGCCATTAATGGACTTAACCTCCATGAATTTATCCAGTTCTTTTTTAAACCCTCTTATAGTCCTAGCCTTCACAGCTTCCTCAGGCAAGGAGTTCCACAGGTTGACTGTGTGCTGTGTGAAGAAGAACTTCCTTTTATTTGTTTTGAACCTGCTGCACACTAATTTCAGTGGGTGGCCCCTAGTTCTGCTATTATGGGAACAAGTAAATAACTTTTCCTTATTCACTTTCTCCATGCCACTCATAATTTTATATACCTCTATCATATCCCCCCTTAGTCTCCTCTTTTCCAAGCTAAAAAAGTCCTAGCCTCTTTAATCTCTCCTCATATGGGACCCGTTCCAATCCCCTAATCATTTTAGTTGCCCTTCTCTGAACCTTTTCTAATGCCATTATATCCTTTTTGAGATGAGGAGACCACATTTGTACACAGTATTCAAGATGTGGGCACACCATGGATTTGTATAAGGGCAATGAGATATTCTCCATCTTATTTTCTATCCCTTTGTTAATGATTCCTAACATCCAGTTTGCTTTTTTGACCGCCGCTGCACACTGCATGGACATCTTCAGAGAACTATCCACGATGACTCCAAGATCTTTTTCCTGAATAGTTGTAGCTAAATTAGCCCCCATCATATTGCATGTATAGTTGGGGTTATTTTTTCCAAAGTGCATTACTTTACATTTATCCACATTAAATTTCATTTGCCAATTTGTTGCCCAATCACTTAGTTTTGTGAGATCTTTTTGAAGTTCTTCACAGTCTGCTTGGGTCTTAACTATTTTGAGCAGTTTAGTATCATCTGCAAACTTTGCCACCTCACTGTTTACCCCTTCCTCCAAATCATTGATGAATAAGTTGAATAGGATTGGTCCTAGGGCTGACCCTTGGGGAACACCACTAGTTACCCCTCTCCATTCTGAAAATTTACCATTTATTCCTACCCTTTGTTCCCTGTCTTTTAACCAGTTCTCAATCCATGAAAAGATCTTCCCTCTTATCCCATGGCAACTTAATTTACATAATAGACTTTGGTGAGGGACCTTGTCAAAGGCTTTCTGGAAATCTAAGTACACTACGTCTACTGGATCCTCCTTGTCCACATGTTTGTTGACCCCTTCAAAGAACTCTAATAGATTAGTAAGACATGATTTCCCTTTACAGAAACCATGCTGACTTTTGCCCAACAATTTATGTTCTTCTATGTGCCTGACAATTTTATTCTTTACTATTGTTTCAACTAATTTTCCCGGTACGGACGTTAGACTTACCGGTCTGTAGTTACTGGGATCACCCCTAGAGCCCTTTTTAAATATTAGCGTTACATTAGCTATCTTCCAGGTTTAACCTTCCGCTGATACCTGTGGTTTTTCTCTTGGGGTATTATCCATTCATCCCCATGATGAACTTCTACAAAGACTTTAAAACATCCCCTAATCCCGATGGTGAAAAATATTATTGCTCATGTACGGAAAAAAGAGTTCCCCCCCAGAGACTGGTCCGGCAAGGTGCTGAGTGATCTCAAATCCTATTGGCTTCAGCAAGAGTTAAGAGTGTGCAACACTTTAAAGGCTTCAGTCAGCTATTTGCAGGAATGGACCCCTACAGCCTGAACCAAAGCCCATTGAAGTCTAGAATGCCATTGATTTCAATGGGCTTTGGATCAGGCCCTTAGTGAATCAGAATGCATAGGGTAGCTTGAAAATCAAATGTATGTCATCACAGTGAAACTGTTTTCATGTATTAATCTCTGTAGAGAAAAATTCCTTTGCTTACCAAATTGATTTTTAAGGAAACATCAAGGAATGAAATAGAGCAGCACAGACTTATTAAAACAAATGTGAATATGACTAGTCCTGTAACCAATGTATTACTGTCACTACAACCCTCTGTGTCCACCATTCTTATCCCACATGTCTACATGCAGATACACAAAAGTATGAAGAAAACTTCAAGTAGGTTAAAGTAAGTAATATTGCTCCTGGATATTTATTGTACAATATAAATATGGCTATGTACCTACTTTAGTGCTAAAGGATGTGATGTTTTTATTCTTAACATTTGGCATTGGGAGTTTAATCTCTTTTTTTAGATCATTAATAAACATGTTAACATGGTAATTCTGCATTAAATATAGTGTTAGTGCCACACTGCCTGTTGAGCTTTATATACAGAGAGTAACTATCAGAAGCTTCTACCCATAAGAAATATACATAAGTAGGTTATAGCGCTGGGCAGAAACTGTTTTTAGAATTCTAGCTTCATCGATCTTTAAGAATTCATAATGCGCATCAGCTGACAAATGAATAGATATCTGATAAGGTAGGAATTCTCCCCTCAGCACCACCAGTCTCTAGTAAGTAAGGTTACCACCATAAGTTTTCACAGTTGACAGTGTTTTCTTAGTTCAGGCTTCTAGTGGAGACTAAGGCTATGGCTACACTACAGAGCAAATAGCATCGATGCAGATGTAGCACTGCTAGTGCAGATGCTCTAAGCTGAAGAGAAAGAGCTCACTGGTTAACTTAATTACTCCAGCCCCCACAAGCAGCAGTTACTATGTCAGTGAAAGAAGCTCTCCCATGCCCTAGCGCTCTCTACATCAGCGCTTAGGTCGGTGTAATTTACATCACTCGGGAGTGGCTTATTCACACACCTGAGCAATGTGAGTTATACAGCAGTACGTGGTAGGGGTACGTAGCCTGAGTCACTTCTCATTAATATAGGAAATTATATACAGGCAGGTAAGGGTTAAGGTAATTGGTGAAGAATTATAGGAGAAGCTGACACAGCAATCAGCAGCCAAAATGAAATGTCAATACATAGATAATTTATTGCCTTCAGTACATTCTCTTCAACAGCTGCATATGGAGAATACAGACTCTTTCATACCAGAGTAAAGATTTGGAAAACATAGTATTGTTAAAGCTGTGTGGTTCCCACAATAGTATTGTTCCACAATATGAAAATGCTGCCGACACATTTTATTCAGAGTGCATTTTAGGAGAGAAGATCTTAGAAATATGGAATTTACATTTTAAAACTTTTTACAGATAATCTATAAAAATGAGGCAATTTAAAAAAAAATGATTAGAGGAACATCAATTGTTGTTAGTGAAAAAATTAGGACAGTTAAGCTTACAGGAAAAGTTAAGAATGTGTGACCGATGTGATTTATGAAGCATGGACTGTGTAATCTGTTTAAAGTTTGGTGCTGCTATGTATTGCTAAATCAATTGTTCTCACACAAACTGTGACCTGAAAAAGCAGTAATGTCATTTACTAATAGTTTCTAACAAGGGGTTCTAAAGAAATAAGTTTGTGACTTTTAAAATAACCATCTCAGTGACGTTAAATAGAAGTATGGTAGACACAGTGATTAGGTGAGAGGTGGGCAAACTACAGCCCGCAGAAATGTCCTGCCCGACTCCTGAGCTCCTGGCCAGGAAGGCAAGCCCCTGGCCCCTTCCCTGCTGTACCCCCTCCCCCACAGCCTCAGCACACCGCGCTGCCAGCACTCTGGCCTGCTGGTCCTGCTGGGCAGCATTTCAGTGGTATGGCTGGCTCCAGCGAGGCTGTCAGCTCCTGCTGCTCTGAAAGGCATGGGTGGGGGGTTGGATAAGGGACAAGGTGACTGGGGGGAAGTCAGAGGATAGAGGATGGTTGAATGAGGCAGAGGTTCGGGTGGAGGGCAGTCAGAAGGGGGAAGTGGGGAGGGGTGTATGGAGGGATCCTGGGGAGCAGTTATGGGCAGGGGTGTGGATATGGGTCGGAGCAGTCAGGAGACAGGGAGTAGTTGGATAGGTGTGGGAGTCCTGGGGGGCCTGTCAGGGGCCAGGGATGTAGATAGGGATCGGGGCAGTCATGGGACAGGGAGCAGGGGGGTTGGATGGGTTGGGGGTTCTGAGGAAGGCAGTCAAGGGGCAGTAAGTGGGCGGGTTGATAGGGGGCAGGAGCCAGGCTGTTTGAGGAGGCACAGCTCTCCATACAATTTCACAACCCTGATATGGCCCTGGGGCTAAAAAATTTGCCCATCCCTGGATTAGGTGGTGCTAACTGTAGGCAATGAGATAGATTATCATCTGACTTGCAAATTCAAGTGGACATCAAATGGCTGTTTTATAATATATAGGAAAATACCTGGGGGCAAGTTGATTTTGAAGATGTGCAGAGATTCCTGAGTGTAAAGCCTTGTCTGCACTGCACAGTTTTGTTGACAAAAGGCAGCTTTTGTCAACAAAACAGGGGCGATGTACACACTGCAATGCTTCTGCTGCTGATTTAACTCTCCGGGAGCCTCTCTCTTCACCAGACTCTGGCTCAGGAGTGCTTGCTGATGGCTGCTCTCCACACAAGTGGTCAGGCTGGTGAGTGCGGTGCTTAAAGAGACAGTATGCGGACACTCAGGCACACGCAAACTCCTCCCCCACAACACACATACACACACGCTCCTCCCCACCACATGCACAAATTTCTGCGGACTTCTTGGGATACTGTTCAGCAATGTCCGTTTGGTGATATTACTGAGTGCTACTTTAAAAAGTGATTTAAAATGTGTTACTTTTCGGGCACACACAGCAGGCATAACAAGGTTCATAGCATGGTGCAAACAAACAATGCCAGGCTCAGTACGCTACACTAAGACATATTACTGTGACTCAGTGTTAAAATGATCCTTCAAGGCCTCCCTCAGCCAAATAACCCTCTCCCCTACCCGCCCCCCCCACACACACATTGAACTCCTCTTGCATCCTTGTGTTCATAATGCACAGCACAATACTGAAGATCAGTTCAGGATCCATGCTTTCTGATAGAGATGGCTGGCTCGTGGGTTACCAGGACAGTTGAAAAGTGGCTGGAAACCTAGTAAAATGCTCATGGAATGATGGGATTGAGAAATCTGCATCCTGTGACTCTGTACCTGTCCCAGGAGGCATTGCAAACCCTTCCCAAAGCATCCTGTGGCCAGTTGCAGTGGGATAGGTACTCATGGTACACTGCTCTCTGTGTTGATGCAAGAGCTACTATTGTGGATACGCTCCACCGAAACAAGGAGCAAAAAGTGGACATGCAACAGCAGTTTAATTACAGCAGTGTCTGTACATCAATGTAACTTAAGTTGACTTAACTTTATAGTGAAGACATAGCCTAATATTGTGCTCTAGAAAATGAGACTATACTCCTAACATTTATTTTATATAGAATCTTTTAAGTGCCTGCGGGAGGTCCGCGGCTGCCGCGGATTCAGCAGCGTTTGTGCGGCAGGTCCACAGGTCTTGCAGCTTTGTTGTCCCCACTGCCAAAATGCCGCCGAATCCGTGGCAGGTGGGGACCTCCCGCTGAAATGCCACCGAAGACAGCCTGACTGCCACCCTGATGGCGAACGTAAGGCCCCCCCGCCCCCCGCAGCTTGCCGACCCAGGCACGCGCTTGGAGCACTGGTGACTGGAGCCGGCCCTGAATAGAGCACTGATACCATATGATCAAGAGATAATGTAAATGTGTGTGGCTTAAGTCATTATTACCAATGAAAGAATGGCTTGTGGTACTATGACCCCATCCCAGCAAGTTCAAGTCAAACAGTGATTGACTCATTTTGCCACTGGAGAGCATACGGGTATCGCTTTCATGATCTTAGATCGTGTGCTTGTATCACAATATATGCTAAATAATATGACCTTCAGAAAGCCAAGATATGCAACTGCAGCTAAACAAATTATTTGAGACAAAATTAAAATATGCCTCATTTTGAGCTACAGATTCTTCCACCAACACTCTGTCTGAGCAAATACCAACTGAGTTCATCCATGAGAATTCCTCCAAGTTACCCACATAGATCACAGAGGAAATTCAATCACTCTGTACTGCCTCTGCTAGGAAATAAACTTGATTATTTTCTGGTTCCGATGGTTTTTATTCTTTGCCATCTGATTTGGACCAGATTAGTCAGTTTAATTATGATAAATCAATACCTGAAGAGTTTAAAAGCACCTTCATATCTGGTTGAATTTCAGCTTGCCTCACTCACTGAGGTTTTAAGTTGGGGGCAGGGGGACCAGAGAAGGAGGGAGGGTAGAAGCTTTGGTTGCAATCACAGCTATCTTGGACCCAGGCCCTCTTGATAAAGAAACATAGGCAGGATTTTTTTTGGACACATCGCTAGTCAAGATCATTGTCTTCCCAGGACAGGGGTAGAGAAGGAAAGTAACAGCTTCTCTCAGATCAGCATCTCTCTTTATATGTGCATTTTCCTGGACTTCTCACATCCTTCAGGGACATAAGAAGATGCCATTCTGAGTTAATCAAAAAAAATTGGTCAAAACATGTTTTCAGAGGAAATTAGCATTTTTTCACAAAATGGTAATGAAATGTCTGTTTGTCAAAACATTTTGGGGTTTCATCAAAAAAAGGAAAACCTGATTTTTGTTACCAAAAACCTAATTTTTTTCAGGTTGGGGGTTTTTGGTTTTCTAATTAAAAAACAAAAAAAAAGCCTAAGAATGTTGATAAATCTGAAAATATTTCATTGTAATCAAAACCTTCAGAAGGAAAAAAATTGTTCCTCAATCAGCTCTAATCCCGAGATTCTTTTTCAGAGGAAGTAGTTGCATTTCATGTGTTGTCACCGGGCTAAGCAGAAAAAAAATCATGCTGTGTATAGTGGTTCACGACCGTTGGAGCCAACCTCAAGACACCCTATCTTTCAGAATATTTCTTCCATAATTCCAACTGATGAGACACGCCCTTTTGCATGGTAGCCCCTTCATTGGTGTGCAGAACAATTGGCAAAGTCTTTCTATTGTGATGTCTCATGATAGCCCATTTAGTTTTGATAGGCCTTCTTGATGGTTAGTTTATGATCCCTCCTGATTGGGTCTGCAGGTTCAGAGCAAACATTTTTTTTTTACAGTCACAAAGCAAAAAACTTAAATATTACCTTATAGCAGGTGATAAAGATATTATAACTGAGATTAATGCATGCAGCAGCTTACAAGCATTTCATAAAGTCTAAACATTAAACACATTGCTATAAGTTCAATGTCTATATCGGGGACTCAAACTCAAATGACCACGAGCGCCACATGAGGACTAGTGCACTGGCCCGATGGCCGCATCACTGACACCCCTCACTGCCCCACCCCCACTCCACCCCTTCATGAGGTCCCACCCCGCCCCACCTCCTCCTCTGAGCACACAGCTCCCCGCTCCCTCCTGGAAAGCACTAGGCACCGCCAACAGCTGTTTGGCAAACAAAGCAAGAGCAACATAGGAAGTCTAGAACTGGAAACACAAGCAAACAAATCTAATTTAACAAGAAATTACCAGCCTCAGATGATTCAAGCTTTTTTCAGATGTAATATACTGATAAATCTGACAGAAATTTCAGCCTAATATCAATTATAATTTTATAAAGTCTCCCTCTCCCAAACGGATCTGCATAACCCTGTTCCCCATCCCCACTTACCCCTGTAACCCAGCTCCCTGTGCCCCATTCCCAAATCTCCCCCCACTCACGCCTATTACCCAGCTCCTTGTTCCCCAAATCTCCCCCCACTCATGCTTGTAGCCAGCTCCCTGTGTTCCATCCCCAAATCTCCCCCACTCACCTTCATGACGCTGCTCCCCGTCTCCAAATCTCCACCCACTCACTCCTGTAACTCAGCTCCCTGTACCCCATCCCTAAATCTCACCCCACTCACCTCCCATAACCCTGTTCTCCACCTCCAAATGCCCCCCACTCATCCGCCACCCCAGCTTGTTCATTGAGGTTGCAGCAGCAGCGCCTGGAAGCCAGGGCTTGGCAGCGGCCCGGCCAGGGCGCTTCGTAGGAGCCCTCTGCAGTGGCGGCCAGGAGCAGTAAGCCTCCCACAAAGGGAGGCGGGAGGGCAGCGGGGAGCCTGGCTTACCACTCCTGGCCACCGCTGCAGACGGGTCCTGGAAAGCGCCGCCACAGCTCATTCATTGAAGCCGCAGCAGCAGCACCTGGAAGCTGGGGCTCGGCAGCAGCCCAGCCAGGCAGCAGAGAATCCTTCGCTTCTGGCCCTGCCCACGTGGAAACTGCTATGGTGGCAGTGGTGGGGGCACCATGGAGCTTGGCGGGCCGCAGGGAAGGGCTTCGCGGGCCGCATGCGGCCCTCAGGCTGCATGTTTGAGACCCCGGTCTATATTAACCATACTAGCACACAGGACTGGTTTCCACCAATTAATTTGTCACTGCTCGGCTGAGGCATAGAGCCTTGGCAAGAGCAGGCACTTGGTTCACCAGCATCACACAGGTAGCACGAGATTTTCAAAAGATTCCAGTCAGAACTCATTTATCTGAACTTTCATTAACTAAAACTTTCCATTATGCAAAGGCTGACTCTACCCCCTAAGTCTCTTTGAAGCTTTAGTCCTGTGGAGCATATATACTCCCATCCTGTACTGTTCCTAAAAAGCTACACAGAACAGAAGATATAGTCCTGCAAAGCTTATCAACATGGTGAGTCAAAGAACAGTAGATCAAAATGCACAATAGAACTTAACAGGGTCCCCTCAGACAGAGCTATGCACTGTAGATGTACACCCTATCTTGTACCCATTCACTGCCCACATAGACAAGCTCTCAGAAGCTCCTTTGAACTGAACAAGGATTGTGGAGTAGGATTGGAGCTTTTGAACTCCACAGGACTGAGTTATTCAAGACTTCCAATTCTGAGGTCTTTGTACAACTCAGACCTTCAGCACTCTGAGACCTGGGCCACAGTGAGAGTTAATTTTTTATTCCAGAGGAGTATTCTCAACCTCTTACCTGAAGACATGATACCCACTCCTGGTCACTGCATGCATCATGACTTTAGCCACTGCCACTCAGATGGTGTACCACCCACTCTGCACCCAAATCTCTAAGACCTGCAATGAGCCCAAATAGTGGAGTAGTTACCATGTTGCAATAGTATATGGATAACATTATGGCTGTGTTGCTGTTCTGTAAAATACTATAATTAACATCCCACTACTAAGTGCATCCATTAGTATTTAAATCAGTTCACAAATAGTTTCCATGAAATTAATGCTTATCTAAGCATCTGGTCATAGTAGTGCTATGATTTTGTACCTCATACATGATTATGCAGCTTACCAAAGTTTAGAAGGAAACGGTAAATACATATTGATGTTTAAATAGAGTCAAAGAAAACTAATTTGAAAAAGAATTCAGGTTTCAAAATCTGTCTTCTATTTAGACAATAATTTGCACATACAACTTCTGTGCAATCTAATTTTTGCACACAAACTATA
Source organism: Dermatemys mawii (assembly GCA_007922305.1). Taxonomy (NCBI): domain Eukaryota; kingdom Metazoa; phylum Chordata; order Testudines; family Dermatemydidae; genus Dermatemys; species Dermatemys mawii. The sequence goes on from ML677341.1 coordinate 27,123,409, forward strand.
GCACTGATAGAAGCAACTCTCATTTGCATGCCCAAAAATGAGTGCAAATTACTACAAATTGCAAATTTGTGCACATAAATTCTGTAATTCATATTGAGAAGTGTCAGTACAAAACAATCACAGACACAGGTGATTTGCTGGCAAAGTTACATGAAGTCATACGAAGACTGAGTTGAAAGCTTGGCTCTGTGTTTCAGGCTTATTAAAGGAGTTAATGCAGAAGAAGGGGTATGTTCATTTGAGAGGAGTTTCCTTTTTAGAATTTCACTTAGAAATTCACTTAGAACTAGATTGTTTCTGGGCTTCTGTGGCCATCCAAAGAAGTAAAAATCCATGAGCTAAACCCTAAAATATACCCCATTGGTACCATTTGTGTGGGGAAAATCTCTTCCTTCATTTTGAATAGCACTATGTCAACAGATGATAAAAAAGTTATGGTGGACCTTCCTGTAGAATAGCTTAGTGATAGTTGTTAGCTGTCAATTTTTGGGACAAAAATCTAATATGCAGATTTTTTTTATATAATGACTTAAATGAAAAAAAATATCCTTTGATTATATTTTATTCAACACACTGTAAGCAAAAAAGAGCATTTTGGTATCATGTTAATGACATTCATTTCAGATGTAAATCTACAAAATATATAATTAAACCATTCCTGCCATCTAAATACCACATAATGTAATAGAAATGTCTCTCTCCACATTTTTAAAGATTTTGCAGTTCTGTTGATGTTATTGTATGTTCTGCCATAACTACATTGAAGAGGGGCATATCAAGCCACAATAATATAAAAGGGACAACCCACTAACAATCAAGTATTCAGCAGCTGACCACAATGTCATCTCCATTTCTTTCATCATCCAAATGATCACATCCTCCTTATCCTCATTCATGTTCTCACACATTTGCAGCCTACATGCTGGAGAGCATTTGAAGCCATTTGCAAGGCACTGGCAATTAGGTAGTTTACATTTTTGGTGCACTTACAAGCCATCACCTGCAAGTCTAATTCAGGGGCAGGAGGTCCTTTCATCCACTGTATTGTTTGCTCTTGCCTTCTTTCAGAGTGGAGTATGACAGGAAGCGTCTCCAGGTTTCTATTCCAGACAGTAGTCTGGCAACTGGAACACAAAGCATGCAGGTCATGGCAGTCTTTGCAAGGAGAGAGCTGGTCATATTCATCATGTCCCTTCTTAGCTTGGAGCAGCTAATATAGCTTATTCATCTCTGTCATATTTGACTAAGCTGCATATATTCTACAGATGAATTGAAGAAGAAGGAGAAGAGAAGGTCTGCAGACAAGACTCATTGTTGCCTTAGCTCTTCCAGGGCTCTCTGAAGATTTTTTTCTCTGGTGATCAACTTTTCCATGTCCTGCAAATGCACTACTTGAATCACACCAAATGACTATGTACATGCAGACTACCTTTCCTAGTTATGTGTCACGTTTGCTTACATCTAGGTTCCTCATTCGATTTTTGGTACCAGATCTTACATAGATTTTGCCAGTATCCCTGAAGAAACAAAGAATTCGAACATCAGTGTCCTCAGATACAATAATAACTGACTCATGGTTCTTTGATGCACACATGGTAACAGAGGCTGATAAAGAGGTGCTGATGTCATCATGGACAGGTCGGACTACCAAAAGGAGGCTACCAGACAACTCTCCAATACCAATTTCTACAGGCCACTTCCCTCTGATCCCACTGAGGAATATAATAAGAAACTGCACCATCTTCTCAGGACACTCCCGACACTAACACAGGAACAAATTAACACACCCATAGAGCCCTAACTGGGGTTATTCTATCTTTTACCCAAGATCCACAAACTTGGAAATCCTGGACACTCCATCATCTTGGGCTTTGGCACTCTCACTGAAGGACTGTCTGGGTATGCGGACTCTCTACTCAGACCCTATGCCACCAGCACTCCCAGCTATCTCCACGACACCACTGACTTCCTGAGAAAATTACAATGCATTGGTGACCTTCCAGAAAACACCATCCTAGTCACCATGGATGTGGAGGCTCTCTACACAAACTTCCCACACAGAGATGGAATACAAGCTGTCAGGAACAGTATCCCTGATGATGTCACAGCACAAGTGGTTGCTGAGCTCTGTGACTTTATCCTCACACACAATTATTTCAAATTTGGTGACAATATATACCTCCAGAGCAGTGGCACCGCTATGGGCACCTGCATGGCCCCACAGTATGCCAACATTTTTATGGCTGACCTACAACAACACTTCCTCAACTCTCGTCCACTCATGCCCCTCCTCTACTTATGCTACATTGATGACATCTTCATCATCTGGACCCATGGGAAGGAAAGTCTGGAAGAATTCCACCACGATTTCAACAGCTTCCACCCCACCATCCACCTGAGCCTGGACCAGTCTACACACGAGGTCCACTTCCAGACACCATGGTGCAAATTAATGATGGCCACATTGACACCACCCTATACCAGAAACTTACTGACAGCTATGCCTACCTTCATGCCTCCAGCTTCCATTCCAGACACACCACACAATCCATTGTCTACAGCCAAGCACTGAGGTACAATCGTATTTGCTCCAACACCTCAGACAGAGATGAACACCTACAAGATCTTCACCAAGCATTCTCAAAACTACAATATCTGCACGAGGAAATAAGGAAACAGATTAACAGAGCCAGATGCCTCCTGCTGCAAGACAAGCCTAAGAAAAAAAACAACAGAACACCACTGGTGATCACCTACAGTCCTCAGTTAAAACCTCTCCAATGCATCATCAGTGATTTACAACCCATCCTGAACAACGATCCCTCACTTTCACAGGCCTTGGGAGGCAGGCCAGTCCTCACCCATAGACAACCCGCCAACTTCAAGCATATTCTCACCAGCAACAGCACGCCGCACCATAATAACTCTAACTCAGGAACTAATCCATGCAACAAACCTCGATGCCAACTCTGCCCACATATCTACACCAGCAACACCATCACAGGACCTAACCAGATCAGCCACACCATCACTGGTTCATTCACCTGCACATCTACCAACGTAATATATGCCATTATGTGCTAGCACTGTCCCTCTGCTATGTACATCGGCCAAACTGGACAGTCCCTACGAAAAAGGATAAATGGACACAAATCAGATATCAGGAATTGCAATATACAAAAACCTGTAGGAGAACACTTCAACCTCACTGGACACACCATAACAGATTTAAAAGTCACCATCTTGCACCAAAAAAACTTCAAGACCAGACTGCACAGAGAAATTCATTTGCAAATTTGATACCATCAATTAAGGACTGAACAAAGACTATGAGTGGCTAGCTAACTACAAAACAGCTTCTCTTCTCTCAGTATTCACACCTCCAGACCAGCTGCTAGAAGAGGACTTCATCCTCCCTGATTAGAGATAACAAGCTGGTTCAGCCTGATTGGACTAACCTTGTTATCTCTAACCTGGCCCTTGCCTCGTATTTATTCCTGCGCATGGAAACTTCCACTGCATGCATCCGACGAAGTGGGTATTAGCCCTTGAAAGCTTATGCTCTAATACTTTGGTTAGTTTTTAAGGTGCCTGTCATAAGTGTGAAGTAGCCTAGAATTAGTGTTTACCTGTAAGGGGTTAAGCTACAGGTACCTGAGAGGTGGACAACTGACCAATGAGAAATTCCTCAGGAGACAAAGGATTTTAAGTTTCAGTTTCTCTCTGGGTCTCTCTCTGTTCACCTCGGCTATAAAATAAACACAGCTATGTCTTTCACTGTAACTATAGATTCTATCAAGTACTGTAGTCAGTAAGTTTACCTTCTTTTTATCACTTGGAGGGTTCTCAGTGGTGAGTGTTGGCTGGGTGCTTCTTAATATTGTAAGCTTCAGCAGAGATATCAACTGTGGGGAAAAATTGCCTCGGGGGAGAGGTTTGGTTTCTAAATCCTTTTGTTGTTTATGGTAGATGCTGTTCTATTGATGGTTATAAGGGATTTATTCCTTTCTTTTTTTCTTTTATTAAAATCTTTCTTTTAAAAAGCTGACTGCTTGTTTTCCATTGTGTAAGATCCTGGTTTTGGATCGGCCATGTCTCGCAGGATCAGGCGAGGTTTGGGTTTTTTTATTCTCTCAAGCTTTCCAGGGAAGAAGGAAGTTTGGGGGGTTAGTGGAAAGGGAAAGAAGGGTCCCAAACGACCCTAAACCTAGTTTGGTGGTGGCAGCGTACCAGGTCCAAATACAGAAGAATTTGTGTTCTGGGGAAAAACATTTTTACCCAAGCTGGTAAAATAAGCTTGGAGGGGGGGGTATTTCTTTTTTTCATGCGGGTTCCCACATCTGTACCCTAAAGTTCAAAGTGGGGAGGCAATCCTGACATGGTGGCAGTGGTGGGATGAAATTTTGTAAATTTAAAAAACAGAATTTTGCAGAAAGCAGTTTTTCTCTAAGGTAAGACCTCAGCAAGTACAAAGCAGGTAACAGTGTTAAGTTAACCACTACAGGGAGTCACTGTGGTAAAACTTGTTCTGCGGGTCTTGAAGCTGTGATATCTCCACGCTTTGTCTTTTTCAGTTGCCTGAGGGCAGGGAACTGAAGGTTTTTTGGGTTTTTTTTTTTTGAAAGGGTTTTCTCCTGCTGGATAGCAGAGAGTAGCCCAGGTTTGCCGTTAAGAGTTAATAGGCTCGTTAAGTGCTAGGCAACCATCCCAGGGGTCCCTGTGTGGGGGGGAACTGGTCAGTTCAGTTTTCTGAGAAACAGTGTAGAGGGTCTTTCTCCCTCTGCTGGTAGGATTAAAACCCTGCTGAGAATTTCCAAGTGATATAAGAAATTTTTGTTTAATTCTCCATGAGTAAGTTAGAACACAGAAAGATTAAAATGACAGGTGGTAAGGGCCAAAAGGATTTGGAATTAGCCAAATTCCAAGCTGAGGAGAGACAAAGAAAACATCAAAGGCTGATGAATAGAGAGGAAGCTACCCAAAGATGGGCTATGGAAGCCCAGATTAAGAGACAAAAGCATGAACTGGCTGTTTTGGAGCTGCAGAGACAATTTCCTCCAGCTGCTGACTCCACTTACCCAAAAATCCCCAAATGGGAGCGACTGTGCCCACAGTATGATGAGTCCAACAACATTGCCAAATATTTCATCACCTTTGAGAAACTGTGCACTCTACATAAAATCCCTGAAAATCAAAAGATGACCACATTGATAGCAAAATTGACTGGCCAAACTCTGGACATCTTCAATAAGATGCCTATTAAGAATGCTTCAAACTATGGTAAATTTAAGAATTTGGTTTTAAAACAATTTCAAGTTACACCTGACACTTACAGAGTAAAATTTAGAGCTCTTAAGAGAGGGGCTGGACTAAGTCATCTGGCTTACGTAAACCAGATAAAGAATCTGTTAGACAAATGGGTCAAAGGAAGGGGTGTAACTACCTTTGAAGGAGTATGTGATTTAGTTCTACAGGAGCAGTTCCTGACTATGACCAGTGATGATGTAAAACAGTGGTTATGGAATAAAAAAATAAACTCAGCAAAAAGTCTTGCTTCTTATGCGGATCAATATGAGCAGTCCCAGATCGCCAGAGAGGTGGGGAAAATCGGGACACAAGACGGGGAGGTGGTAAAAAAAAAACAACCTAATAGCGGTTGGAGTGGGTCCCAAAAGGGGCAACCCGGGACCACATTCTATCAGAGGGGGCAGCCCCAGACCCCACCTACCTCCCAAGGAAAACCCCAAACACCTCACCATTCCACACCACCAGTCCACGGCAACCAACCTCGCACCAGTGACCAGTCAGCTGGGCGATGTTTTAAATATCATGAGCTGGGGCATATTAAGGTCAACTGTCCCAAGAACACCAACCAAACACTGTGCATTACCCCAAAGTCACACCCAAGATCCGCAGGCCCAAATACCTCCCAGATACCCTCAGAGTGAAGGGAAACTGTAAGAGTGGGGGGAAAGAAGGTCACAGCAGGAAGGGACACTGGAGCTCAAATGTCACTTATCCACCAATCCTTAGTGAACCCCAAGTTAATCAACCCAAAGGATAAAGTAACAATTCAACCCTTCAAGTCAAACTCTTTCAACTTACCTACAGCCAATCTACCTGTCCAGTACAAGGGCTGGTCAGGAAGGTGGACTTTTGCAGTCTACAATGATTATCCCATTCCCATGCTGCTGGGGGATGATCTTGCCAATCATGTAAAGCTAGCCAAGAGGGTGGGAATGGTCACCCGCAGCCAGGCTAAGCGAGCTTGCACACCTATCCCTGTTCATAAGCCTTCCACCAGAGGCCCAACTGGGTTACCAGAGACCCCGACGACGATGGTGGAGCCGGATTCCCTACCAACGACTAAAACAGCCATAGAGAATCCTGTCCCAAAGACCCAGCCCAAGCCAGTCCCCGGACTGCAACTGCCAAAGCAACCAACACCTAAACCACTGCCAGCACTAAGTCCAGCACTTGCAACCCCATCTACCACTCCAACACCAGAGGGCAACCTCGAGCCAGCACTGACAGCAGCAGCTACGCTAACCCAAGAGGCTCAGCCGGAGCCTGAAATGCAACCAGGTGCACCAGCGGAGAGCAGTCCACCGCCAATGGAAACAACCCCATCACCTCCATCAGTTCCCGAGGAACTCAACCCAAGTCCACAACCCAGTGAGGAACTGATATCTCCGGCAACAAAAAAACAGTTCCAGGCCAAACAAAAAGCAGACAAAAGCCTCCAAGAAGCTTGGACGGCGGCACGGGGCAATCCACCGCCTCTCAGCTCTACCAATCAATCCTGGTTTGTGGTCAAAAATGGACTTTTATACAAAAAACTCTTTCTAGAGGACACCAAAAAAACTGGCAGCCTCAAAAACAGTTGGTAGTTCCAGCTAAGTACCGAGTAAAGCTCCTAAGCTTAGCCCATGATCACCCTAGTGGGCATGCTGGGGTAAACAAAACCAAAGACCGTGTGGGGAAGTCATTCCACTGGGGGGGGATGGGCAAGGACATTTCTAATTATGTCCGGTCTTGTGAGGTGTGCCAAAAAGTGAAAAAAAACCAAAACCAAGTAAAGGCCCCTCTCCAGCCACTCCCCATAATTGAGGTTCCATTTCAGCAAGTAGCTGTGAATATTCCGGGTCCTTTCCCAAAAAAGACACCCAAAGAAAAGCAGTACATACTAACTTTCATGGATTTTGCTACCCAATGGCCAGAAGCAGTAGCTCTAAGCAACATCAGGACTAAAACTGTGTGCCTTGCATTAACAGACATTTTTGCCACGGTGGATTGGCCCTCCAACATCCTTACAGATTCAGTAACCAATTTCCTGGCAGGGACCATGAAAAGTCTGTGAAAAGATTGTGGGGTGAACCACTTGGTTGCCACCCCTTACCACCATCAAACAAATGGCCTGGTGAAAAAGTTTAATGGAACTTTGGGGGCCATAATATGGAAATTCTTAAATAAGCACTCCAATGATTGGGACCTAGTGTTACAGCAGTTGCTCTTTGCCTACAGGGCTGTACCACATCCCAGTTTAGGGTTCTCACCCTTTAAACTTGTGTATGGCCGTAAGGTTAAAGGGCCATTACAGTTGGTAAAACAGCAATGGGAGGGGTTTACCCCTCCTCCAGGGACTAACACTCTGGACTTTGTAACCAACCTACAAAACACCCTCCGAACCTCTTTAGCTCTTGCTAAAAAAAACTTAAAAAATGCTCAGGCAAAGCAAAAGGCCTGGTATAATAAACATGCCAAAAAATGTTCCTTTAAAGTAGGGGACCAGGTGATGGTCTTAAAGGCGCTACAAGCCCATAAAATAAAAGTGTAATGAAAAAAACCCTTTACGGTCAAAAAGCACCTAAAAGCGGTTAACTAACTCATAGCATTCCCTAACTCAACCCTAAAGCCTAAAGTGTACCATGTTAACTCTCTAAAGCCTTTTTATTCCAAAAAATTAAAGGTTTGTCAGTTTACAGCCCAGGGAGGAGATAACACTAAGTGGCCTAAAGGTGTCTACTATAAAAAAAGCAGTAACGGTGGCGTGAAAAAGGTAAACTTCTCAATGACCCTTGAACGCATGCAGCACCAGCAGATCAAGGAGCTGTGCACTAGCTTCGCGCCACTATTCTCAACCACCCCAGAACAGACTAAACGGGCATACCACTCCATTAACACAGCCCACCCAGTTAGAGCCCAACCTTACCTGGTGGCTCCGCGTGGCAAAGCTGCTATAAAACGGGAAATCCAGGACATGCTACAAATGGGTGTAATCCGCCCTTCTCACAGTGCATGGGCATCTCCAGTGGTTCTAGTCCCCAAACCAGATGGGGAGATACGCTTTTGCGTGAACTACCGTAAGCTAAATGCGGTAACCCGTCCAAACACCTATCCAATGCCTCGCACAAATAAGCTGTTAAAAAAACTGGGATGGGCCCAGTTCATCTCCACCTTAAACTTGACCAAGGGGTACTGGCAAGTACCGTTAAAAAAATCTGTCAAAAAAAAGTCAGCCTTCATTACACATGTAGGGCTGTATAAGTTTTATGTGCTCCCTTTCGGGCTGCAAAATGCACCTGCTACCTTCCAAAAACTTGTAAATAGTCTCCTAGTGGAATTAAAAATATCTGCAGTTGCCTACCTTAATAATGTGGACATATTTTCTAACTCCTGGGCGGAGCACCTAAAACATCTCCAAAAGGTCTTTAAATGCATACAAGAGGCAGGACTAACTGTTAAGGCTAAAAAGTGTCAAATAGGCCTCAACAAAGTAACTTACCTTAAACACCAGGTGGGTCAAAAAACTATCAATCCTCTACAGGCCAAGGTGAATGCTATCCAAAAGTGGCCTGTCCCAAAGTCCAAAAAACAGGTCCAATCCTTCTTAGGTTTGGCCGGATATTACAGGCGATTTGTACCACACTACAGCCAAATCGCCGCCCCACTAACAGACCTAACTCAAAAAAAACAGCCAAATGCAGTCCGGTGGACTGAGCAGTGTCAAAAGGCCTTTAACCAGCTTAAAGCAACACTCATGTCTGACCCTGTGCTCAGGGCCCCAAACTTTAACCAACCGTTCCTAGTAACCACAGATGCCTCTGAGCGTGGTGTGGGAGCAGTTTTAATGCAAAAAAAACCCAATCAACAATTGCACCCTGTCGTGTTTCTCAGCAAAAAGCTGTCTGAGAGGGAGAGCCACTGGTCAATTCCCAAAAAGAAATGTTACGCCATTGTATATGCTCTAAAAAAGCTACGCCCATACGTTTGAAAACAATGGTTCCAACTACAAACCAACCATGCTGCGCTAAAGTGGCTTCATCGCTTCACCAACAAAAACAAAAAACTTCTTCAATAAAGTTTAGCTCTCCAAAATTTTAATTTTAACATCCAACACATTCCAAAAAGCTTCTAATAAAGTAGCTAACGCACTCTCTCAAAAAAGTTTCCCAAAAATAGACAAAGGATTTTAAGTTTCAGTTTCTCTCTCGGTCTCTCTCTGTTCACCTCGGCTATAAAATAAACACAGCTATGTCTTTCACTGTAACTATAAGATTCTATCAAGTACTGTAGTCAGTAAGTTTACCTTCTTTTTATCACTTAGAGGGTTCTCAGTGGTGAGTGTTGGCTGGGTGCTTCTTAATATTGTAAGTTTCAGCAAAAATATCAACTGTAAAAAAAAATTGCCTCGGGGAAGAGGTTTGGTTTCTAAATCCTTTTGTTGATTATGGTAAATGTTGTTCTATTGATGGTTATAAGGGATTTATTCCTTTCTTTTTTTCTTTTATTAAAACCTTTCTTTTAAAAAGCTAACTGCTTGTTTTCCATTGTGTAAAATCCTGGTTTTAAATCGGGCACGTCTCGCAGGATCAGGCGAGGTTTGGGTTTTTTTATTCTCTCAAGCTTTCCAGGGAAGAAAGAAGTTTGGGGGGGGTTAGTGGAAAGGGAAAGAAGGGTCCCAAACTACCCTAAACCTAGTTTGGTGGTGGCAGCATACCAGGTCCAAATACAAAAGAATTTGTGTTCTGGGGAAAAACATTTTAACCCAAGCTGGTAAAATAAGCTTGGGGGGGGGGGGGTATTTCTTTTTTTCATGCGGGTCCCCACATCTGTACCCTAAAGTTCAAAGTGGGGAGGCAATCCTAACAGTGCCACAGGACTCTCTGTCACTTCTGCAATTCCAAACTAACAAGGCTACCTCTCTGATTCTTGACATGGTAACAGGGTGTTGTTGTCAGGTTTCTGCACACCCCCATCACAGGGATATATATAATCTTGGGTAAAAAACTGCATGAATCTTTGAATTCATGAGGATGGCATAGTCTCTTTTGTGTCTCTGGTTAACCATACATTGAGGAAATCCATCAGAGATTTTGGCATTGGGATGTAATCATTATCATGCCTTTCTGGTTGTGGAGTTCATGACTGATAAGTGTTGGATTTCTTCAAATCCAGCCATCTGACCATTGCACATAACTTCAAGACCTCATCCTGGTCTTCTGACAAAAGTGAATCCAGAATCAGAGGCTATTTAGTGTCTCCTTGACTAACATTGCTTTATACATGTCATCTGGTATCACCATGAGTTTGTCATTATCTTCTGATATAATTTCCGCATTAGTATGCAATTCTGCTTCTTATTTTCTTCAAACGTGTGTTTTTCTTTGTGGCTTGCATAGTTGTCTGGTTCATAAGGACTTCCATTTCCCCTGTGGTTGGGAAGGGGTGGGAATAGGCAGAACTACAGCTCCACCCTAGCACACCCACAAACTCACTGAAAAGTACAGCTGAGCCAATGCACAGTGTGGAGGTTACTGATTTACAGATGATATAATCCAGCACCAATTAATTAAGCTTCCAGAGCAAGAAGGAAAAAAAGGAGGAATTGTGACTCAGAGACACAATGCACCACATAACTGTTCCTGGCGTGATGCAGATTATGTCCTGCTCATCGCACAAGACTGTGTCTAGAGTAGCAGTCTAATCCTTGATTAGGGCAGAAGCAAGCAGGGTAAAAAAGCCTAAATGAAGCAGGCATGGTGAAATCCTGACCCAACTGAAGTTAATGGAAATTTTGATATTGGCTTCAATAGGGTCAATATTTCATCACCTGAGTATAAAAACAAAGCAGAGAAAATCAGACCGAAAGCAGTGGTTCACTGTGCCTGCATGTAACTACTGAGATATGCATTTTTATTTTATCTAGGGCTGATGAAGGGATTAGCTTAAAATCCAGTAAGTAATCAGAATGCTTTAGAGAATTATTTATGTCACTCCATCGCTATCAAAATATTGCACTTTTTTAACCCTTAAGACTCTGTATTTTGAGATAGCTACTTTAGAGTGTCCTTCCCAGTCCTTCATGACAGCAATAATTTAAAAAGATATAGAAAGGGAACTAGGTAGTCTATATACATGTCTTCTTTTCAGGAGCTCCTCTGGATAATCTATAAATACTTTTGCTGCTCCAGGCACAGCAGCTTTCATCATAGGCAAAATCTTTATATCAGATGGAACCCTTTCAAATGTAGAACTCATTGTTCTCTGTATTAATTTTATTTAAATCCACTGCTGTTACAACAATGGTGCTCTGATCAGTATTGAATATTTTAATTGGGTTTATATCATATTGTCACCATTGCCATATAGCACTTTCTTACGCACTTCGATCTGCTAATCGTTCTGAATCTGCAAGTGTTCTGTTTAGTTTCAATATTGTTGCAGAGTCAACAATAACATAAAGCAGTGGAAACTTTAATGAATTCTGATTTCTTTGTTTTGTGCTGCCAATATTTGTTTTCACTGAGCTTTTATATTTTTTCAACATTTAATTTATTGCACTGGTGACCTGTTTGATCCTAATTGCTGCCGAAATATTTAATCATTTTGAAAGACAACATTTTTTAGCCATTCCTTACACTGAGGATATTGTTAATGTTTACTGTACTTTACATGCACTGCTTGTTTAATTAAAGACTAAAGGGTAAATCCTGCCCCAACCAAAATGTGTATGGAGGTCCACCTGAAAGCAAACTCAATGTGTTTCCACTGCATAAAGGGGACCAGTATTTGGAGAAACCATTTTAGACTGTTTTGCCTCCTTGCGTGATGCAAAATTCAACTCCCCGCTTGTTGTGTGCAAGTGAGCTGTGGATAGGTCAGGAAAGGGGCAAGGCTGGAGGATCCAATGTTATAGAGAGCATCCCCCACCTCCATGAAAGGGGTCACCTTAGGGCTATGAACTGGGACTCATCACTGTGCTCTGGTGTGGAGGATTTGGTTCTAAGAGTTACATGCTGAACACCTTGCTCAGTTTTTATTAAGTACTGACCCAAGTCTAGTCTTGGTCCAGGAAAGTTCTAATTTTGTTAAGGTCTACATATGCTTTTTATTGCAGTTAACATCAAATGCAGTTCATTCACTATTATATTTTAAAATACATTAATTCACTTCCATTTTAAATTGAAATCTAAAATCCAATATTACAATTAAAATTTGAGAGTCCAGAAGAATGCTCTTCTCAGATGTGTGACATACAGGTATTTTGGGTGACAGAGATGTCTAACTGTGGGTGTCACAGGGCAAGTATACTCTGTCCGCTTTTGGAACAGGGGGAAGGATGTTATAGCCCCGTGGCTGAGTACATCTGACCACCTTTAGCCTTAAGACTGCGTGTCCTAGTAGACAGAGTCAATATGGCTGCTCTCTCTTGCAGGATTGCACAGCCTAATGGCCAGAATCAATATGGCTGCCCTCCTTAGCAGGGCTGCAGGGTCAAGTGGCCAGAGTCAATATGGCTGCCCTCTCTTGCAAAGCCATGCGGCCCAGTGGCCCCAGTCAATACATCTGCCCTCCTCCGCAGGGCCACATGGCCAGAGTCAATATGGTTGTCCTCCTTAACAGGGCTGTGCAGTTTGATGGCCAGAGGGGGATGGAGTGGCCAGGATGGGCCAGGATGGGCCAGATGGGCCAGATGGGGAGGAGTGGCCAGGATATGGAGACCCAGGCCCTCCCTACTTCATTAGGTCCCAGACCAAGGCCCTATTAGCAGCGAGTGTACTCACCAGTGGGTTAGCAGGGATCTAACCAAAACACACTAGCTTAATGATCGGTCCTACGCCCAAATCAATGGCTAGTCCCCCTGAGCTACTTCCTACCATGTCTTCCAGTGGCATAGTCCACACAGATCCCCTGGGTCTCCAGCTTGTGAAGCTCCCAATGGTTCCAATGCCTCCTGCGTGTCTGTAGGTAGCTGAGTATCCATCTGAGTCTTGGCAGGCTTGGCCTCCGTGGTCTTGGCTCTAGCAACTCCCAGGCAAAAGACTGCAATATGCCTCCTCTCTTTTCGAGTGGTCCACTCTGACTGAGTTGGGTTTCTCCCTTTTATACTGATGCTCCAGTGAGGCAGTGTGGCTTCCTTTGCCCAAAGTAATGGGATAACCCCTCCTTGTCCATTGTGGGGCAAGTACACTGTGTCACAGTGCAATTCATAAAAATCAGGGTTCCACGTTATGCACTTTTAAACTACAAGAAATATGTACTCCATGGTGCTCCAGCTGAGGAATCCTCTCATGGGAGGGAACCAATGAGACATGGAAGAACAAATGCCCTTAGTTAGGAATCATCCTCTGATAGAAACACAGAAAGCTCATTAGTCCTCATTCACTGAGGAGGTCACTTCAGTTACATTAGACAGGACTGAAAAATTACAGATATAAACGCTCATGCTTCAGGGCATAAACCAACTATAACTGATGGGTTTAGAAGAAAATGTCCAAGTTAATCTATAATTGCCACTTAAGGAGGTTATTGCACCTTCCTGTAAGGTATAGTCACTAACAGAGACAGACTATTGAAATAGATGGACCTTGGGATGTTCTTATGTGCCTATTTTAGTTTTATTTAAGCTAATTAAGGATAAGTTAAGAAAGATTGTTTGGCTTTACCAACAGGAGGACAGGAGACATTACATACGGTTTTAATCAGGCCACAATTGTATTATTAGATGTCTGGGACTACCTGGCAGATAAAAGTGTACAGTGCAGGTAAGCTGATGTTCATTTAATAACTTCCCATGGGGCTTCAACCAGTATGTCTCCCCTCTTTTTCAATCTGAGTCCCTCAACCAACCCATTGCTGGGACCTTACAATCCATCTACCCCACTGCCCTTATAGGATGGTTAAGGTAGCCTATAAGAAAGGGGGGTTTGCTCCCTACTGTATCAGTCATAGACTTCCTGCCCCCCATTTCATTCCTCTATGCAACACCTCCACTTTAAGTCCTTTACCAAGCCATTTATCTGGTCAGTGTATAGCTTCCCTATGTCTCCCCAATGGAGTACCTGCACTGGACATCCACCACAAGGAGGCGCCAGCCATTAGCTTGGATGATGTGTGAAAGGGGGCTTCACCACATGGGCTGCCCTTTTAAATCTTTCTGCCCATCTGAATTCCTTCGTCACCCTTTGTCCCCTTTTGCAGAAGTTTGACCTTTCTCTCTCTCTCTCTCTCGCCTCCTCAGCCATAAAGCACTGTTTCCTTCATTCAGCTAATTAGACAAATCCCCCTGCCCCCTGCTTAAAGGTGTGGTGTGGTCAATAGTTAAATGTGCTGTTAATAGTTTGAAGTGCTCTGGTTTAAGGCTTTAAGAGAGCGGGAAGCATTTTCTAGTGACCTGAGCACAGCACATAGGGACAGAAATTCACAATTTCCAATCCTTGTTTGGACAGACTCCTCCAATTGCCTTAGGCAAATCATCGAATCTCTTTCATCTTCCTTTTCTGTACAATGCATATAATAATGTTTACCTCAGGATGCATTGTGGGAATAAAGTTGACGTTTTTTGTATAGCATTTTATAAATGAAAGAGGTTCTGAGTAGAATTTTTAATTTGGGAAAGTTGCAGCAAGGTAGAGGTACTGTGCCCTATTTTTGTTCCTGTTTTTCAGCTACTCTCTTACAAGCTCTCTTTCTCTTGCTAGTATTGAGTAAGAATATAGTGCTTAAAACAGGATTATTTTGCAGTGTGTTATAGCTCTTTTACTGTAGGGTGGAGAGCCTCTTGACTAGAGAACCATCATTTTATCATTCTTTTGACTGAGCAGCTACGAGCTGAGGATATCTCAGAGGTGCATTACTTTCTACTATCCATTTTAAATAATGGTTTGAAATATATTTGGGGGTGGGGGAATGTTGTGGTGGATTGTGAGTCCAAACTCCAAAGATGCCAGCAATCTTTCACTAAACCTGCTGAAAAATCATAAGATATTATTTAAAATTAAAATACTTTCAAGAATTACAGCAAAAATGAAATACACTGTATAAAGGAAAAAAGAAAGGTATAAAGGGGCACAAGTATTTACCATTTATACAATGTATGTTAATCCTGGAGTCACTTTGAGGTTAATTATTCTAAAGCTGCTTTTAGAATTATTGATTCCAAATGCTTTTTACTTGCCACATTCTTTAAATTAATGTTCTGAGAAGGAGTTTCATTCTAACGCAGTTGGTGTCTCTTTTTCATTTTCAGTTATCTTCTTTTGGATGTTGACAAGAGGTATTTAAGAAGTGCCATGGAGAACTCCAGTCCCTTTGGAGACAATAGATTATCCAGTGTGAGGTGAGCTGGTATGCCCTGCACAATTTTATCTTATTTAGCAGACATCTACCCAACACCAATAGAGCACATAACATTCTGGAGATAAATTGTATGCAGGAGTTTGAGCAGATCTATCAGTTATTGTACATCCCATTTGGCAGCCATTGAGTTATTCATCAAACTGAGAGACTATCAGAATATGACTCAGGCTTTTGTTAGTGGAACACAGCACAGCTGAGTATGGGATGAAGAGATGAGCAAATGACAAAACTAAACCCATCACTAATCAAATACTGAATGTTCTTCACACTGTTAGGGCACAATCCTACCAGGTGTTGTGAACCTTCTGTTACATACTGAACATCCTTGGTTCCTTTTGATGTCAACAGGAGTGCTCAGCACCACCTGGAACCCTGAAAAGAGCCTTCACTTTCTAATGAGTAACGGGCTTTGTCTTATTTGCTTATCTCCTACCAGCCTTTTCCTCACACTTTCCATCGGTGTGTGACTTTAGAGGATGCTAAACCAGCCATCCTCAAGATGATAAACTAAAACTAGCTGGCTCATATCTACAAATTATGTGTAATAAATGTATGTAGTGAGTTAAGAGTGGTTTAGGAGGGGCAGCATGAGTGGATTATATTATGCAGGGCAGCAAATGTCATTTTTGGTCCTGAATAGTTGTTACCTGACTACTACATACTACAATGATAACAAGTACATTAGCTAAATTCTCATTGGTATGCACAGACTTGGAATGCCGATAAAATTATTGCTGTTTAAAGGCCCTGATTCACCAAGATACTTAAGTATGTGTGTAATCGGAAGCATTTGAAAAGTCCCACTGATTTCAATGAAAAAATTATTGTGGCAAGGATCAGTGTCAATTATAATGTTTATGGGACATATCCAATTATCATTGAGGTGCGCATTTAATCTGTGCAATCAGAGTTGTCATGGTATAATTAAGAATTTCCTTTGTACCAGAAAACAAGTCAAATTTCTAGCTACAGTGCTCCAAATGTCTTTCAAATTACTGAGGCACAGGTAACATTTATTACAACTGTTGTTTGAAACGTCAGGTTTTTTTAAATTGAATCATTTTAGGTTTGTCAGCCTATTTCAATGACAGCACTGTCTGAAAGAGGGATAAACATTCGCATATCTTATGTTAGACCTTAAACCCAGTTTTGATCTAGGGCATGCAATCTCTCCATTGTAGTGGGGATGCTTACTCTCATTCTACTTCAATATTCTGAGCGTGTCACCTTGTATTGCTCCTCATATCCAGTGCCTCTGAGTCCCAAAGGCATAAACAAATAGGTATCTCTCAAATTAATGTAATTTACTGTCAGACCATGACACAAGCCTATCTTATAATATAGTCTCCACCAGTTACATTGTAGTATTAGTTTCACGTTCTGTTATCCATGTAGAGAAAGCTTAAACCAAATAATAGCCTCCTGAGATTATTCTTTGTCAATGGAGTTACACCAGAGATGAATTTGTATCAAAATATATAATCTTAATATGTATTTATAAATGTATAACACTGAACCTGTACTCATTAATTCTGGGGTGTAACTTTTGTAACTGAAAAAATCAATACAAAAATAAGAATTTATAGGCACAATCCTGATGTTCCCCTAGATTTTGCTTGAGAGCAGGACATTTTTTAACTGGTTTTTAACTTGGTATGACATATTTTTTACAGCAAATGCATTTGAAAAAGGAAGAGTACTTATTCTGTCACAATTATTGCAAATGTTTTTTCTTAGTGTTTTCAGAACATTTTTGTTTATTCCATGGCACCAGACAGGATACATTAACCGTCACCTGCAATAGGAAATACAAAGTAAATCACAGATGGATATCAAGAATCAGAGGTTTATAACAATTACTCAAGTGTCAGATGGGGAATAAGCCATGAGTAGGCGGTGGAAAATCTGAAGAGGACATTATGCTTTGGCAGAGATGCAAAAACTGCCAAATTGAACCTTTTTAATATTCCTCCTATTTTTAGGAATGAAATAAAATAATCCAAGTGCAGAGAAAGTGTCCTGTCGTTGACAATAATTGCCATCAGCTCTTGGCTGCTCTGTTCTTTTTACTTTTGTTTTATTTAGTCATTTGACAGACATTTATCCTAGACTGATAGATACCATACACAGACAATCGCACCTTTCAAAAGGAAAAACAGATTATATTAACTTCCTTGCAGATATCAAAAATAAATACCAGCTAGTGAGGGACCTGTGACCACTGAAAAGTCATTTTAATGCAGTTTAGTGCAGGAACTTTGTGACAGTTAAATCCCATATGGATACATCCCTGAATACTGTTGCTTCTAAGCAAAAATAAAGTTTCAAGAGCATTTTTCTAGCAGCAATGGGTTGGCCTGATTGACTTGCACTAAACTGTTCCTCATCTGGCTCATCTTGCAGTCATCCAGACTGTAAGTGCTTGAAGAAAGAATTGTAGCTGTCTATAAAGCACTCATGACTCACCGTAATGTTGAGCACTGTGCCTCTGATTTAGCGAAGCACTTAAACATGTGCTTAACCTTAAGCTTGTGAGTAGTCCTTTTGTTAAAGAACAGCATGAGTGTTTTGCTGGATCAAGGGCAGAGTGCTCAGCACATTGCAAAATCAAACACATTGTTGATAATATTCAGGCAATAAGGATCACACTGTTTTACTACAGAAATCTATGGAACTGATCTAGATTGAAACAACTGCCAATACCAAAAAACCACCAGGCTGCAGTGGATGTAGGTAAGGACTCTATCTGTTGCTAATGCTATAGAGCTTTAGCTTCATTTTCTCTCTCAGAACTGTTGTGTTTTATATTGCTAAAAATCTCTTGGGCTTGGAAATATAAAACAATATCCAGGGGAAAACTTTCCCGGAGCTGTGGTGCAGTCAGGCTGCATTAATGCACAATGAATTAAAAGCGTGAATTGAAATACTGCCTTATCTGCTATGTTAATTGATGCACATTTGGTTTTCAAACAAAAGAAAAACATTGTAGAGAATCTTGATATCATGTGTTTTTTTTTCTCCTTCATCCTCCCCTTTTCATTGGTTTACGCTCTGTTTTAACAAGTCCTATATTTCTAGGCATACAATTCCGCATTGGGGACTCTGGGTGCTTAGAATAACCTCTCTGTCCATGCAACCCAATTTTGAAGATTTAGAAAAACTAATTTTCTAAAATTGAGATCCTTGATACCCTAGGAACCAACCTCAGTCTGTTTCTTATCCTGAAGTGCCCCCTTGTGTTTTGCTAATGGAAGCAACCGTTACCAGTTTCACTGTACGACATGCAGAGGCTGGTGATAGGCAAATATTTATCAAAACACCTGCTGGAATCTTTTGAAAACAGTGTTAAATCAAAGCTTAGTGAATATAGTTACACTGTATGTTTTTTGTATAACCAGAAGCTACATATTCAGCCATTCTCATAACGAAGTGTTTTACCATGGCATATGACTGGGAGTGTCTATTCTGACTACACAGGTGCAAAGATTTTAGAGATGCCATAAGATTTCAATCCACCATATGTAAAGCTGAGGGTTATCGTCAATTTGAACTATAGTGATAAATTTCCATCAGTGCACATAAGCTTCTCTTCTGTGAATCAATAGCAGGGAATTTAAAGGATTAAGTGTGTTCAATGAATTGCACATTAGAGTTAATCTCGCAGTCTCTAGTAAACCTTTTCCTAGCTGATAACATGTTCCCTCAATGAAAATAAAATCAGTGCTAACACAGCAAAGCTGCTCTTGATGAAGGAATCTCGAGAACAGAAATGGATGAAATAATTACAAAAAAAAGTACGCTTTCTCCTATCCCCCCAAATATCATACAGTTTAAGTACTGAATGTGAACCAAACCTTTTTGAGACTCTGAAGTACCATGGTAGATTTGCTCTGCCTCCACCATCTGGTTGCAGATCTGATCTATGTGCTAGAAATACTGTGAGCTACGCTGTTCTTGTTTTATTTCTAGCCACCCAAAAATGGACTTGAGATAGGTCAGCACATCAGACACTCTCTGAAGGGGTAGTGAGGATCTACTGGCTATTTGCTAATGCAACAGGGAGAAGAAGGTGCCAACCACCCATTTCCTTTGTAAAACAAAGAGGAGGTTCAGACCTGTCAGCTCTTCCTGATGTTAGATTGCTCAGGAAAGGGGTGAGGTGTGAAAATTGACCCTGAAAATGCCAGAAACACATACAGGTTTGAGGATGGTAGAGTGTGACATAAGACGCTACCTTCCCACAACTGCAGAGCACAACAACAGTTGGGGTCTGTTGAATAAAGAGGGGTTAGAGGTGGCAAGGAAGAGCGGGCCACTGGGACTCATAGATTGTAAGGCTAGAAGGGACCACCATGATCATCTACTCTGACCTCCCACACATTGCAGGCCACAGAACCTTAATAGACCCTTGACCTCTGGCTGAGTTACCAGAATCCTCAAATCATGATTTAAAAAGACTTCAGGTTACAAAGAATCCACCATTTACACTAGCTTAAACCTGAAAGTGACTAGTGCCCCATGCTGCCAAGGAACATGAAACCCCCCAGGGCCTCTGCTAATCTGACCAGAGGGAAATTCCTTCCCCACCCTAAATATGATTCTTTCAAACATTTTGATGATTTGGAGCATTGGAGAAATAGCTGAAATTACGTTGTAAGCAATTTGAAACAAAGATATTCTTTTGGGGGGGCATACAGTGCCAAGTATCATGGGATCCTTATTAAAATCTCTAGTCTAGACACTACTGCAATATTAGAATAATAATCAATAAACTTTTCAGTTCATTAAAACTGAATTTCTGGAACCTCATTCATTGCCTCTTTTTGTTACAGATTAGAGCCAGTCAGAAGTTCCCATGGGAAATTCCAACATTGACATTTATTTTCAGTCCAAATATGAGTAAAGAATCCAAATTTCAGAGTCTTGTGGAATGGAAATTCTGAGAAGTTTAAAATTGGAAACATCAAAAATGTTTTCTTTCAATAATGTCATTCCTGTAGGTAATATCAAAACATTTCACTCTGATCGTGATGAAACAGTACAATATAATATAAAGTGTTATATATGTGTATAAATAATATTAAAATGATATAATATGAGCCAAAATGAATGATAGGGTCAAAATGAAGTGTTTCAACATTATCTGAACTAAATTAGAAAGTTGAAACAATTTGTTTCTCCATATCTCCATTCAATATTTCACTGAAGTCAACATGATCCTGCAAAATGTCATGATTTCTGACAGAAAACTCTTCTGTTGAAAAATTATCAGTCATCTGCATTACATATTATTAAAAGGTTGGGAGAATTGGTAAAAAGAAACCTATCTTCTTCTTTTTACATTATGTACACAGGAAAACAGACATCTCTCTTTGTTTCCAAGTTTATAATAATTGGAGTATTCAGCTTAGATGAAGGCAAGCCTGCCTTTGTGCAGGTACAAACTACATGCACCAAATCTACACACACATTTTTGCACCAAAAATATGAACAGGTGGCTCTAATCTGAATAGTTGCATCAATATTAGTTTTGGAACCACAATCAGATTTGCATCTGCAAATCAGATGCACATGCAAAAATTCAGGTACAAACTTAGCAGATGTAAAGAGTGGCTGCAAAAAAGGAGCTATACCTTCTAGAAAATTGCCCCTAGATGTATGCCACATTATCCACTGAGGGACTGATTAGGATCCCTCATGTTGTCAGTGGGGCTACATGAATGAATAAGGGCTCGTCAAGCTGAATAAGGGTTCCACAATCTGGCCCTTAGTGTTCAGAACAGACAGCAAGATAAGGAAACAGGATATGAGGGAACAAGTCGGGAACTTCTGGTTGAATATAGTAAATCCTTTACGTGATGCTTTAAAAAGTGCTGTGCAAGAGAGATATGTCAGAATATATGCTAAAGAAATATAAGTAGCATGCAAAGGAGTGGTATCTAACCAGTACAATAATCCCTTTGAGTCCATCAGGAACTGGGAGAAGTCAGCCTCCCTATAAGCATTTTTAACATAGGACTGTACACCCTCCTCCCCACAAAAGAGCATCCATGATAGGCACATAATTTGTTTATGTTAAGAATAAATTCTGGCAGTTCCTTAAATCACAGCCACCTTGCTGAATAAAACTGTTTGTGTGACTTTCTGGGGAAGCCAAAGGCAGAAACCCTGTATATGGAGGACGTTCAGCTACATTTTCATGTGACTTCTTGTTTTTCATTGTGTAACATAAATCTTTATGACATAACATGGTAAAATGAAACGCAAACAAAGGAATCAATGCAATGCTAGTCATCTGCAGAAAAACCTCAACAACTATTCAGTCCCAGTATGTTCATAGATACAATTTTATATTGACACCAACAGACTCAACTGGTGAATGAGAGCATGGATGAAGTAATGTTGTAGGATGCCAGGAGGACACAGGAGATTAAGGGTTTCATTGGAGAAGATGGGACTCGGAGAAAACCCTGGTGGCCTCACAGAAGATTAAACTTTGCCCTTTCCTGTAAACCATCCCAGGTTTTCTTTCTGAAAGAGGAATGACATGGCAGATAGGATAAGGCACACTTTTTCTTCACACTTCAGCCCTCCTGCACACCCATGCTTCAGGGCTTATAATGTCTGTCTCCCCCTTATCTCTGGGGCAGGAGGGGTGCCCTATTCATAGGGGTTGGCAGATTGGCAAGAGAGCTCAGTTCCTTCCTCGCTACTGGGCTCCAACCCAGGGCTCTATGAAGACAGTGATAGAAAACAACTAGGAGTGCTTCAGGGCTGCCTCTCAGGGCCACTTACGTTCCCTGTCCAGGGTGTGGTCAAAGTCTCACAAACCATTCAGCAGATGATGGAATACAAGATTTTCTACCCCTATGGAAAGGCAAGAACTTCTCTGAGGGCCTGGAGTACCTGCCACTTGTAGACTTCTCCCCTACGGCCAGGACTTCTCCTGCACCCTTACTCAGACACTCTCAAGAAAGGTCTGTCCTATCTTGTCTACCCCTCTTCTGAGCTGTTCCCCCTCTTTTAAGCCCCTCCTCCAGCTGGAGCAGGCTCTGCAGGTGCGGTGGGGTGGAGCTGGCTGGTCCCAGAAATGATCCTTATCCCCTTCTGTCCCAGTGTGGGATTTGTATACCCCATCACATTTCCTTATTCATCTACCAATAAAATTTCTTATGACCCTCCCACTATCCCCAGTCACAATTTCCCCCAGTTTTTCACTTTGACAATATGATCAGCTCTAGGAGGTATATGCTTGTATTTTATATATTGTATAGGAGGGGTAGGTGGGCAGGGTCCGACTGCACTGATGGCTGGTGCCCAAAATAAGTGGTGGCCACTGCAGGAAGCAATGTGTATACACCCTAGGATCAGTTCGCTTTGTGAGTAGATTGATACATTCCTTGCTGATCTGATTCATCTTGATGGGTCTCCCGAAAAAATCACATTTCTACAACACATGAAACATGAAACAAAATATGTATTCTGCTAGCTTGTCAGCTGCCAAGTTGTTCTGGCAGTTTTAAAGCGGATTAGGGCTCTTGAAGTCTACACAGAACAGCAGCAGTTACATTGAGGGGGCAAGTTTTACACCAGCAGAGTTACTTGAATTTACACAAGCATAAATTACAGCCAATTTGGCCCCTAACATCTTCTGCTAATCAGATATTCCTTGGCTTGCAGTATGATATGAAAATATTTTGGTATTAATAATATAGGGGAAAGTGCAAAACCACGTGTTAATAGGGAACTTGGAATAAAATTCATTGGAAGTCTTTATGCCAAATATGAAAATGGGAAGATAGAGAAGCATTGAAAAGACAACTTGACTAGCACCCAATTAGACTAAGAATGAATGGGTAAATTAACAATGAAGAAACTTCTTCAACTAAGAATGAGAAAAAGATTATTAAAACAGATCTCTGTTAAGTGAAAGGTATAGATCCTCCTAATGCAAAATAGGTAGCAAATAAATAGACCTGAAGAGCCTATATTTTGAAAAAAAGGAGTCTTAATAAAATGTCCAAAGTCTCCATTAAGTGGCTCAGAAAGGCCTCATGAATGACCATTGTGTGCACTTAAGTGCAGATTGGAGTGACCAGATGTGAGATTTGAATGCTTTGTAAGAGATCTTATGTTTGAAAATTAGGCCATGTTTAGCAGTAATTTAACTGAGAAATGTGTATGAATTTTACCCATTTAGAAGCATTCACTCAGTGTTAACACCTTTGATGTAGCACTTTTTGTCTCATCCTACACCCCCAGTTTTCTACCTTCCTTTCTTTATTTTAAAAACCATTATTTAATGGTAAAAGAGCTCTAGTTTTGTATTTTTTGGAACCATCACTCCTCTCATACTTCCACAGTCATTACCATACACAATATTAGTGTCAGAAACGTTATTTGATCTATGTTCCAGTCTGTTTTAACAGGTCTTTAATTAAGCAGGCATTGTCATTGCTCTTATGGCCTTCTAGTAAAATATTCATGATGAATCCCAATCTTTTTGATTATTTTAATGTACAATGAGGAGGCTATTACATACGAGTCCTGGAGGTGGAAGCTACCATGTATAATAATGCTTATTAAAACAAATAATAATAAAGGCACTAACTGAAAACGTATCAAAGAAAGTCTTCCAAGTCCCATATAGTGCAGTCATACTGGGGCAATTCTCCACAGGCACAGAGGTTACCCCTCTGACCCACAAGAGCAAACAGGTGGATTTGAGAAGGAAAGCAAAAAACTGGCCCCCTATGCAGTGCTGGGTCCAACTTCACTGCAATTCTTGTAACACACAGAGGCTGGTGCGGAAGCAGAGGAGGACATGATCTGGAAGATTCACCAATATATAGATCCTCTACGTTTATTGCCATGCCAAGGGGCAGATAGCTGCTGCAGAGCTATACTGCAGTCGGGGATGAACTAACCTTCCTGGAGTGATCATTCTATACCCTGAAGAGGGAAGGGAGCTGCCTACTGGGGTTCTAGCATTGCTCGCCCTCAACAAAGAGCGGCTGAGACGTCAGCCTTTGAGAACGGTGCTCTTTCTGATCCTTTTAAAGATATCTTTTTTTCAGTCTTCTCATCTGATCCTGGGAAATTACAGCGGTTTTCTCTGATTATACCTTTCTCATCTGTTTCATTTTGCTCAAAGCTATCTCTGCTGTAGTTGCTCAGCTACACGTCATTCCTTTCTTCAGGCAAAACATTTGGCTTCCTTTTTAGCAACAATTCCTGTGTGAGGATCCTACAGCTGGCTATTCAAGCCCCGGTCATTTTCCAGCCAAGTTTTACTCAGTGAAATGCCAGAATATAAAAACATAGTGCTCATTAACAACAGGGAAATTGCAAAACCCTTCTCCACCTCCATATTTCTTTACAGAGCAGTAGAAAGGAATACATTTTTGTGATTTGCCTGGTAAAAAACATGTCAGTTTCCAAGGTTTGACATTCTGCAGCATCTATTGAGCTATATGTCTAGTCACACATTTAGGCCTGTTGTATCTGAATACTTCACAATTCTAAAGTTATATTGATAAGTATCTCTAAGTTGCTTTAGTATGCATACTGCATACATTATTTTTTTTTTATGCTGATATGGTATTTCAAGATAATATATGTCTTATACTGTCTTCTCCCTCCCACCTTACTTTGTACCTGCAATATATCTGAGAGCACTGAAGATGGTGAAGTTCCTGGTCATTCTAATCTCCTGTGCAAGGGAGCTTCATAGTCATGGGCCATCTGCTTAGAAAGTTCTGTCTTCTACGCTCTTTCTTCTCACATTTGTGAGAGATAGTTCCATTGTTCCTGATCTCTTATTCAATGGACAGTCAGTGCCTAGCAACTCAGCCTCCTGAGTTGCTAGGTAAGCAGGCTGTTAAAACATTTGGCACTTTTTCAGACTTGGCATTTTCATTCCTTGATACAATATATTGCAACAGTCAAGCTAGATGGGTCAGACCCAGTCTTTGCCTCGGAGGAAAAGGAATATTCACCAGGCTTGGTAAGAATGAAACAAATCATTCCTCACCCCTGTAGAAATATTTGCATCCAGGAAAAAATGGGAAATCCAGCATGACTGCTTTGAAAATCTGTAATCTTGGCATGATTAGGGTATAGGCAAGTTCCTTGAAATGTTTCTCCCTTCCCACCAACATCGCTTCTGGTTTTGCTGGACTGACATAACATGCCATTAATATAGTGTCTCGAGGTAACACACCATCATGTTATGTGTTCCTTCATGTAACACTGTAACGGCACGATGACTCACCAGCATGGTGCCTCCTGCTGGTCGTTCAGGAATTAGCCTTTTTCCCAGCCTTGGAGCGCTCTCTTCAGTGTGGTGGCTCACCTGCCTCAGGCCCCGTGTCCCTCCCGGACCCCGGTGCCCTTTGCCCTGAGGTTCTGCCGATCACAGGACCCCCCACGCTCTGGGTCTCCCCTCCCAGGGAACCTCAACCCCCTATTCCCATCTTGCCTCAGTGGCTACTGCCAGTCATCATCTAGCCCCCACTCACTGAGGCAGAGTGCAGACTGTAATGGCTACTCATCATTGGCAAGGTGGGGTAGGACCTGCTGGCTCTGCCTGGCCATAGGCTGCCCCTCTGCAGCCCAAGAACCTCTGTAGGCCTTGTACAGGACCCTGCAGCCTGGGGGATTGCCAGGCTGGAGCTTCCCACTCCTCTGGCCTTTCCCCAGCCCTGCTCCTCTCCAGGTACCCTTTTCTCACCAGCAACTAGTCCTTCTCTCATCCACAGCCAGAGAGAGACTGACTGAGCCTCTGGCTCACAACCCTTTAATAAGGTTCAGCTGTGGCCTGATTGGGGCATGGCCCACCTGTGGCTGCTTCCCCAGTCAGCCTATCTGATTGGCTTTCCAGGCCGAAGCCCTCCCCAGGGCTGCTTTTGACCCCTTCAGGGCCAGAATGGGGTGACTGCCCTGCTATAAACACAGTGGAACAAATGCATTGCTTGGGTATTGTAACTCCACTAAAGTCATATTAGAGAGACAGGGGATGAGATAATATCTTTTATTGGACCAACATCTAAGAACAAATTGGTCCAATAAAAGATATTATATCACTCGTCTTGTCTCTAATATCCTGAGATCAACATGCTACTACAACACTGCAAAATAACTAAAGTCACATAGGATTTGTCATACCAGTCCAAAGTCATCTCTAGTGTATCTCCACTGAAGTAAGTGGAGTTATACCTGTGATGATTTGGTCCAGTAGGCTGGCAAACCCTCAAATAATTCTTTTTAAAGAAAGAATTTTTACTTTTACTAAAGCAGACTATGGAATGCTTGAAACTGGTTGAAAAATTGGAATTACAAGAGCATTAGCAAATCGGTGCACAGAATAATTCCCATTAACAAGGTATAATAGCAAGTTATCTTCTGAAAATAGAAAGAAAAATTAGTTCTAACCTTAAAATGGTTATTGCCAATGGCTATGAATGCAGAAATTGACTTTAAGCCATTCTATGAAGAAAGGATGCTGTTTTCAAGTAAAAGGGGGAGAAGGTTAGTTTCTATTAACAGAAAAATCTGGTTCTATTGCTTCTTGAGAATGTCTTGCTGAAAGGTCTCAATGCTGTTATTTTATACAAGAAACAGAAAGACATGATTATCTGGGCTACACCTAGAAACATTTTCATAGTTATTGGGAAATGATGCCATCAGTGAAGTGATGACAGAAATGTGTTAACTCACCAGTTGGAAATTAAGTTGCCTCCAGATGTGGCACAACTCAAACCTGCCAACAGCAGGTGTACGTGTGAGCATGAAACATGAACAATCACCTCTCCTGTCTGCTAAAGTAAATCTGAGCAACACAAACAAAACCAAAATATGTGAGCGCAGAAATGAATTTTCATTCATTTCTGATGTATAATGTAGGATTACTACTAGCATAATAAAATAAGGTGACTCACATACTGCCGTGTAGATGTACTTTATAAAATACGATATAGTTTGCAGCCATGAAGGTGCAGTAGCAGTCACAGAATGGTTCTACAGTCCTGCTGGAGCTTGGAGAAAAAGAATGATTCCCCCACTGCCCAACAGAACTGCTCTGTACACAGGATGGTTGGTTGAGTTATGTGTGCACAAATGGAAACTATGCTTTTTCATATGACCCTTGTGCTGGGATAATATGTCCCTCATGCCTCATGGGGGGCATTCTGGCTTAGTGAATGGAGTGTGGGACTGAGAAGAACTAGGTTCTATTCCTGGCTCTGCCACTAGGTATCATTGGGAAAATCTCTTCAGCGCTCTGTGCCTCATTTTCCCCATCTGTAAAATGGGGATAATGATCCTGACCTTCCTTTGAAAAGCACTTTGATGAAAAAGAGCTAGGCATTATGATGTCTGAGACAAGTAGTTTTGTTTCTAGTACAAACAAAGGGTGAATGGGGTCTATTTAATCACAATGGGGAAATCCTTGTGTCCCCTCCTTCCTCTGCCTCTTTGGTTACAGAGGGACTTGACCTCTGCACAACTGGAGTGGTTGCACTGTACAAAGGATTTGGAGGGGATATAACCCAGCAACTGTGCAGAGGACAGCTCCTCCTAAACTTCTGCAACTCATCATGGAAGATAGTAGAAGTTAGGGGCATGTGGATCAATGGATCTGTAACTACATAGATTCAGTTGCCTGTGAGGGTGCGGAGAGACACCAACAACTACCGGGGCTACTGCAGCCCTAAGGCTATCATCAGGCTGCAGAGTAGCCCTACTAACTGGCCATAACCTGATGAATAAGATTTCCCCCTCCTAGCACCCACAGAATGCCCCAGTGTACAGAGTATGTGCTGGGATGAGGATTGCACACACAGTTTTTATCCACTCAAAGTATTCCTCATCCCCACTGCACCTGAAATGTACATTTATCAGGAGTAGTGCAGCAAAAACCTGGGAACACAGAGCCAGGAGAGAACCAGGGAAGCCAAATATGTTCTTCAGTGAATCGGTAATAGGACAGCATAGTTAAGACATTCTGAATGAAAGTGAGTCTGAATCTGTTCAATAGCTAGCCCTGCTGAACCAAAATTATACTCCTTAAACAGGACAGTTTCCTCACTGGGTATTCATAGCAGAAGGTTCTTCCATTTTATGAAGTGTTTCACAGACCAGAAAGCAAGATTATGGATTTACCATTTCCGACTGTGTGGTCCAACAGACTGAGCATTGAATTAACAGGCAAGAGATTCTAATTTCCAGCCATAATTGGGATGCTGACTTGCTTTGTGGCTTTGGGCAACTCATTCCACTTCTCCACATTTCTTCATTTTTCCCATTTGTAGAAGGGAACAATATCCAGTCACCCCACAGGGCAATTGTTAATCATTTAGAGCCTGGTTATCTCTCCATGACTCACATTCAGTAGTACCTTTCCCCAGAAGTAGAGAGTATTTGCAGATTAAGATCTTATCAAATATGAGCAAAGGCATCAGAATCTGTCCCTGACTGTTTGTAGAATGCTTTGAAAATGTAAAATGCTAAATAGCATCATTTCTATTAATGTACAGCATGGAAAATGTTAATGACAAAGAAGGAGAAGTCGTCAGATCATAAGAAAAATTTCCAGATATTTTTGGAAACTCTGAAGAGAATGATATGCTTTTAATGGAGGTATAACTATATATTTTACAGATTACAACATGTTGCTAGATAAGACTAGTATTTGAAGAAGACAAATGCCTTAATGTAAAATAACTCAAGAAAAGGCAGACACTACTGCTCAGTATATTGTGCTGTACTCTATTAATGGTTCCAAAAGACCTTTGCTTAAATGAAAATAGGAAGAACAAGCTTTAAAAACATAACATCCTGAATCCTTACAAAGAAAACAAAAAGCACAAACACATAATAGCAGGTTGAAAATTTGGTTGGGGTGTGATCAGAATGCAAGAAGTCATAACTGATGAGATGAGCAAGTTGCTCTACAGCACAGCTTGAGATCCAAAAGCTATCAAACATGCAATTGCATTTTCGACTACTAAACATGACCTTCTCAAAAACTTCAGTGCACAGAACAAAGCATAACAAATGCCTTCAAGGTCCACATTAACGTGGACATGTTACCGAAGGTTTCAAAAGCTCTAAATCAAAGCAAAACCTTTGGTGTAACAGGCCTTAATGCCCTGGATCTCCTTTGTATTTTAAGTCTCTGTCAACGCAGTTAAATGCTTCAGAATGCCTGGGGTTTTTGATACTTAGGACATGGCTACACTTGAAACTTCAAAGCACTGTCACAGGAACTAGTAATTCACTTCCACAAGGAGATTAGCTCTGAGCGCTGGGAGCAGGGCACCCAGCGTTCAGAGCCTGTCCACACTAGTGCTTTAAAGCGCTCAGACTTGCTGCGTTCAGGGGCATGATTTTTCACATCCCTGAGCCAGCAAGTTAGAGAGCTATAAAATGTCAGTATAGCCAAGCCCTTAGAGAATGTTCCAGAACCACAGAGCTTGAATCCAGAACCAAAACTTTTCCAACATTAAGGGATGTTGTGCCTGGATATTGGCTCAGTCTACTGTTGATTATTATTTACTATTTGTAATACTGTAGCACCTAGGAGCCCTAGTCATGCACCAGGACCCCACTGTGCCAGGAGCTGTACAAACACTGAACAAAAGAGTCCCCTGCTCCGAAGAGCTTACAATTTAAATATAAAAAGTGAAAACAGATGGAGATAGCAAGGGAGAACATAAGAACAGCCACATTAGGTCAGACCAAAGATCCATCTAGCCCAACAGTGGCCAGTGCCAGGTGCCCCAGAGGGAATGAACAGAACAGGTAATCATCAAGTGATCCATCCCCTGTCACTCATTCCCAGCTTATGACAAACAGAGGCTAGGGACAAAAGAATAATAATGAGACACCATTGATCAGCAGGGCACATCAGCAGCCTAGTGTTGTCAAGTTTTTGTCAGCATCATGGCAAAAGAGTTTTGAGGAGGGATTTGAAGGTTGATAGTGAGGTAGCCAGGTGGGCATTTATGGGGAGCATCTCCCAAGCATGAGGGGCAGCATTTCGTTATTTTGATAAGCTGAAGTTAAATGTAAAACTTCTTTAAGTTAAATTCCGCATACTCTCCTCTCCTAGCTGTACACTGGAGGAGTTGCAGCTCTGATTCCAGCCTCATGTCATGCTACATTACAGTGCAGTCTCCAGAGATATCAAGTGATGCAAGGAGAAGGAGAGGAGGAACTGGTATTCCTGATAAGCTGCATATAAAAATCTTCTTTTAAAAAATGCTTCCCAGAGTTCCAACACATGCAGCGGAAGCACAGCTTTACCTATATGTGGGTTCAGAGGTCACTACCCACCATGGGCGATGGTGGAGCCCCCCTTAGGGGAAGCTAGCCCCTGGTTCTTCCCCTTCCACCCATGGATCCCCACATACAGCTGGAGCCCCGAGACCCCCTGCCCCTCCCTCATGGCCAGAGCCATGAGTTCCCTCCCATCTGAGCGTCCTCTCCCCACCCCTCGGACAGAGGAGCCCCAACCTGGCCAGAGCAGTCTTGGGCCCAGAACCTACATAGGGCATCAAAGCAGAATTTTCCCCAAAAAACCCTGCAACCAGGAATCCGGAGGCAGCAGGAGCACCAGGGAAGGCTGAGCCTCCCTTGGCTTATTATACCCTCTTCCCATGCTCCCCTCCATGATTGATCAACTCTGCCAGCTGGTGCAGAGGAAAGGGGAGTCCAGGCTCATTGCTCCTCTAGGTGTCTTCTGAGGAGGCTAGTACCATGAGCAGTTAGGCAGGGGCTGGACAGAAGAGCACATTGAAAGCAATTGTGGCTGGCTCCTGAGTGGTGGTGAGGGGAACATTTGGATAAAGCAACGTTTTATCTCCCCCTTGCACACCGGTGCAGCCGCTGGCTGTATTCTGGCTCTGTATTGGCCCTTCCAGAGATGTCGAACACAACTAGTGATGCTTCCACTGCCTCACCTCTTCAGCATCAACTACAGAGGGGCAATCCCACAACCAACTTGTGGCATGGAGAAAGATTTTTTTCGCTCTCAAGCCCTTTTTGTAGAAGCAGAAAAAAATATTGTTTTGTTCCTTCATGTACAGTTGTGCTTCTGACATCCCCAAACCTGCCTCAATCCCTTGTAAAATTTAAATATTTTTCAGCAGAACTTAAAAACTAGTTAATAGATGAATAATAAATAATTGTGGAAAGTAACTTGTAAAGACCCTGACTTTTATATCAAGGCCAAATCACTAAAATGTGGAGCAATAGTTCTAAATGCAATTTGAATAAAAAATGTATTCAGATAACCTTTAAAAATGGAAAAAGCAATATTAAATGGAAGTGTGTTTCATTGGTTAAGTGCAAATTGCCTCAGGATTCTAGTTATTGCATAAGGTTCTAACTAGTAGTAAGTCAAATATCCAAAGTACATCATATGAGTGAGAGCAGACATATTGCATGGGCACCAAATGTAGAAGTTTAAACTTTATTATACTTTCCATCTCTCATTAGGTCAATAACAACCTCAACAGATTACTGTGACATTTCACTTTGTATGAATCATTTAATGACACATCTAAAGAAATTTTTGTTATTCTTAAGGAAATGCTCATGCTATAATCAATACATGGATACATTCAGAAATGGCACTGGTTTAGTATAAATAATATCTATTCCACTATGGCCAGCACACCACCACTCTCTGGGAGAATTTATCCATTTCCCATTTATAGGGTGGAAGAGAGCATTTTTATGATGAATCATCTAATAAATGTTAAAGATCATTAAAATTCTTAGCAGATTTTAAAAAGTCCAAAGTGATATGAAAGGGAAAGTGTTTACTATAGTAACATCATCGTACTGGTTTCAGCAATAGAGAAAAAAATGGGTAACACTGGAAAGGTTATGCTTTTGGAACCATGGTAACAATATATGATTCTGCAAACTTTGACACTTCCTTACTTGGTCTCTACTCACATGTAGACCCATGGAAGCCAGTGGGAATATACATGTAAATAAAGGCTTTCAGGATCTAACCCATTGTTTCTGGTTCAAGAAGGTTGATTTTATATAGGATATTGGAGAAAATCCTTCAGAGCTGTGCATCAAACATAATTAAAAATAAATCTCTCTAGGGAGAATTTTCAGAGCCTGAAACTTTGGAGAAGGTTCTGAATCTGACAGATAAAGATAAAGAGACTTCCTTTCAAAAATGCCTTTGTGGTTAGCAGAAACAAAAAAGAAACTTTCACCAAAGAGAAGGCAAGGAGGGCCTCAAAGTATATTTCATGTACAGAATAAGTGTGTAGCCTCTTCCTCCCTTGCAAAAACTGTTAGCACTGGAGTTTCTCTAATGGGTATAATTGCTGGGGAACAAAGTTGCCTAGGCATCAGTATAGCACAGAGGGAAGCCTAATGTTTAAAAACACCTTCTTACATGGATTGGCTGTATGAAATGTATATTATTATTGATAATCTCCCCAGCATTTATAAGAACTAAGGACACATCAAGAAGATGACTTATATTTTAATGTGTTATAGATTCAATGACAGAAACAGTTGCAAAGTATTAGTAGATTTGGTTTAGCGATGAAGACTTTAAGCACCATCAGCCATTCAATGTCAAGCAAATAGCTGTTGCAGTAAAACTACTGGGCAATAGAACTCAGAGCAGCTATCTAACAAATGAGGGAGTCTGGATTTCTCTGATGCAGTGCTATCAGGCCTAGCACCCTACTGATCTTGCAAGTCTCCCCATGTCCACATTGACCATAGCCAGAACACTTGCTGCACTCTCTCTAGGACCTGCCATTCTCTCTCCTTTGACTACATGTTTAGGCCACTGCCTCACACTTTGTATTTGCTCCCTTGAGACCAGATGTCCATTTCTTTCTCTTCAGGGCACCTGACAGTGCTAATTCCTGCTTGCAAACATCACAATGACAGATGAAATAATGCCAAGCATATTAGAAAAACATAAGAGAAAAATCACAAAATAAGTGACAATATAAACATGTTTCAGGTTAATACTGTTGGAAATATGGCTAGACAGGCAGACAAGTATGGTATGTTATGTGGTATGATAGCACTGATGATAGAATGATTATAGCTCCAGGGTGGCTCTTCTGGAAACCTCATGACTGACTAATGAACACATCAATTCACACACACAGCTGACAAATCCAGAGGCAGTAAAGCCCACTCAGGGCTCAAAATAGGAATATTTTGGTCCCTCCCCTTTCCCCTTACTCATCCCCTAAAAATACTAATTCCATTATTTCCACAAATCCATTATTTAGTTGGGTGTGGTCGTGCTTTGAGCAGGGGTTGGACTACACGACCTCCTGAGGTCTCTTCCAGCCCTAATCTTCTATGATTTTATGAAACAAAAAAAATCAACAAAACACATGCTAGTATTCTCATTAAAAAGGGCATGTTAAATAAGATGAATGGTATTGGGGGGGTCATACTACATCAGGGTCTCCCTTGAGATACCTAGGGCCCTAAGCAATTGCTTAGCCTGCTTATGCCTAGTGCTACCACTGCACAAATCAGACCACAGACAGTAACCATGCTTGCTATTCAACAGTTCTGAAGCAGTGGATAAAGATGATATACAGACCACGGCACCCAGCTGAGCACCTAAGTACAGTTTTCACAGCTTATTTGCTTTGACATTAGCTGCACAAATAGTGATCCTCAAGCCCCGAAAACATGAACTCAATTTAAAAACCCACAACAGATAGTTATGAAGTCTAAAAAAAATCTAAGAGGAGCTAGCTTATGTACAAATTATCCTTGTTCTTATTTCTTTAATGACATATGGTAAAGAAAATTAGTACACAGATTCAAAAAAAAATAAGTGTAACCAGATGACCTGTTCTTCTTGCCTTCTTCATTGGATTCAGTGCTTAAAAGATTTCAGACTAGAGAGTTTTGTACCCAAATAATGAAATTCCAAGAACAAAAACCAACTAAATAAAAGCACAAATTCACTTTAAAATTCCAACTTGGTCGGAGACTTCAAAGAAACAATCTGTTATAAAAGCATTGTCTGGCCACACCAGAATTAAAACAGGAGGCCTTGGCTGTGGCTTAATTAGATGGCAACTGTATTCTCTTAAAATATCTGGGAATATCCAGCAACAAATTGTACAGTACAGGACATCGTCATTTCCTTAATCATTTCTATATAACCCTCAAGCAGGTCCCAGCTATCCTGCCATCCTCCCTTCACAAGAGGTAAAAGGCATCTAGGAAAAGGACAGGGGTCAGCTCCCTGTTGTACAAGATGTAGGAATCCCAAAGCCCACTTACTCAGCTCCCTCAAGAGATGCTTTCCCTCAAATCCTTTTCCAGTCCGTTGTATGCAATAACCATATCCCTTCCATACCAAGTACCTGCACTGGCTATCTGCCACAAGTTTTAAATAGTAATTTGCAACATTATAACCTAACTAACCCACCCCACCTTGGCCAATCTACAGTAAGTGAAAAATTCCTTTCCAGCCCCCAAGAGAAAAGGCAATTAGTGTAGTAACCACAGCAGGTCAAATCCAATCCTTTTGCCAAATTAACAGGTGGGTGTGATTGTCCCTATGCCAATAAAAGAGAGCTGCTCCAGGGCTGCATGAGGTATAAATGCCCTTCCCATACTCTTCCTGTTAGTAGAGTGACCTTCCAATGACTTGACCCAAACTGTTCCAGGCCTTCCTGGCCATCCCCATAAGCTTCTCCCCTCAGCCACCCTTTGTAGGAAAGCCCTGAAGGGGGCAATGCCCCTTTTCCTCTAGCTAACTAGACAAAGATGCCCCACATGGAAAGTTGCAGTCATTACATTTTAAAATAGTTTCTGCTGTAAGTGAGGGGCAAAGACAGCCTGCCACCTGCTTAAAACTTTGGCTGGACAGAATAGAACAAAGAAATTGTCACCCTTTGAAGTATACAAGACTGTAGTTTTACCCAAAGGAGACTGAGTTTGTCACGGAAATGGGAAGGATTTAATAGAAGACATGACACTTTCTCTGAATAAGAAATGTTGAAAAACATCGGTGATCTGAAATCAAGCAAGAACTGGATCTGTCAGATTAATAATTTATATACATCTCAAATAGCAAAAAGGTTCTAAGAAATGAACTTAAAAGCCTTTAATAGTCTAAAGGTCCCAATCTTGTAAATCCTTCTTCATGCTGGTAGCCTCACTACCCCTTGCAAGAGTTTTCAGGCTAGAGCCCAAGGAATCCTATTGTTCTTCCAGGTTTTAAACTACCAGCATAATGTTTAATAGCATATAAGTGCCATATGCCCTCCAGGAAGGAGGCACTCATCTATGTAACACAAAATAGGATGAAAGGTCATTATTCACATTCAAACATCTACCATTGGTGTTCCTTTTGGCTGTGTCTACCCTGGGAACTGAATGACAAAACTTTATGTTAAAACCCACCCCCTGAAAGAAAAATGTTTTGCCATGACAAGCATCAGTGTGAACAGAGCGTTGTCAGCAGGAGTGCTCTTCTACCGACAATGCAAACGCAGCTTGTTGTGGGTGGAAATTTTTTGCTGGCGAGAGAGCTGACAAACGACAACTAAACTGCACAAGTTTTAGCAGCACAGCTGTAGCAACACAGCCATGGCTTGAAAGATTTCACTGGCTTGAAAGATTCTACTGTTTCCTTCAGAGTTCCTCATTTTAAAAATAGGGAACATATCTAGAAGTTCCATTTCTATGAAAGAAACTGCCGAAGTGTGCACACTCCATATAATGTTGTAGCTGGACATACTGCAATGTTGATGAGTGGAAGGATTGTGGAACTGACTAATTAAAAGCATCATTAATGTGCGATGTCCTTCAAAAACATAACCTTTCTGGTCACAGTTGTGCCTCCTGAAGTAGAATCCTAAGAGGCACAGTTAGATTGCTATTGTTGAGGCTTTTATAAAAGGGCCACCAGCCATCAGTGAAACCAAACTTGAATGATAATCTATTTACTGATGAATTATATAAAGTCTCTTACATACATGCAGGATAAGGGATTTTTCTAGGATAACATTGGGAAACATTTCTTTCAGCACAATAATAGCTAATTTCTTAAAAGACAAACTTCCAAAACTTATGACCAGAGCTTTGTATTTCTCTTCATGAACTTCACTGCAGTGCTATTACACCTCAGGGTCATGGAAAATTAAATTTGGACTCTGACAATCCAAAGATCTCATCATTTCATAAAACTGGTCAGCTATGACAGCACTAACCATCAATTCAGAAAATTAAGCTTCTCTGCCATAGCTAGTACCTGCAGTACATTAACTGAAATGAGGAAATACCTGTCTGTCAATGAACTTTCAGTATATAAAACAGGGATAAGATGTTAAAACGGTGTCATTTTCTTTCATTTTCTGAGAATTAGAAGATGGTCCAAATTTCCCAAAGTCATTTGTGGGACCAGAAAATTGTAATATCTACCAGTTCAAGGATGCCCCCTCCATTGCAGTTCCATAAATAAATATCAGCTATTTGTGACACTCTATACCTTGGGAGAATGTCCTATAACCCCATATTCCTCATTTTTGTATAATCATGATCTTACATATAAAGCATGCCTTGTAAGGTCTGAGGGGAAAAGTTATGATCTGCTGAAAGCCATTTCTCTATCCATATATGTACATCATTCATGCACATGAAGTTATGAGAATTCTGTAGTATGGTTGTCATTAAAATATGCTGTAAATTGGGGAATCAGCCAGATATTAGCTTCCAAGAGGCAACAGCAAGGAAAGTAACCAACACAGGGGCTCGATGTCAATCAACACTTCAACAACCATTGTCCAGCAAGAGAGCTACAATGCAATGACATCTGCTTGACGCAACACCAGAGGAATTGCTCATCCTTGCCTGGAGACTCAGCAATGCTCACCCAGACATGCCTGTGTTATCCGGGGTTCTTTCAACCCAAAGCTCTTGGTAACTTTTACTCTGTGTGAGGTGGTGTCAGGAAATAAATCTGACTGACAGGTGGCTGGCACAAAGAGGACAACACAGGAGTGCTTTCACTTAAAGTTAAATTTTACTTAATCTCAAGCACTTATGCACGTCCGCAACTGGTTAGTAAAACACCCCCAACTCTTGATAATTACCAAAGCTGAGTGTGGCTCTCAAGTGGCAGCAGGCTTCCAATGGCCAAATCTTCCATCTGCTGGTGGGGACCACAAGATGTATCCAGAGAGGGAGTCTAGAAGAGTCCACCTACCTCAAACTTTTCCCCCCTTATTTATACATTAGTAACACAGTGACGTGTCCTTTAAAGAAAACTTGTTAAGCAAGCAGTTTCAATGGTCAAGTAAGAGGTTCCTTCTGATTATTAATTAAGCAGGTGTGGGGTTTTCCAGAGTTTTCAGCCTTAAGGCCCCAATAGACATTCCTGAAGGCACATCCTGCTCTTCTAAAATTCATGTATCAGCAACTTCAGCACAATTCTTATCAGGAAGGACACGGGGTCAAGCTGCCCTTTCTGTGGCACCCAAAACCCACTCCTCACCTGCCTTGGACAAGCTGAGACTGCTGAATGGCCAATTTACAGCCTGCTGCCTTGGCTGCTTTTAGCAACAAGCCATAGTGATTTCAGGCACTTTACTAGTTTGCTGGCATCTCCCCATACACCTGGACTTCTGTTTTCCAAACACATGGACTCAGGGTATAAAACTGAATGCAGGGGGCCCATACTGGGCCTTTCACCCACTTATGCCGCAAGCAACAAGGACATTCTGAAGACTCCAGCTGAGGGGACTGGCCCAGATTTCAAGGGTGAAATCTCTGAACTATGAACTGAAATATCCAGTGGGGTGAGAAAACCTGCTTTGTCTAGTTCTTGCCCAGTGTAATAGGGTTGAGAGTTTAGTCTGCGTGCTTATGTTTTATTTGTTTTGTAACTAACTCTGACTTTCTGCCTAATCACTTAATATCGCTTAACATCTTTTGTAGTCAATAAATTTGTTTTACTGTTTATCTTTACCAGTGAGTTTTTATGAAGTGTGGCAAATCTGTTCATGTTTTGCAAAGGCTGATGTAAGTCCACTTTCCATTAATGAAGTGGTGAACCAATTGATAAAGATGGCATATTACTGAGGTACAGTGCTGGGAGCTGGGGGGATTTTGCTCTGGTGCCTTTCTCTGTGTGATTCAGGAGTGGCTCTGGGAGCATTCGTAGCTGGGTGTGGGGAACAACATGCGGTTGTGCTGAGTGATCACAGCACCTGGAGATGCTGGTCACTAACAAGTCATTGTGAGAGACAGCCCAGACTGAAGAGAGGTAAGAGGACACAGCAGTCCCACAGTCCCAGGCTGCACCCCGGGAATCACATCACACTATTGTTATACCTATTCCTAGGATTTATCAACCCCAAACAAATGTTAAAACACAGTAAATTATCCGTGGAGAGTATATCAGGCAGTCATGTTAGAAAATCAAACTAGTGTAAAATGTAAAACAGCTCAGTTTGCAGCTATGGTACCTTAGTTACCAGAAAACTGTGCAGTTCATCTCTACTTCTGAAATACTTGAGGTTACATTTTCCATGTGTTGTGTGAGAAATGAGGCATGCATCTCCCATCAATGTTAATGGCAGTTGAACAGATAGCTCCTAGTACACTGAACTGAAAAGAGACCCTATGGAATAAAGACTTAACTCCTGGCTGATTTATTAGATCTCTGGATTATTAGCAGATAGTTTGAATCCATGGTTAATTCACATACTGTAATTCTCTTTCTGACTTACAGATGTTCAGAATTCAGAAGTGCTAACTCATAGCACTGCTGCCGTATTTGCAATTAGCAGCACTAAATTCTGACTCCCAGCCTCTTAGGAAATCAGACTGTCTTCAATCCCACTATGAAAGTTATTCACCTGGATTTAAGTTTTAAATGTGTGGAAATAGCCCATATTCTGAAGAGGAAAAAAAAGCCAAGCTCCAAGGATGCTCATATTGAAACAACCTATGATTTCCCTGCTGTCTTTCAACACCTTTCCCCCAAACCAAACTTTCCCCTTTAGATGAGATTTTCACCTTGAAAGTTAGAGTTCATCCTCAAGAAAATGTATAAAGATTGGTTTACTTTCAAAACTGTTTAGGTTAATCATGGCGATAAAGACTAAGGAGCTTCAGAGAGACCTCATAAGCTAAGTCCATAGTGGTGCAATGGTGCAATGACAGATGAGATTCAGCATAGACAACTGCAAGGTAATGCATATTGGAAGAAATAATTTGAACTGCTTATAATATAGTGTATGTTATAGTTGTGTAATATAAGCCCCTGAACAGCCTTAATTGTAATACTCTATTCAATTCTGGCAATCCTGTCTCAGAAAATCTATAATAGAAATAGAAGGGTTAAGAGTTAGGCAATGAAAATAATCATGTCATTGAAAGATCTCTATTGAGATAAAATGAAATAACTGGGAATATTTATTTTAGAGCAAAGATGAATTAGAAGGGACACCAGAGAGGTAGAGACCAAAAGCCCAGTTAAAGTCCAGAAAGTATTAGATATATTTTAAGCAGGATAATATAAACACCACGCTCCCCTTATATCGGTTTGTGTTTACACCCACCTACACACACACACACACACACACACACACACACACAATCTAAATCTTCATGCCTCAGGACAGAAACCAACAAATAACCAAAGGAGTTGTGAAGACACAATCTTTAGAGACATGCTATTTCCTGTAATTGTCCAGTACAAGACTTCTTATATATTCCCTGAAACATCTGGTACTGACAACTCTTGGAGATAGGGTACTGGATTAAGAAGGGCCACTGGTCTGATTCAGTAGAACACTTCCTCAGTTCTATTTACTTCAATTTGTGATCCAAACCCTGAAGAGTTGCCTCAGCTCTAACCTGTACCTTTTAGAGAAAGCTGGTCTTTTATATGTTTAAAGGTTTACAGCAACTCTTACATTTTTTCCAATTTTTATTTATTGCTAATGTTTCAAGCAACCAAACACATTTTAAGCAACCCATTTTTTTTCAGGAAATATGAACATTTTGACATTAAACTGAACATAACAGAAGCAGACAGCTGTTACTAATTGTGCAACATCTTTTCATAGTTATATTGCTCATCAGCAGAATAAAAATCCTAAATAATGAACAGAACTTCTTTAAAATGTATGACGGATCATATATCAAAGACAGATCCTCTTTAATGTTGTTTGCCTCTTAAAGATAAGTATTATCTTAACATAAAAGGCTATGTCTTTTTTCCACTAAGTAGATTTGCTGTTTCTTAGCTGGAATGTCCTGTAATTAATCTGGAATTTTGGTATTGTTATGCATTAGATTACCCATTGTCTTAGCTATTGTCTGTAAGACGGGTTGCTAAAAGTGCAGGATTCAAATTGTTGTTCAAAGCATTTTAAACTGTATGTGGCCTGTTTTTAATGAGCTATCTTTTCTTTTTATTTGTTAGACATTTACTGCAAAGGCGTGAATGTATATCAATACCTCTTTCTTTTCTGACCCAGCATGGCCTTGGAAATGAAAAGTCCATCTCTCAGAGAGGTTTTCTCCTGCAGTAATTTAGATATATATGGTGGAAAAAATTGGTTGACTGAAATGTCAGTATATTTATTTTAATAGATTTTGTTTAAAATATAGTGTAGGGGACTGACTGCCTCAGGAGGTTTGTGATCAGATAGGCAGCCTTTCATCAATGTCAATTTGGCCCATAGCAATGGTGATCAGATGTCAGCAGATATGAAGTGAGCTGGTGTTTTTAATCCAGCTTCTGCTAAATATTTGCCCACATTAAAACAAAACAAAACAAAACAAACCACCACTAATGGCAATCCTAGAAACAGAACTCTCCCATTGAGGGCAGAGCCTTCCTCATGAGGGTTGAAAAATACTGGTAAAATCACATGGCATGCACCAGCAATGCTGCAACTTTTTCTTTTGAAAAATGTTTCTACATATACAAGTTTAATTCTTGTGATTGTTCCTGTTACTACATCCCTGAAGACTGGTGTCCTCTATGTAGTCACAGAACAAGTAGAGCAGAAGCAGAAGAGGCACACATTTTCTCACTCCTGTGCCTCAGCCTTGGCGTGGTGGCATCCATCTCTAGAGTTGAAAGGGTAATTCAGGATCACCCATCAACTCAGAGCTGAGGTGAGGCTTCTTGACCAAGACTGAGTGCAAGGGTTCTAATTAGTACCAGAAGAATGAGACAGTGAGTATCACTATCAGTCAGGAAGTGGACAGTCACCTCGATACCAAGGTGATAAATGGAGAGATAGAGAGAGAGAGCCAAAAAAAAAAAAAAAAAAAAAAACACCACTGAGCCAAATTCACTGAAGTAACATAACAGCTATCAGGGGATAGCAACCTG
The DNA here is from genome assembly GCA_007922305.1 of Dermatemys mawii. Lineage (NCBI taxonomy): Eukaryota > Metazoa > Chordata > Testudines > Dermatemydidae > Dermatemys > Dermatemys mawii. The sequence goes on from ML677341.1 coordinate 27,165,437, forward strand.
AGCAATCCAGTCCCCCATACTGTATCCTTTTCTCTGCTCAAATAAAGGCCTAATCACTTCAGTCTGGCATTTTTCCAAAACACTTTTTTTCAAACTCTGAGCTTCACGCTGGAAATACATAGGTTTCCCTGTGTGATTCAATTATATTAGTATTAAATGACATCACAAGAGATGTTAAAATTTTGCTGATGAACTAAACATCTGCTACCTGAATCAAAATAATCTAGTAAACATAATCTGTGTAATCCAGTTACTATATAAACCATTACTAACAAAAAGTGCCCATTCTTCATAAATGGCCTTTATCTCTACTGATAGCCAGCATAGAAAAAACACAAAAGCTAAGGAAGCTTTTCAAAGAGTTGCTGACAACATTTAACAATGTTCCCTGGAGTCATATTACCAAATCAAAGGTCTCTCATCAGCACATATTTCATAGTATTGCCAACCTCACGGGCCACATATAAGATGTGTGTGTGCAGGAAATCTAAAAACGAGGTGTTTTGGGAATCTGGAACAAAAATAAATTTTTCTGATCTATGTCCAGAGTAGAACTGCAGAGAGTTCTTTACTGGAATTGTGCAAAATGTTCATAACAAATTTACACAGGCAATTGTACTTAAATACATAACCTAAACACTCTTTAGGGCAATCTGTGCGTATATATTATTACACTTAGGAAAAAGGTGCTATATACACATAGTAGTACAATGATTTAGACAGGACCCTTTAGGAGTTACCACAAAACAAAAATAAAATAGATCTATCTTAATTTAGGAACTTCTATGTCCCCTATCATCGTAGTATCTGAGCACCTTACAGTCATTAACGTATTTATCCTCACAACACCCATGTGAGGTAGGGAAGTGCTATTTTCCACTTTTTACAGATGAATAACTGCAGCATAGACAAAGGGATTGCCCAAAATCACACAGGAAGTCAGTGGCAGAGCAATGAATTTAGTTTGGGAGTCCCCGATCACAGACTAATTCCCTAACCACTGGAACATCTTTCCCTTCATGATCATGGATTAGACTATGCGCCCATTAAGCAGCATAGAGGGACTAAGAACTTTGAACTAGTCTTCTTACATCTGAATCTGGCTCCTTCCACTCTTGGTTACACCAGTGCAACACCAGAATTTGGCCCCATATCTGCATACAGTATCTAATGGATGTTTAATAGATTAGAGATGCCATATTATAAAAACAGTAGACGATCAAGGCACTCCAATGCAAATATGTTTTGTTGCATGCTTGAAGTTAATAAACTGTTCAAGATTGAGCCTGCTATGTGACAAATGAAATGATTTAATCAAAGACTGACAATCTGAGATTAGTACAGCACTATACAGAATACAGAAAGAATAGATGCATTACCACCCTTGGTGTAAAGTAAAGAGATGGCCTCTATGCCTCTCTTCTGTAACTGTGGGATGCCAGCAGTTTGTACTCCCTGACTCCCTCTAGCTTTTATAGGATGTGAGACCTAATTACTTATGGAATTTCTTTTATGATATCTTTAGGTTATATAATCAATAAACTACAGGGAACTCAAATCTGTTTATTATTACTGACAGCTGACACAGCTGTGACAACCAGCAGTTCTTACTGAATTAAAAACATCTTTCTGTAGATCCTTATTTCATCCATTACAGAAAAAATCTGCAAAACAAGTACTTCATATCAGTCATAGAACATAAGGGGATGCTCATGATTTAATTATCAATCACTCAGTCTCATTTGTACCATACTTCTGTGGATACTTTTATCTCCAGTTTAAGGGGACATCTATATTTCCATAGACTGGAAGGTACCAGTAGTAATGAAGAACAGCCCAATACTTGATCACATGAAGTTCCAGAATACAGGTTACTCACAGATTAAAAACCAGCATTCTGGTTCTTAGAATTCAGACTCACTCTACTAAAATTATAAAAAGATTTGGGAGAGGAGAGTAGTGATTATGCAAATTAATTTAATATGCAAGAAAAAGACAGGAAAATGAGTTAATATTTACAATCAGATACTAACATTTTTAATATTATTAAAGCTTTCAACATTACTCACTATGAAGGAACATGCTAATTTCTCAGAAATTGTCATTGAAAAAAGGTAACTTTTATATAAAGTGCCTGAATTCCCAATTACCCAAAATGTCATGTCACAAAAGAAATTTTTACTACTCCTTTTAAAACTGATCTCATCTTTAAGTTGCACCTTAGGACAACATTTAATTACATTTCATATTCCATGATGCTATTTATATGACAAAAAAGAAAAACAGTTATTAAGAAATCATAGCAAAAGTCTTTAAATTATAATAAAATGGGAAGTTGCCACCTTTTGTTTTTCACTCTGTTATACCTTTTTTCACCATTCTGACCACTGAAGTCAGTGGAGTTATGCTGGAATAAAACTCATACACACAGTGGAGAACAAGGCTTTTCATGTATTATTAAGTCTGTGAGTTTGTCATGGTGGTCACAGATTCCGTCACTTTCTGGGACCTCTGTGACTTCTGCAGTGGCCAGTGAGGCTGGCCCTGGGGCTGCCTGGGCAGCATCTAGGTCAGTCACACCAGCCACTTCTGGGGCAATCTCGGGCCACCATGACATCCGTCTTCTCTCCTCTCCCCACAAACAGCAGCAGGAGTTTGGATGTGGAAGGGGGTTCAGGGCTGGGGTATGGGATGCAAGAGGGGGTGAGGGCTCCAGGTGGCATTTACCTCAGTGGAGAGAATGGCTCCCCAGAAGCTGTGACATCCCTCAGCTCCTGGTGGAGGCATGGCCAGGCACCTCTGCGCACTGCCTCTGCCTGTCGGCACTATCCCTGCAGTTCCCATCGGCTGCAGGTCCCAGCCAATAGGAGCCACAGAGCCAGTGCTTGGGGCAGAGAAAGCACGCAGACCTGACTGGCCACACCTCTGCCTAGGAGCTGAGGAAGGGGGATGTTACCACTTCCGCAGAGGCACAGAGCTAGGTAGGGACCCCTGCCAACTGCCCTCTTCCCAGCACCAGCAGAAGTACGCCGCCACCCATCCCCTCACAGCAGCTGCAGTGCCGCCGAACCACCCAAGATTTAGTCCAGGGTATATAGTACAAGTCATGGACAGGTCATGGGCCGTGAACTTTTGTTTACTGCCCGTAACCTGTCCATGACTTTTACTAAAAATACCCATGATTAAAACGTAGTCTTATTTATTACTACTTTTATTTGTGTGACATTTGTGCATTGTAAAGGATTAGAGAGTTCTAATGGGATATACAGCTTTTCCTCTCTAACTCAACAGACTGAATTTAAGGGAGTAATGACTCTGACCTCATTACTCCAAAGTAATCTGCATCATGGACCCTGTCTGTGCAGAGTCCCACAGACTTCCACAATACACTGTGCAGTGTAAGGGCCTGTGTGAGCAGATCAAGATAAAAGTCATGATTCTCTCAGTGCTATTCTGTCCCCTGTGTGAAATTAGTTGGTGCTCTCACTACAATTCCTAGCTGACAGGCATTCAGCTCACAAAATTTGCTACCATAATTGGCACTAGTCTCATGTTCATACTGATGGATCTCTTTGCAGCCCTAGACACAGTGGGCCTCAAGGTACTACTAACAAACCTATCTGACACAACAGGAATAGATGTCCCAGTACTACAGTGTCTCTAATTGTTCCTGTCCAGCACAACTCAAAGAGTCACAATGGTTAATTGTTCCTCTACTCCAAAGGTCCTTGCCTGTGGTGTCCTACAGGGGTTCATACAATTCCTCTTCTCATTAATGTCCACATGAGATTACTGGGAGAAATTGTGAAACACCATGGGCTTAGCTGCCAACAGTATGTCAATGACACTCATCTTATTCTCAATTAATAGAACCGTTGCCTCTACTAAAATGTCAGAATGCCTACAGAAAATCATCTCTTGCATGGAAGCAGCTGGGTGAATGTGAGTCCAGGAAAATCTGAAGTGATGCTGGTTGGAAAGGGAAGTGTTATGAAGAACTGGCCAAGTGTCCATTTGCTGTGGAAGATATATATTCCCCCATTTGTCAAAGTGGTGAAAGCATCTGGGCCCTATTGGTCTCCTTGCAAAGGTTGGATGACCACGTAAAATCCGTTTCTAAAAATGCCTTCTTCCATCTTCAGCTTGCTAGGAAGCTTTGTCTCTTCCTCCCAGACAAGGACATGGCCACACTGATCCATGCACTTGCCACTGCTAGGCTGAATTCCTGTAACCTACTGTATTTGAAGTTGAATGTGAAGATGATGCTCCAGAATGTGGCTGCGAGCCTTCTCCATGGCTTAGGCCTCTATGAGCACCTTAAGCCTGTGCTCAAGACTCTCCACTGGCTCCCAATACAAGTTAAAGACCATGGTCCTGGTTTTCAAAACAACTATTGAATCAAAGCCCTGCTATGTCAAAGACCAAATGTTGAGCTGGAGTGGTTCACAACTGTGAATGCCAGTCAGAGGTCAGACTGTCAGAAAATAGGCCAGACACCCCAAACTGGCTGTATGTTCTATATTGAGATTTCACCAAGCCAGAAGCAAATGTGCACTCCTAGATCACTATAGAACACTATCCAGTCTTACCATGGAGTCACAGGCAGTCCCCTTTGGTTCTCCAGTCTAACCTGCCACCCAGACAAACTGGACTTAGTGATAATGGTCACATAAACCAAAAATCACTCAACATCAGGTTTCCCACTCCCCAAGGATCAGTCACTTACCCCAGATTAGTCGGTACTTTGGATCTCACACCAAAGACAACACTGACAGCACATTGTACAGTAAACTAACTATACTTTTATTAGCTAAGGAAAAAGAATAAGTTGTTGAGAGGTTAAAGCAGGTAAAATATAACAACAGGTGAGTCAAAGTTTGGAAGTCCAAAGTGATAGTAATTGATGTAATACACTGCTAGTTTCCCAAAACTCTTTTCAGGGAACCCAGATGTTTCTCAGGATCTCCACTTTGCATTTGGTATCTTCGCTGTAAGAGTCCAAACCATCAGAGATAAAGGGTCTTTCTTTGAATTCATATTTATATCTTCTTCTCATAGAAAACAAGCTGATAGTCTCTCTAACCATGTGGGTTTTTCTTTGATGCCGATGAGAAGAAAATGCAGACTGCTTCTGTGAATTCCCATTGCTGAACACAATGGCCCCATGCTTTGAAGTTAGCACTCTTCTTCATTTACATTTCCAAGTCTCCAATCACACTTGATAGGTAATTTAATTACAGGTGTTACCTGGGGACCCCCTACCCACATTGGGCAGGCGCCCCTTTCTCAGGCAAAACAGGCTCGGATAGCTGGAGGAGGTTGCAATGTCTTTATTCAATGCGACGTCGCATGACGCAGCCCTGTGCTTCTCAGCCAAAAGCAGGGTGCGCCCCGATCAATGGCCGGGTCGTTCTTTTTATAGCTTGATTACATCTCTGGGCGTCAACATTCCGCCACGTACTTATTCGCACAAGGATACAAAGTAAAAAAGTTTTAAAATGTCCACATGCGTACTGAGCATGCTAGCTTGAAAAAAAACCCCCTTGCAAAATGTTATGCAAAGCCAAATACAGAAGCTCAAGCAGACAGTGGAAAAACCGCAGACAGTTGAAAAGCCCCTCTTGCAAAATGTTTCAAAACCAAAATACAGAAGTAGACAGGCTCAATCAGTGCTACTTCAAATTGCAGGTATTGAATCAGTCATATTACATTTCATATTACATTAATCAGTCATATTACATTTCATATTACACAGGGATATGCACAATGTAAAAGGTAATGTAATAGTAAATAACAATCCTTCAGTAGTTTTCATGAAGTTTACACATCAGATACATTCTCATCTTAACACTAATGCACACTATTGATCTAGAGTTCACTAATTACAGGGATATACATATTTTAATGTGATAGCAATCAAGAGGTTATAGATAAGAGAAGATAATACCATTAACATTTCCTTTGTACTAAACTCACAGACAAGTGAACTGGCAAGATTACACTACAATACCTTTTGGAACTCCTTTGATTTCTATTAGCAGATGAGTGAATTAGCCCACAGCCTTTCCTGACCTGGCACCAATTAAGACAATGTCACACGATGAACCACCATGACAAGTGCACTACCCTGAGATAACACAGATCACAAAGTCCATGGACCCCCAGCCAGAGCCCTCACCCCAACCCTCTGCCCAAGCTCTTAGCCTCCTCCCACAACCCAAACCCCTCATCCCCAGCCCCATCCCACGGTCCATACCCCTCCACCCTCAACCCCTTCCCACACACCCTCTCTGTCCCCAAACTCCCTCCCAGAGCCTGCACCCCTCATCCCCTCCTGCACCCCCACCCTCTGCCCCAGCCTGGAGCCTGCACCCAGCACCCAAACTCCCTCCCAGAGCCTGCACCCCAATCTCCGGCTCCAATCCAGGGCCTGCACCCCAGACCTCCTCCCCACACCCAAACTCCCTCTCAGAGCCTTAGAAGGGTGGAAGGTGGAGTTTGTGGGGGGCAGGTTCTAGACACCACCAAAATTTCTACAAACCTGCCACCTCTGCTGATATCTGTGTTTTAAGCCCTGTTATGCCTGCAACAGGCCTAAGCCTGTGAGTAACCCCCATAGCAGCTGTCTGAAGTGCTTGGGGGAATCACACATGAAAGACAAGTGTCAGATTTGTAAAAACTTTGATCCGAGAATGCAGAACGAGAGTGATATTCATTTGAGGGCTCTCCTCACAGGGGCTGCGCTCCACCCTGCGCAGGACTGCAGTCTCGGCAGGACTCTAGGTCCAGCTCCGCGGCCTCAGTTTGTAGTGCATCCCTGTCACCAGGCTCAGTCTGGCACCACCGCTACCCCTTGCCAGTGCCCAAGAAGCAGTCAAAAAAAGTGGGACTCCCTGGCACCAAGCGCCGAGGGACATCAAACAAAAGACCTAGTTCAGGACACCTGACTCCCCAAAGCCACATGGGGGGTTCTCTCTGATTGGATCCACTAGTCCCCCACCAGGGATCCACTGCTGACTCCCGGGAGTGGCATGGGATCCAAACTCACTGTTGTGCAAATATGAGTGTGTAGGTTGTTGAAATTTGTCATATTGATATTGTCAGTTTTTGTTGTATGATGGAGTATCCACCATTCTAATTTTATAAATTTTATTAACAATAATTGGATATTCTAAAAGTAGAATAAAATGTAATAGATTTTTGATATGAAAGAATGAAGGAAGGAAGTATACGTGACTAAACAGGGTGTATTTTTGAAAGTATTTTAAAAGTTTATAATAAGCGATGATCCAGGGGGAGGGGAGGGGAAAGAGGGGCACAAGGTGGAAGTTTCACCTAGGGTGCAAAATATCCTTGCACCAGCCCTGCCCATTAGAGGACCTATGTAAGAAGGTGCATGAAAGGAGGTAGAGCCTTGGGTTTACCTGCACTCACAGGCCAGCGCAGCTGAACAGGAGTGGGGAGATGTTTTAATTTGCTTCTGTTACAGGCTAGCAACAAATTGCTACCCACCTCCACACCATCCCAAGCAATACAAAAGCGGAGGTATTGTTACTCAGGAGGTAATGCAACTTACACACCATTCCTTTTTCGAGGATCCGCCCAAAGTCCAAATTCTAGTCCTGGGTGTTTATAAAGGTAAACCTGTTGGTGTGGTAGAAAATTGCTGCAATTGGAGCTGTTCCATAATGGCTTCTTTCTGCAGACCTTTGGGAGAAAGAAAAGAGGTCAGACATGACATCATTAAGTTAGTTAGCAACATGCCATCAAATCAGGAATAGACACTAAGGATAAAGAGACACCGGACAGAAACCCATACATCAAAAGAACTGTACTAGGCAGATCATACCTACCTTTGTCAGAGAACTGAATGTTTTGCTTCTTTTACACTTTTGTAACTTTATCTTGCCAATAAACATCCCTGGATTGAATTTAATAGTGGGCGGGTGGGTGTGAGGGCTTGATTACACTGGCACTATATAGCGCTATAAAGCCCCCACAAGCGCTATAACCTCCTACCTGTCCACACTGGCAAGGTACGTAGAGCGCTATAACTGCTGAGTTATAGCGCTCCTTGTAATCCACCTCCGCATGGGGAATAAGGGCTATAGCGCAGCTGCTGTAGCGCTACAGCAAGAATGTGGACACCCACTGCGCTACAAGTGATCTCTGGAGATGCCTAGAGCCATTTAAGGCAATTGACGGCTCTTCCCTTTGTTTTGAACTCGGCTGGAGGAATGCGGAAGTACCTCTTTAGAGTTTCTCTCTTAACTCGGCAGATAAGCAATGCAAATGTTTAAGGAGGGAGCCTGTGTGAAAACAAAGCCTTCTGTGAACGGTGGCTCACTGACAGGCTTTCAGAAGATCAGAAAAATCACTGTCTCTCTCCCTCTACATACACACAACGCGTCCCCCCTCACCCCCCTCGTTTAAAAAGCACGTTGCACCCAGCTGAATGCTGGGATACCTGCCCTAATGCGCTGCTCTTAATGCTGCATTAAGTGCCCCAAATGTGGACATGCTATACCACTGGCGCGTCTGAGTGTGGACATACAATAGCGCTATACATATTACTGTATAAGGGGACCACTATAACCAATAGCACTATAATCTTGTAAGTGTAACCATACCCTGAGAGAGGGCAAAAGGGAAAGAGAGAAGGTGAGAGGATCTATGGGAGTGTGGTGTCAGTGATTACCTGCATGAGAATATGGTTAGGATACGTGCATGCAGGGATGGGCATAGGGTTTCAGTGGCAAAGAGGACATGATGAGCGTAGAAAGGTAGTAAAAAGGAAGGAGAGAATGGAAAAGGAAGGAAACATTGGGGAAATAGAAAAGATAATGGAGAAATTACAGAGGAAAGAGAACGATAAGAAAAGAGTCTATGGGGTTGGGGAAATTTTCATGAAGGAGGATATGGAAAAAAGGAAGAAAAAGAGAAAATGACAATTTCATTGAAAGTGAGACAGACTGAAAAGGACAATGTTGGGAAAATATCAGGATTCTGAAGAGAAAACAGAAGCGAAGAACAGTGAGAAAAAAAGTCCAAAAGCAAGGCAGACTGTTCATGGAAGTTTAATGCCTAAATAAGACAAATGGACATACACTCTGGCTGACCATACAAATGAGATCTCATCAGCAACCCACAAAATCCAACAGCTCTCCTCAATTTACCAGTGTGCATAAAATGAGCTTAACACTGTCTCCAAATGGTTTGGTTAAAGTAAGAGGAGTTGTGGACTGCTCACAAAGATATTTCCCAGGTATTTGTTCCTGCTAGTGCCTCCCTAGACTCATTCAATAGCACTGAATGGTGATTAATTCAGCAGCAGTTGAGTGTTCTCAGTACCTCACATGATCGGGCCTTAGAGAAAATGATACTGAGAGAGTGGTCATGTTTTAGGACAGTTTATGAGCTAGCCTGAGAAAGTATAAATTGTCTAAAGTGACTGTAATATGGGAATGCGAGGTATTAAACATCCTCCTGAACCAGCTCAAATAGGTTGTTTTCAGTATGGTCCAATTTGTGGCAACTTGAACTGAATGTAATGTATATATTTCAATATGATTAAATGTTGAGAAGGAATAGACCGCATGCTACTACACAATATTCTCAGATGTGTTTACTTTTTCATATATGTAACCTGTCTTTCCCTGGAAGAGCAAGGACACTAACTAAGGAAACTACAGAGTAAATTTAATCAAATACAAAGTATAGATTTTTATTATATTTAGGGCATTGCTTTGATGCAGCCACATGTTCTGATCCTGAGAGATGCTAAAAACCTACTGCAAAGTTGGTGCACTCAGTCCCCATTGACTTTGGATGTAAGTGCTCAGCACCTCATCAGACTGAGTCCTAAAAGAGCAAATGTATCATAATTAAACGCAAAAGAATGCATCAATACGATATTAGGGTCACAGCATTAAAATCACAAATATTCATAAAATGCAGAAGTTAGTGCCAAGTAGCTACAAACACTCAGGTGCAATGTACATTTTTCTTGTTTTAGAATATAAGCACGACAAATAGTAATACTATAAATTATACAGTAGCTAGCCAGGAATAGATATGTAAAACTAAAACAGTATTTTAAGATACACATGTACTGAAAGATAGAAATAGAAACAATACATATATGCAATGTTGCTGAGTTAACAGTAATGTTGAAACTTTAACTTTGGACTACCCTTAATTTTTGCAGTTTCAGCTGAAGTCTTAATGCTGCATTAGCATAATTTTTACATTTGTCTTCCAGGAATAAATAAAAGAAAAAGAAAATAAAAATTGCCTACACTTTACAATGTTAGCATTTAAGTTTCAATTTTACTTTGAAGATTAAACCTTCCTGATGTGAATTTGAGATACATACATTTATATTAAAAAGAGTTACACAAAATTTGGTGATTACATTTCATAGAAATTTGTGAAAACATTGTATTAGCTTTCAATTCTCAGGAGTTTATACCTCCTGAAATTTTGCTTTGTATTTTGAGGTCTAGTGGTTTGATCCAAAGCTCATGGAAGTCAGTGGAAGTTTCTCCATTGACTTCAACAGACTTGACGTCAGGCTTCAAAAACAAACTAATTCAAAGCCACTCATGGTCACGTGGTTTCTAGTTGACTGATATTTGCAAAATATCGCTCTGTTCATTCTGCTTGTACCTGATATCCCTTTTCCCTCATCTTTATCTGTATTGTCTAGTCAAAGTATGAACTCTTTGGGGCAGGGACTCTCTATTACATTGCTGGACAGTGCCTAGCACAATGGAGCCAAATTATGGTTGGTCTCTACACAGTCCTGTAATAGTGTCAGTCAAAAAAGTGAACAGAATGCCGGGAATAATTAAGAAAGGGATAGATAATAGGACAGAAAATATCAAATTGCCTCTATATAAATCCATGGTCACCAAATGAAATTAATAGGCAGCAGATTTAAAACAAATAAAAGGAAGTATTTCTTCGCATAAATAAGATGAGGAAGACTTTGTAGCACCTTAGAGACTAACCAGTTTATTTCAGCATAAGCTTTCATAGGCTATAGCCCACTTCATCGGATGCATAGAATGGAACAGAAGTAAGATGTATTTATATACACAGAAAGCAAAAAAAAAAAAAAGGTTGTACATTAGCATAGCAATTCTAAGAGGCTGTTTAATTTGGATGGGCCATTATCAGCAGGAGAAAAAAATACCTTTTGAAATGGATATCTGTGTCTGACAGGAGATAGCAGCTATTGAAGGTAAATTAACTAGGGAAATGCAATCAATTAGTGTAATGAGAGAACCATTTGCAAGTTCTATTTAGCCCTTAGTTTATTGTGTCTAATTTGAAAATTAATTCCAGTTCCTCAGTTTCTCATTAGAGTCTGTTTTAGAAGTTCTTCTGATTTAAAATTGACACCATCGAGTCTTTAATGGAATGGCCAGGAAAGCTGAAGTGTTCTCCTACTGGTTTTTGAATGTTATGATTCCTGATGTCAGATTTGTGTCCATTTATTCTTTTGTGTAGAGACTGGCTGGTTTGGCCAATGTACATAGCAGAGGGGCATTGCTGGCACATGATGGCATATATCACATTGGTCGATGTGCAGGTGAATGAGCGGGATTCCTCGTCTTATTTACGTATACAGACTAACACGGCTGCTAATCTTAAACCTTTCTCCACATAATGCACAGTCAACCTGTGAAACTCCTTGCCAGAGGATGTTGTGAAGGCCAAGACCATAACAGGTTTCAAAAAAGAACTAGATAAATTCATGGAGGATAGGTCTTTCAATGGCCGTTACCCAGGATGGACAGGAATGGTATCCGTAGCCTCTGTTTGCCAGAAGCTGGGAATGAGCAACAGGGGATGGATCACTTGAAGATGATCTGTTCTGTTCATTCTCTCTGGGACACCTGGCACTGGCCACTGTTGGAAGACAGGATACTGGGCTAGATGGACCTTTTGGTCTAAGCCAGTGGGGCCATTTTTATGTTATGTTTTTAAAAATAATAAATAATAGCTATAACTGTCAATTTGTGAAAACTATAAACTTCAAGCAATTTTTGGCATGATAACACTAGTTCTCCATATTTGTTCAAAACTGGGACAAAATTTGCATGAAATAACCCTGAGTTTTGTCTCTAAGATTAGCAAACCTCAGCAAATTTTCAGTCAACCTGAAAACCTGAGCTATAGCAAAAGATTCATCTAGACAAAAATATGGTGTTTGGTATTGTTGCAGATGTTTTGCACAGCTTAGATGTACAAAGACCTGACATTGTAGGTGAACACTACTAGTTTGCATAGCTCCACAGGTGGACACAGCCCACTAATAATTATTAAGAATGGCATGCTTCTGCCCCAAGAAACTCATGATGTAAATGAGACAACACAAAAAGGGATGAAAAGATACAAGATCCATGGGGAAGAAATACATGAGTTGAAAGGTGAAAGTCCTTCAAGAGAACATCACTGGATGTGTTTCCTGTTTACCTGTGCATAAGGGGATATCATATTTAATATACTACAATTTTGAACAAAATATTAGTTAACAATTAAGGCTGTAAAGAAGACATGGATCTCACTCGCTTGTGCTCTAATTAAAGTGAATGCATAAAGCACCCTTGACTTCAATAAGTACAGGAGTGGGTTCTAATTTTCTCTCTTCTGACTCAGGTAAAAAGCTCTATTAGAAACAAAATGTGAATAATCCAAAAGAATAAGACAAGGATTCCCTGGTTATACATCAAATAAATATTATACAATGGCTGAAAGCACGAAGCTGCAGTGGCCAAACCATTTTAAATATTTTCTCCCTCAGAGATTTTGGCAGAGAACAGCTTAACCACTATAGGTAAGGACAAGTTGCATTATGGGACACTGGATAGGAAAAATACTACATATTGTCTGCTTATACTTCTAATGGACAGATTAAGAGGTTCACCATGAGATTGATAATCACATACTGCAGAATAGTCTCATTGAGATTACACATGTGAATAACCACTCATCAATGTAAGAACATAAGAATGGCCATACCGGGTCAGACCGGTGGTCCATCTAGCTCAGTATCCTGTCTTCTGACAGTTGCCAATACCTGGTGCTTCAGAGGGAACAAACAGAACAGGCAATCATTGAGTGATCCACTCCCTGTTGTCCACTTCCAACTTCTGGAAAAGAGAGGCTAGGGACACCCAGAGCATGGAGTTACATCCGTGATTTCTTGGCTAATAGCCCTTGATGGACCTATCTCCCATGAACATATCTAATTCTTTTTTGAACCCATTTATGTTTTTAGCCTTCACAGCATCCCCAGGCAGAGTTTCATAGGTTGATCATGTATTGAATGAAGAAGTACTTCCTTTTGTTTGTTTTAAACCCATTGCCTATTAATTTCATAGGGTGACCACTGGTTTTTCGGTTATGTGAAGGAATAAATAACAGTTCTTTATTTACTTTCCCCACACTCATCATGATTTTATAGACCTCTCTCATATCCCCCTTTAGTCATCTTTTTTCCAAACTGAAAAGCCCCAATCTTTTTAATCTCTCATCCTACAGAAGCTAATAATTTGTTGCTCTTCTCTGTACCATTTTCAATTCTAATACATCTTTTTGAGATATATTAGAACCGCACACACTATTTAAGATATGGGTGTACCATGGATTTATATAGTGGCATTATAATATTTTCTGGTTTAATATCGATCCTTTTCCTAATGGTTCCTAACATTGTAAGCATATCAATGATTGCTGCTGCACATTGAGTGGATGTTTTCAGAGAACTATACACAATAACTCCAAATCTCTTTCTTGAGTGGTAACAGCTAATTTAGACCCCATCATTTTGTATACATAGCTGGGATTATGCTTTCCAATGTTTTTCTTTTGTCAATATTGAATTTCCTCTGGCAGTTTGTTGCCCAGTCATCTAGTTTTGTGAGATATCTTTGTAACTCTTCACTGTCTGCTTTGGACTTAACTATTTGAGTAATTTTGTATCATCTGCAAATTTTGCCACCTCACTGTTTATCCTTTTCTCAAGATCATTTATAAATAGCACTTGTCCCACTGAGCGACACCACTAGTTACTTCTCATTGTGAAAACTTACTGACTCCCAATCATTATTCCAGCTCATAAAATATACTAAAAAGATGTTCACAATCTTGCCCTAAATAGGTATACAGTTAAATAATCACCAGAGAGTATATATCAGTAATGTGCAGGTATGAGAATTATCTCCCAAAACAAGCACTAGGAAATTCAGAGTTAAAGAAAAATTTTCAAGAAATACAAACATGCTAACAGATAAAATGAAGTTAAGGCATCCAAATGGCCTATAGTGATATCATGGTTACAAAGAAAATCTCTCTTTAAAAACATTTAAATCAAATCTAAGTTGCTCTTTAATTATAAGTGGATGGTTATTAAATGATATTAATAGAGGGAAGAGTTAAGGATGTTTGGGTTCTTTAAACATGCATTACTGTACCTTACCATGTTTTGATTTCTTTGAAGTTCAACCTTAGCTGAATTTCCTGGGTTTGTAATGTTTGCTTTTTCATGACCAGTGCCTGTTCTGATAATTTCATAGGTCAAATGGTAAATAATACATCTTTTTCTGTAATACAGTTCTGATAATTTGAGAATTTTTGTAACTTAATAGCTGTGATAAAACTATTTTGATTTAAGAATTCTATTAAAGTTGCACCATTTTTAAAATAGAAAACTTTTAAATCAATACAACAGTTCATAACTGTTTCTGGATCTATTAGTGATTGAGGCAGTTGTAAAACAAAGTGGAAACAGATTTTTTCAGTTATCAAGTTACATTTTGTATTAAATAAAATACATTTTACATTAAAATTTGTTGCCAGGTTCATGTTATTACATACAATAAAAATAGCACTATGAATAATGCTATTATGCTTTGTTAGCTTATTAACTTCTTAAATCATTCTGCCATTAACATGTCCCTTAATGTACATTTTCATAAAATAAAAATATAAAAATGGCTCCCTAACATCATTCTGCTTCATAAAATATTAGTAAGAATAGCACCAGATAGAAATCAGTTATGTTTCATGCTATTACTCTCTTGTAGGATTGCAATTTTGCAAGGTAGGCTTTTTCAAAAGAAGCAGTTGGATACACATATTTCTATAAAGTATATTAGTATGTGCTGAGATCTTGACTTGCAAAACATATAATTAGTACAATGTTTTATTACAAAATGAAGACAGTTGTCATTAACAGAACTGTTTCCAGTTTATTTATAACAAATACTTTACACCTATTTTTTTATGCTGCTGTTATACTAGTGCAACTTCACTGACTTTTTGGAGCCTCACCTGATTTGCATCAGCATTCGTAAATGCAAAAAAGAAAAAAAAAAAAGAAAAAAAGTTCCTTAGGCTGAAATAACCAAAGCTAGACAAAACATTCTGAAACTCTAAATGTAATGCTGATTGGAGGGTGGTACTTCTACATCAACTGAACCCCATGTAGAAAGTTACTGTCAACCTTTACTATGTAGCCCAAATAGCTCAGGCCTAATGCTTTTCTCACTCATGCCAATATAAGTGAGGACTATCACAGATACTTAGATGGTCCCCAGTACCATAGCATTTGAGCACCCCACAATCATTAATGCATTAAAGCTCACAACACCTCTGTGAAGTAGGTGGGGAACTGAGGCCCAAAAAAGCCAAGTGGTTTGACTAATGTGACAAAGTCTGTGTGGAGCAACCATGAACCCAGCATCTCCAAGTTTTTGGCAAATACCATACCCTTGTGTGACACTATATAAAAAGGAAATGGACTATCTGCACTATTGTTGTCATTGAATTCCAACCTTGTGATAAATCTTGTACAAAGCATGCCTTGTAAGGTATCACTGGAAAAGTTATAATCTCCTACCTATTATTTTCCTGTTAAAATATGTGTATCACCATTGTGTATGAAGTTATGAAATTTTACTGTATGCTGTTATAAACATATTGCATTCCTAGGTAACACACACAAGATAGATTTACATTAACTCTACCAGTGGGCCCCTCCTGAGGATGCCTCAGAGAGCATACAGACAGTGGAGGCCCAGTGACTTAGTAGGACATGTAGATCATGTGATCCACGACTCCATGCTTGAGCTGAAAGCCAGCAGATTTAACATCACTGCTGTTAAACTGATCTACAGACTCTGAAATCACCTGTAATGGATATGATTCAGTTTAACCATTTACTAGCTCTCAACTTTTCTTTTTTTTTATTAATAAATCTTTAGTTGGTTTACTAAACATTGGCTACAAGTTTTGTTTTTGGCTGAGATCCTGAAGTATATTTTGACCTGGAGTAAGTGGCAGGCTCTCTGGACCTGGAAGCGTCTAAAATATGTGATTTCTGGTTTTAATAATCATTTAGCACAGAAATCTGGTTTGTGTGGGTGTTGCATGACAAGCTAGAGAGCCTGAAGGGGACTGTCGGTGGCTTCATAACAACAGTATAGTATTTTGGAAGCACACATTTGTTACTGGCTTGGTGAAATCTTAGGATAGAATATACCAACTGCTTGAGGTACATGCCCTATTTTCTGGTAGTGGGACCTGAGATTGGCACTCTTAGCTGTGTCCCATACCAGGCAGCATGACACCCCGGACCATTCTTCCTCAGTTGTTTTCTCCAGTTGCTCTCCGTGCCCCTGAACTGAAGACTCATAGGGAAGGGCACAGTGTCCCAATGGGAGCTAACAAGTTCATGTAGAATTCCAAACAGATGCAGGTACTTTTTATTTGTAACTCACCTATGACCACGAATATCCAGCGAAGGAACATTTGATCCTTGGAGTAATGGCCTTCAGTGGAGTTGTGCCCACTTACACCAGCATTGAATTTGACCATTAGAAGTTTTGGTTCATGAATCTGTGTACTATTCTATCATATCTGGAAGAAAAACCACACCTGGGCGGGGGCAGGGAAGGGGAGGGGGAAGGAAGAGGTGTTTTCACTGTATGCACTTCTGTAATAGCCGTGAGCCCAGGGTTCTATATTTATTGTTGTTTAAAACTAATGAATCTAATCAAGAGGAACTGAGGAGGAAATAAATTTTTGTTAATTCAGTAAAACTAAACTAGATTGGGTCTTAACTGCATAAATGTAAGCACAGATATTAAAGGCTTGGAGCCTATAACAGCGATCATTGAAAGGTGAAAAGGTATTTGAAAGTGCCACGCTGCTATTAAGCCACAGACCTGTACAACAAGCATGGGTCACTTTGGGAGAGGCAGTAGCTTCCTGACATTTGGATAACAAACACACTTTGGATCAAAGTCCAAAGGCTGTGGTTGAGTTTGCAAGAAACAAAATATCAGTTCTTTGAACTATATTATCTCTTGCTACAAAAATGTAAACCAGTCCTTTAGAACAGAGAGGCTGAAAGACATTAATTACTTGCCACTTCCCTATCCAGGTTGGCAACTTTTATAGCCTTTTTCCAGTACTCGTGATCGCAAGTCAGGCTGTCATGCAGATTGGTCTCTCGGAGGTATGCTCAAATCTGGCCCATGTACCAAGTTTCTAGTCTCCCAGTTGGTCATCTCCCACCCACAATCATTGCAAGAGCCATCCTACCGATACAGCTCCCACATCCCTACTTGATATACCCATATCTATGTAGCCTAGCCTCTGTTTGTCTTCAACTGAAGCAACCCTTACTCTCTCATTTTGTTTCCTATCACAGTGTCCAACCACTTCACCATCTAAACACCTTCATCTCCATGATTGAGAGCATACTGGCTTCCTGTCTTTGTGGCTAGTCACATCTCTGTTCCACACATTAGGATGGGTTTAATTACACCATCCTTTAGCTTTATTGGTATCTTTTTTGCACTAAGCAGCTTCAGTACAATACCATGCATCACTCAGGAGGGGCATTATCATCAGCATCCATTGATCCTAGATATTTAAAGTCTTTCACTTTTCTAAGCTCTCAGCCTGTGATATCCTTTATGGGGAGTCCTCCTTCCTCAGTTATTACATCCTTGGTTTTACCAACATTCAATCTATTTTTAGCTCACTTAAAACTACGGTGCCACAGTTCAAAATTGCAGGGACTCTCAATCTTCCACACAGGTCACTAAAACATCTGCAAACAGCATGTTCCAAAGCAGTTCCCTTTGCATATTCTCATTTATCACATCTGTGACACCTGCAAACAAAAAGGGACTCAACACTGACCTGTGATGCAGGCCAATGTTTACTGGAAGTTCTCTACTTCCTATTTAGTTTTGACTATGGTAATCATTGCATCATGCATACCCTGGAGAAGACGGGCACACTCTTTGGGCACACCTCTGGCAAATGCCTCCAAACTACTTCTCTTGGTACACAGTCATACGATGGGCAAGTATATTTTCAAATTGTTGTGCTCTAAATGATTACCTAATAAAATAAATTATACTAGCTGAAAACTTGGACGTGTTTTGGAAAACTTCATCTGTACTTTCAAAATCTCTAAGGAAAAGGTACAACCTTCAGAGATTTAAGTACATCACAGTTATAACCAGGCATGGTTTTCATCGCTCCTGATGACAGTTTATTCCATTCCAGCTAGATTCAGAGAGGTGTTGAGCTGGGGTGCAAGTGGAAGTAATGAGTACTCAGGAATGTGCATAGTTTCAGTGGAGGTCAATGCTTTACTTATAACTGAGAGCTGATTACTTGTATAACTTGTACTTTCGGGACAAGTGAGCTCTTCAGTGTGCCAACACAGACACACCATGTAGAGTGGCATGTGAATTGGATGGTTTTTTTAAGATATATGCTCTATTTCAAAAGGAGTTATTTGGGTGGGATTTCTTTTGCCTGCGTTATACAGGAGGTCAGACTTGGTAATCACTTGGTTCCTTCTGACATTCGAATTTGTGAATGTGATTCCTGGAGGGACAGTAAAAGGAGATGGTTCTGATAAAACTACTAGTGAATAATTTAATGGCTATTCTTTCTAAGGCTTAACCTAGGAACAAGGGAGGTTATTAACCCGTTACAGGACCTAGGCCTAGGAAAGGGAAAAGGTTGAATGACTTGGGGGAGGCTGCCCAGGGAGTGTCAGTGAGCACTGAGAGGGATGCAGAGAGACACACAGAAAGAGACACAAGAGCTGCAGCAAACCGGCTGGCTTTCCCAACCCAGAGATGGGAATAAGATGGATCTGCCTGAGCTATGGATAGAGCAGTTCAGCATAGGTAAGGAAATATACCTAGAGTAGAGAACTCTGCTGTTTTTGCTCCTCAATGATGTGTTCCTTTTGGCAGAAGATACTATTTTGTTTTGAAAATCTGGTTTTGGTCCCTTTTATCACTTGTTGTCACAGGTGAAAAGGTAACTAGGACTGTTGGCTTAGCACGCTTGACAAACAGGGAGACTGCAACCAGACATCCAGTTTAAGAGTGGCAGGACCATATGGTTCCACCCAGAGGGGGGAAATCAGAGAACCCTGTCTCAAAAGGGTTGCCCTGGAGAGGGACCAAAAACAAAAAAAAGGACTAAAGGACAGAGCCCTGGGAACAGCAACAATTCACAGTTGCGTTAAACTCAACACAAGAAATAACATAGCTTCTTTCCCAGATAGCTTACATTCTAAACAAGATGGGCACACAATAGATGGGATACACCAGTGGAGGAAAAACATTTTAAATAGCTATTATCCTTAATTTGCTCCTTGTGGGTAACATGGAAGTAGTTGATCTTAACAAGAGATAGAAAATAATGAGTTTACTTTTACCTATACTAAAACTAATTTGATAGTCCAGGGAAAATTTCAACTAGATTGTATTTATTACTGGTATAGATTAGTCATATATTTATTTAGAAACAATGGTTCAACTGTTTGATATTGACAGAGTGCGAAACATTTATTGAGTTCAATTAAAAATTGCTTTGCTTCAGCCTATGATCAGATTTCATAAGGATGGGAAAAATCCTGCAAACTGTCATCCTGAGAACTTAAAATCCAGATCACACTAATTACATGTGAGAGTGTCTTTCCAACAAAATGCTTACTAAACCTGGCAAAAACTTGGAATTTCTGTGCCATGGAAAATTCTGTCATTCCAAAATTTCCTTTTGTACCAAGTGGGAATGAAAAGCCAAACTTTGAAATTTCATGTGAAATGAAAACTCCCTAAAAAAATTGTTTAGGAAATAACTTTGTTAAGACTGATTCCTCACTCTGGCACTTTGAGTGCAGAATGTGGAGGTCCACAAGGATTTAAAAAAATTAATATTGGCCACTCCAGGCTTGTATTAAACTCCCAAGGTTACAGCTTCTCTTTGACCTTGGATGCATGGATGCTATCACCACCCAAGTGCAAAAAAACCCTTTGGACCCAGGAAGGCACACTTGGGAATTCCTCCTTGTGGGGTACCCTCAAGCCCTTTCATCCACTCACCTCCCAGGCCCCTCTGGGGAAGAGCTGAAAAAGAAAACCAAGGAAATTAGCTGTTGCCACCAGCTAATTAAACAAAATATGCACAAACCTCTTAGGACACAAAAAACCTAATCCTGTCATTTAAAAAAGGTAAATTTTATTAAAAACAAAAAGAAAGAAAATACATCTGGAATTCAGGCTATTGTTAGATTTAAAAAGAGCAAATATAATAATTAAGCATCAAGAATGGTCTTCTTGACGCACTGCTTAATGGTTGCAAGCAAAACGAAAGCTTTTGGGGGTTAGCACAGAGGAGTCCACAAGCCTTACAGAAATAAAAGAGAGAATCCTAATTGTGTCTTTCTAGACATTTCCTGATCTACCTACATATCTGGGGTTTTGAATTGAGTAGTTTCTATGTATGATCTGGTGATTTACATACCTGGTTTACAGCTTTTTATAGCATAGCTCCAGCCCCGTTTCTGCTCTGTCCCTTCTCTGCGGGGATCATCATCATCATACAGGACAAAGGGAACATTTTTTTCCACAATTTTAAAAGGTTTTAGCCCTCCCATTGGCTCTTTTGGTCAGGTGCCCACTCCCTTCCTTTTATCTATGGGCTTTTTAACACTTTACAAGTAAAGCAAGTAGTCAATAGCTACTAACAGGGATTTTGTAGCCAACTGGCTCACTGGGTGTCCATAAATGAAGAGGCGGGGAGCTCCCTTTTATCACAAACTTTGTCAAAATATTTATTTTCAATAAGGTCAGAGCACTTCTTTGCAACTTATATTTCATTATATTTAAAACCTAAGTCAAACATATACAGTTCAAAATAATAAAGTTGAAATAAAGCACTTCAAATTTTTCACCCTGTGAAACATATTGATTTCATCAGATTATCGTTTTCTGATAGGAAATGGTTCCACTGGAAAAATTTTGATCAGCTCTAATGCTTAGGCTTAGGGCTTGTCTACACTGGCACTTTGCGGTGCTGCAACTTTCTCTCTCAGGAGTATGACCCTTTCCCCTTTCCCCCTCACCCCACCCCCAGCACTGCAAGTTTCAGCACTGTAATGTGCCAGTATAACCAGTGGCATAGCCAGGTTTGTCTACGTGGAGGAGCGAGCACCAGAACAAAGGCGCCGTATGAAATGCTCTCGGCGGCCTTACCTCCGTGCATGGGCATGTCCACTGAAATGCAGCCAACAGTAATGCTTTCTCTCTCGGCAGCGTTTCAGCGGCCTTACCTCTGTGCATGGGTATGGCCGCCTAAATGCCACTGAAAGAAGAAACGCCGCGTTGCCCCAATCACGGATGGACGGCACCGCACCTGCTCCAGCAGTCCCCGCCGCCAGTGACTCAAAAAGGCACCACTTTGCCAATTCTGGGCTCAGGGGGAGCGACTGCTCCCCCTGATCCTCCCCCAGCTGCGCTACTGAGTGTAACTGCTGGTAGCCATTCCCCTAGTGGAGGTGGGGTTTTTAGAGTGCATTTGGAATCCTCCTTTCCTCACTCTGTCCCCATGAGACAGGCAAACGAAGGGCCACAAAATCTACTCCAGCCTACAGAGTGGCTCAAGAGTCACTCCTCATCTCGGGAGAAAGGCTCTACCTCCTATCTGCCAGGGACCTAACCATCCCGTTTGGGCTGAGGATTTGGGAACAGTAGATACAGCTCATTAGATACGCAGCCTCCTCAAAATGCTGAGAGAGGTAGAACTGCTGTTCAGCGGCACTGTTAAGTGTTAGACTAACAATCGTGACTAGTAACCAAACTCAGCTTAAAACAGAGGTCCTTACGGTATATGGAGGATAGATATTGTTCTGACAAACAATACAAAAAATTTAAACATAAAAACAAAAAAGGCCCTCACTTTTGGCTGCAAAACAAAATGGAATTCCAGGCTGACCTTGGATAAGTCACCTTAAAACATATTCACAGCCTGAATTCTAGATAGTATCCACTTTTTACACCAACTGTTTATATAATTTGCTTTACATTAAACTGGTCTTTAAAAAAAAACAAAAAACAAACAAACAAAAAAACACTTCTAACTCTGATAAAACCCAAAGAAAAATAATTTCCTGAATGTTGCTAGTTATCACCTTGCACCACTGAAGTGTAATCTTTTGGTTAGTCAATTTTTTAGAGTTAAGAAGATCTACCTAGATGAGTTAGAATTTAAAAACAATCAATAGTCCTACATGATAGATTCCTTCCTAAAGGTTACAGATTTCTTGGATTAATCAAGAGCATCACAAGACAAAGAACTCTACAGAGGTGAAATGGTCAGAATTGATGCAAAAATAGCTACAAATATTAAAAATAACCCAAATAGCATAAATTGCAATTATATTATTTGTAGCATAGTCACCTCTATTGAGTTTCATGAGATTTGTGTATGCTACATAAAATTATACAATTTTAAACATTATGTTTACAGGCTCTGTTAGGTCATTTTACTTCATGAAATATAAAACAAAGATCAGAGACTGCTTTTTAGGAAACTCTCTTCCTGTTTCTTCTCCATTAGAGACCGTTTTCATGAACATCACTGGGAAACCCATGTGATTCTATGCAGAAGCATTTTTATTTTAAGTCCAAAAAAAGAAGGCAGCACTAGAGAGAAGGAAGGAATTTGTTGGAGTCACCAGGGCTGGCTCTAGGCACCAGCAAAGCAAGCACGTGCTTGGGCAGCACATTTCCAGGGGCGGCATTCCGGAGCCAGCCATCCCTTTCTTTCGGAAAAATTCACCAATGTGTGAAAAAAAAATACATGAAGATCAAAAGACTCTCCAGTAGTGCGATAGGAGTGTGACGTGAAAAATATCGTGTCACATCGTGACATGATCACTCAAAATGTGAATGTGCGTGAATTTGTTAACGTTAATGGTTATTGATTAATTAAATCAGAGGAATCACAATTACTTATGCATACTGTGCCACCCTATCAGCACCATTTTCACTCCAATTTCCGTGTCGCGTCAATGCCAGTGGTTTAGCATGTGGTATTGAATATTTTGCTTGTGTTTGAACTTGTTTTAAATTGTTTCAACTTTCAAAGTAATCAAACCTTGGTAAAGGTGAGTAAAGCATTTATTTATTTACTTATTCTAACTACAAATTATCTGTTTTCATTTTTTAAAAAATTTTAAACAGTCAAAAAACAAACAAAAAAAACCATTGCAAGGTGCAAATGTGTAAAAGCCAAAAAATAATAAAAAAAAAAAATAAAAAGGAGGAGGGGCTAATTTTT
This sequence comes from Dermatemys mawii, assembly GCA_007922305.1. Classification (NCBI taxonomy): domain Eukaryota; kingdom Metazoa; phylum Chordata; order Testudines; family Dermatemydidae; genus Dermatemys; species Dermatemys mawii. The sequence continues at coordinate 27,189,110 of ML677341.1, forward strand.
TTTTTTTTTTTTTTTGCTTGGGGAGGCAAAAAGCCTAGAGCCAGCCCTGGGAGTCACCAATATTTCTGCACATGTGCAGAGAGCAGAGCAAGATATTCATAAGGGCCCAGAAAAAATCCAGAAGGGGGTGCTCAGTACCTTTCTTACAGAAAGCATAGAAACTTCATTAAGGGAAAGAAGTTTGGCATGTCTGTACATGGCCTCACTCTGTGAGTATGTCTACGCTGCACCTGGAGGTGAGACTGAAGTTTGTGTAGACATACATGTGCTAGCTTTAATTTAGCAAGCTCACTACAGATAGCAGTGAAGATGTGGAGGCATGCACCCATAGTCAGGACTCTGGGCAGGATTGTACAGCTAAAGCTGAAGCCTGCACTGCTGCATCCCCTCTGCAATTTTTAAGAACACTAACTAGATTAAGTGTGAGTAGATCTACCCAAGTTATAACCACACCACTGATTGTAGTGTAGACAGACTCCAACTGGCTCAGCTTTCAGAGTCTAGAACTCATTTTTTTTAATATGTAAAATTCTAGATGTGCTAGGAGAATTGGCCTCAGCTGAACAATCACAATGAAAGGTCAGAAGATGTAGCAGTCATCATCACAGCATCTCATTTTTCGCTATAGAATTCCTATTGGACATACAAACTCAGGAGAGCAAATCAACCACTAATTGAGAACTAGGTGATGTTAGCTAGAAGGATCCATACACCAGACTTCCTTCTTGCTGAAAAAAAAGGAAAGTGTTTGGCTATGGACAAAAAAATTGCAGTTTCATCCCATCCCAAATCCCATCTGGGAAAATGCAGCTGGGTCCAGAACTTGTTCTTTACAGCCTGAACTTCTTCAGAGACAATATCTATGTGGGTATGTTAAGGTGTAAATCTCATGCTGAAATCCGATATTGTGCTGAAGAGGTTATGTCCATCAACAGTCACTATATAAGCTGCAGAAACAGTTTGTGAACATCTGTATAGGAAGAACACATTGGTATACTTACTACTCAATAGCTTTTGTTAAACAAGTTATTTAACAGTATTGCAAGAAGAAATTAAAATATTTCTTCTTTGTTTTAAATATAAATATTTGTACACTAAGCAGTATTTTCTCTTTGAAGTGACTAGGAGCTGTTAAGACCAACGTTCATAGTTTTGAACCCAAGAAACCTCAATTTTGACTTTCTGCAATGCTTTCAGAGAAGACAAAACTCTGGCTTATGCTGCAACAAAGGCTTAGCTGGAGGTGCAGATTGGGGAAGAGTAATGACAGTATACAGTATTGTCCCACTACTCCAGTTACATTGCAACTAATACCTATAAAAAACCAGACACTGATCATTATAGCTGTGGGGTCAAAAATTATTCACAGAATTATTTTCCTCTTTGAAACATGTTGTGTTGAAATGCAAACTTTCTGAATGAAAATGTCAAATTGAATGAAATTTTTCTATTTGGAGAATGATAATGAAAAGAGTAATTTCAACATATTACATTTTGGATTGAAACTAAGTCAAGTTCACATTTTTCATTTTGATATTTCCAATCTGAAACTTTTTGTTCCGTACAAATATTTTATACGTCAAATTCCTCTTTTAATCCGAAATGGAAACTATTTGTGAAATGTCAAAATTTCCTACTAAATGAGAATTCCATTTCCTGACTAGCTCTTCTGAGCATTCATTTTGTTTTTCATGTTTTTACATGAGACCCTCACCCAATCAGGAACAGCCTGAGGATACTATGAGGAATGGAGGAGAGGAGATCAGTTGGCATAAAGACAGCAGCACTTGGGGAACTGGAACAGAATTTAGGATGAAGATCTGGCACTATATTTTTTGCTAATTTAGGGGTAAGATTACTTACTGCTTCCAACTCCCTTGTTTCTGTGTAAACATCACTATCATGGTCACATCTCTTAGAGAAACACTTTCAAAGCCCAGAAAAATCAACAAACAAAAAAAGTTTTCAGTTCCCATTATTCTTATGGCTGCACTCATTTCTAACTCCATTAATTTAGATATTGGTCACGCCAGCACATGTTACTTAGCAATCCAATCATGAAAAGTTAAGTTTAAAAATAATACAAACAATTCTTTCAAAGCCCTTGTGGTCTGTTGATGTTGATGATGTATTGCAGGACACAAACCCAGCAATGTTGTATCGAATCAAGGAAGAATCATAGAATACCAGGGTTGGAAGGGACCTCAGTAGATCATCTAGTCCAACCCCCTGCTCAAAGCCCGATCAGTCCCCAACTAAATCATCCCAGCCAGGGCTTTGTCAAGCCTGACCTTAAAAAACTCTAAGGAAGGAGATTCCACCACCTCCCTAGGTAACCCATTCCAGTGCTTCACCACCTTCCTAGTGAAAAAAGTTTTTTCTAATATCCAACCTAAACCTCCCCCTCTGCAACTTGAGACCACTACTCTTTGGTCTGTCATCTTCTACCACTGAGGACAGTTTAGATCCATCCTCTTTGGAATCCCTTTTCAGGTAGCTGAAAGCAGCTATCAAATCCCCCGCTCATTCTTCTCTTCTGAAGACTAAACAATCCCAGTTCCCTCAGCCCCCACCCCATAAGTCATGTGTTCCAGCCCCTTAATAATTTTTGTTGCCCTCAGCTGGACTCTTTCCAAATTATTCACATCCTTCTTGTAGAGTGGGGCCCAAACCTGGGCATAGTACTCCAGATGAGGCCTCACCAGTGTCGAATAGAGGGGAATGATCACGTCCCTCGATCTGCTGGCAATGCCCCTACATATACAACCCAAAATGCTGTTAGCCTTCTTGGAAATAAGGGCACACTGTTGACTCATACCCAGCTTCTCATTCACTGTAATTCCTAGGTCCTTTTCTGCAGAACTGCTGCCCAGCCATCGATCCCTAGTCTGTAGAATCCCTGCATGGGATTCTTCCGTCCTAAGTGCAGGACTCTGCACTTGTCCTTGTTGAACCTCATCAGATTTATTTTGGCCCAATTTTCTAATTTGTCTAGGTCCCTCTGTATCCCTACCCTCCAGCGTATCTACCACTCCTCCCAGTTTACTGTCCTCTGCAAACTTGCTGAGAGTGCAGTCCACGCCATCCTCCAGATCATTAATGCAGATATTGAACAAAACCAGCCCCAGGACTGACAGGAAGATGGTGTCCTGGGGAAATACAAGTTGGTTTACTTTAATGTTGTTTACTTTAGTGATATTTAAGGTTGGAAATAGTATAGTGGAACCCCGCAATATCGCACCCCTCAATAGCGCAAATCCACTTATAATGTGGGATGTGTGGGGCTCTCTAGGGAGGTAGCAGGCGGCGCTTTGATGTAGAGCAACCCCGCAATACCGCAACCCTGCATTTACTGCGGTCAATATTTTTGGACCCCGATCATCGTGGTATTGTGGGGTTCCACTGTAGTAACATTTAATCCAAGGATATAATACATTTGTCAGTGAGAGAAACAGACAGTTTAGATACATACAGAGGTCTGTAGCCAAAGTGATGAAAGAGGATCTCCTTCTTTTCTTATTTTGGAATGAAGATGGGCTGTTTAAATTTATATAAGAAAAATCCAAACAAAATAATCCTTTCCCTTTCCTTTAAAGAGTTCTTCTACATTGTCTTGGAACCTTTTGTGATGACTTTTTCTTAATCTCCAGAAACAGGCCTGACAAACTCTAAAATACTTTAGCTATGACTAGAGCTGGGTGGGAAATGTTTTTCCTATCCTGGGAAAAATTGAGATTGAGAAAGTCAAAATCTCAAAAATTTCTCACAAAATGACATCCTGTTTCTTCAAATATTCCTCCTTTCTCCCCCCAAAAGAACCCACCTATTTGGGTCAATTGAAATATTGTGTTTTGATATTCCGATGATTTTCATTTTGATTTTAACCTATTTAATTCATTTATTTTTAACTACACTTAGCTTAAATTTCCAAACAAAAAGTTGTTTTGAACAGAAAAACTAGATTTTTTAAATAAAAAAGTCAAAATGGGTCATTTCAATAATTTCTACATTTTTCCATTATTTTAATCTTAAACGTCATTGAAACTGACACTTTCCGAGTTTCATTTCTGATAAATTTGCATGTCTAATTAAAAATATTTTGAATGAAAAATTTGCAGACAGCTCTAGTTGGGACATTAACAAAGCTCTTTTCATTTCTTCTGATACTTTGTTTTAGATAAAGTCGTTATGCTCAAGCGGACTAACAATTTAGTGAGAGCTAAACAGTTGCATAATATGTATGTCAAGCACAAATTTCTTTAAAGTAACAACTGTGTAGTTTCTAGAAAAGACCCTATTGACAGGGGTTTGATGGGCTTAATGATTCCTCCATATACATTTATTTGTAAGATGGTGTCTTCACAAAGTTACTTTTATCATTTGTATGAGTAGAAGCTCAGTTGGAGTAAAATCCTACTTGACTTATTCATATGAGTAGTCCCATTGACATGAAAGAGTCAGGAAAGTAGCATCCAGATCTTGAGATGTAATGCAAGCAATATCATACCTCTTATTATGAAGAATGTTCCCTGACATACTAAGTTATGCATAATAAGTTATGCCTTACTAGAAGCTGAGCTTATGAGTGTTTAATAATACTAGCTTCACCCCCACTTCAAGACAACCTACAGTTTGAACAGGTTACTTATTTCAAGTGGGCATGTATGTTACTTACCACTGCTAGTAGTAGTTATAATTTACTTACCTATGGGCTGCTGGAACCTAGAATACCTTACAATGAATCACTCATGGAGGAAGGCCATAAGCTAAAAACTGTTAATGTTTGTCCTTTTCCATGTATTCCAAACATGTATACACTTACTGACCCGGATTCTGTGGTAGCAGCATCCAACTGAAATTTTGCTATTGACTTCAATATCTATGGTGTGGTCTGAGCAGTCCTGAGAGAAACTTTAGCAGCAGCCAAAGCTGAGCAGAAGGTTTGAACTGATTATTATGTTACCTTATTTGTCTGGACTAAACACAGCAGAGCTGAGAATGTCATCCATTGCTCATCAGGGGGCTGATGACAGGTCTCTTGGCCAAATGGTTAGCAAACAGCTAAAACTAAAGAAACGAATGTATTCATAAAATAAAAAAGTTAAGATAAAAGAGAGTGCATATCTTTTGACACATACACTATATTTCTTCTGATTTGTTTCTAGTATAGCTTCAAAGTATTTTTTCAATGTTAAATGTGCATGATGATGCAACATAAAAATTTTAAAATGCTATACAGAACACCAATGTGATTCACAAAATGCCCCTCCATGAAGGGGCTGAGTGGCCCTGCACTGGCACTGCAGGGGTTAACCCCTCTCTCTGAGCTGAGGAGGCCATACTCCGGAAGCCCTACTGGGCATGCTTCAACTGGAGATCCAGTATAAAAGCCTGCAGAGCAGCTCAGTTGGGGCTGACCACCAGAGGGGAAGGATGCATGCTATCAGCTCCTGTGGAGGTTCAGCCAGGATCTTGGGTTCCAAAGGCCAGCCCAGCAGAGATGCCACTGGAGTCCCAGCTGGACATCCGCCCTGAAGGGGAATGCAGCAGGAGACCCCTGGACACTGAAGGCCCAGCAGTGCGGGTAGGAAGTGACCCAGGGAACTTTTAAAGGCACATACATGCTCGGTGTGTTGCAGGTGGATCCCTGCCAAGCTAGGGGCAGGGAAGCCCCACCTGTCATGTTACAAAAATTATCTGGAATCATATAGATCATTGGTGCAAGTAAGGTCCTGTAGGGGCACCAAATCTTAGGTAAAGGGGGTCATATAAGGTGTCTATGACCAGGTTATGGTCTACTGATTATGCTATCTCTATGTGTGTATCTTGTTTGTAGCTAGAGTTATGAAGATTGGCTGTATAGTGTCTGTATTTCAAACTTATGCTTGCTTTTGGGTCAAATCCCAGACAAAGTTACTGTTAGCTCCGCCTGACCTTCCTGATGGCCCATCAAGTTCCAGTCAAGCTAACAATGAACTTTGTAGATGCCTGTCCACACCCGAGCTTCCCCAGGAATGTGGCCTGGCTGCTCAGGTGCTCAATCTTGAAGAGTCATGTTACTGGACCACATGGCTCTGAAACTCCATTTTACAACTGCACTCTGATTAGCAAGAAGGAGGCGGTCTCCACCCACAAGAGGAAGTCTATATAAACCTGGGAGAAACATCTCCATTTTGTCTTTAATCTCCAGTCTCCAGCCTGGCTCCTACTTCTGGATGGGACTTTGCTGCAAAGGGGCAGTCTGGCCAAAGGATTGATGACCCATTCCTCCTGGGAATATATTCCAGAGACTCTGATTTGAATCTGCAGTTATTCTACAACTGATGCAAGCCATTACTGCATGTATTTGATTTCCTTTAACCATTCCTAACCCTCACCTATATCTTTTTCCTTTAGATTTTAGATTCTAAAGGATTGGTTACAGTGTGATTTATGGGTGAGATCTGATTTTTATATTGACCTGGGTCTGGGGCCTGACTCTTTGGAATCAGCGAGAACCGTTTTCTTCTATTGGGGTATTAGTTTTTACAACCATTAGTCCCCAGGACAGGTGGCTGCTGGTGGTGATACCGGGAAGCTCGAGTGTCTAAGGGAATTGCTTGTGTGACTTGTGGCTAGCCAGTGGGGTGAAAACAAAGTCTTTTCTGGCTGGCTGGTTTGGTAACCCTTTGGGGTGGGGAAACCCCAGCTTTGGGCTGTAATTGCCCCTTGTGAAGCAATTTGTCCTGATCTGACACTCTCAGTGGGTCACACCAGGAACAGCACTGTCACAGGGTAGGAAGTGACCCAGGGAACTTTTAAAAGCACATACATGCTTGGCGTGTTGCGGGTGGATCCCTGCCGAGCTAGGGGCAGGGAAGCCCCACCAAACAGGTGAGCCCTGGGTCGGGACCCGGTGGAGTGGGCGGGCCCGGGTCCCCCTTCCCCCTGCAGCCACTAGGCAGCGCTACCCCAAGAGCGGGGAGTCTTTATATAGACTCTGGCCATTGGGCCACACTGCCCTGAGAGCGGGGAGCCTTGGTATAGACCTTGGCCGTGGGGCCACACTGCCCCAAGAGCAGGGAGCTGCCGCAAAGACTCTGGCCGTTGGGCCACACTGCCCCAAGAGTGGGGAGCCTTCGTATAGACTCTGGCCATTGGGCCACACTGCCATGAGGGCAGGGAGCCTTTATATAGACTCTGGCTGTTGAGCCACACTGCCCTGAGAGGTTCAGGGGAGCTCTATGGACGCTGGCCGTTGGGCCATATTGCCCTTTTTATTTTGGACTTAGAGTGGCTAGGGTCCGCTGCCACACCCCACCCCTGCCACCAAGGGGCACTACAGAGCAGGACCCGCCACACCTCCCAAAAGAACAAATGATTTGCTGAACATGTGAATAATTGTGAAGCATAGTCAATTGTCAATTCATGCCTCTCTCAACATGTCATAACATTGAGACAGATTGTATGAGAGGGCCTGCCAAAAAGATTAGGTAAAGGAAAATTTCATGCAGTAAAACTGAAGCATTAATTGAATTAAAATGAACAGGGAGACCAGAAAAAATGATTCATTTAGAGACATTATAAAGCAAAAGCATTGTATGATACCTAAAGCATCAAACTTTGCACAATATTTCATTAAAATTAAGTTTAAGCAGATCTTAAAAATGAGAGAGTCTGTGCATTAACACTTATTCAAGTCCTCTATTTATTTATTTAGGTAGCCTGAACATTCACACTGACAGATACCCAGTGCACATAAAAATGGGTGAAGTCATGCTTTATATCTGCAGAGAGTGTTGTGAAGGATATTACTGTTATTGCACAAATTTGAAGTTCCTACTACTTGTCTTCTGCTTAAGGAGGCTTAAATCAGAGGGTAACCACTATGATCATAGATAACTAGAACATTTCTCATAAGAAGGATTAATGTTTGGCCTAATCTCACAGGGATTGAAGTAAGGGCCTATAGCAGACCACAGACTCACTGGCTCACCCCTCCTGTTGCTTGTCTGGGAATTAGCTCTTTTCCAGCCTTGGAGATCCCTCTGGCAGCCAGTGTTTCACCTGCCTCAGGCCCCTGTGGCCCTCCCAACCCCCAGTATCCCTTTACTTTGGGGTTCTGCCCCAGCAGTACCCCCACACTCTGGGTCTCCCCTCCTAGGGAAACCTTCAACCCCCTAAGCCCACCTTGCCTCAGTGGCTACTGCCAGTCAGCATCTAGCCCCTGCTCACTAGAGCAGACTGCAGTCTACAATAGCCACTCATCACTGGCACGGGGGTACAGGACCTGCTGCCTTTGCCTGTCCCAGGCTATACCTCTGCAGCCCCAGTACCGCTATAGGCCTTCAACAAGGCCTGCAACCTAGGGAGTTGCCAGGCTGAAGTTCCCCAGCTCCTCTGGCCTTTTCCCAGCACTGCTCTGCTTCAGGTACCTTACTCCCAGGCAGCTAGGTCCTTCCCACGCCAAGGCTGGAGTGAGACTGTCCCAGCTCCTCCCTTAGCCCTTCTTATATGGCCCAGCCGGGCCCTGATCGGGCTGCCTCAAGCCTGCTCATGACTGGATCTCTGGGGCAGCCCTTCCCCAGGTCTGTTTTTAACCCCTTCCAACCTGAAACAGGGTGACCTCGCCCCCTCCCACCCACACCCCCACCTACAGGGCCAAACTTTCATGACAGGGTACAATGCGTGAGCCAAAATACATATATACTCTAGCAAAAACCTGCATTTGCACACAGAAATAAGAACAATCATGTGCAAATCAGGTGACTACAAAATATCAAGCCACCTGCATATGGAAGGCCGAGTTTTCAAAACGGCAGCCTCCCTTTAAAGTCATTTGTTCCTATCATATGTGGGCCTGCATTCTTGTACTCAGCTGAATTAGAGAGGCAATTCTGAATATCTCAGCCACTACCTGAGTAGAAATCATGCAATTAGAAATGCACGTTCCCTGATTTGCACCCACCAATCATAAGCACCAACTCCGTGGGTGCTCTAGGGGTGGAGCACCCAAAGAAAAAAAAATAGTGGGTGCTCAGCACCCAACAGCTACAGCTGATTGGCAGCTTGGGGGAGGGCAGAGAGTAGTTGGCAGGGGTTGGGTGGGGGAACGTGTGGAGTGGGGGCAGAAAGAGGTGAAGCAAGGGCAGGGCCTTGGGCGGAGGAGAGGACTGGGGTGGTGTCTTGAAGCAGAGCACCCCCAGGGAAAACTAGAAATTGGCACCTATGCCACCAATTATTTAGCATTTGCAAAAATTATGGTGCATATTTTCCAGGAACAAAATGAGTCCGTGCCACAATAGGCTGGGCCTAATCCTTGTAAAAAAACCCTATGCCCTTGAAAATCCATTTGTACATGCAAGTGTAAGGAATATTTTTGTGAGTACAATAAATCCACACAACTTGTTCTGGATTGAACAATAAACCATCTCATTGTAATATTCTCTGCATTTGTGCTTTGACTATTAATGACACAAAAAATTGCCTAGGATACAGTGGGAGAGGGATTGGAGAATTTTAAAACAACCAGTTAAAGAATCAATCGGATTTTTAAAAAGTCTTGGACTACAGTGAAGTTTGGTCCACATGTGCATTGCTAATCTTAAATTTAATCTCAACTTTCAATTTGAATATTTTATACATCCATCAATCACTGGATTCTTTATTTAAGTCAAAGTGCTGCAAAAAATCAATGCTGCTATCCGCCTCGAGATAGTGAGCAACAACAAGATAAAAATCTAGCAATTAGCTGATAAAATTACACTGTAGGAGATTTTACATACAAAATATAAAATGAAGCATGGGTTTAATGCTTCTCAAAGATACCAGCTGAGTGCAAAATGTAATTCATTTATACATTTCAAACTCTTTAAAAGAAACACTGGCTCTTGTAATGTGCTTCCTTGTAAGCATCTATTATTACACCCACTCCAAAAACAAAAACAAGATTTGAACAGATCTAGAAAAACAACCTCAACAGCTCCAAAAGAAAAAAAGCTTCACATAGGTCCCCAATTTATTTGTTTATGTATTTGAAAACTTTCTTTTAGGATTTCAAAGACAACAAAGAGAGCCAAGATCCTGGAGGTGAAATTCTGGCTTTATTGAAGTCAATAGCAAAACTACCAGAGCCAGGATCTCACCTTCAGTTTTCATCCATTGTTTTCAGTGGAAGTTCTCCTGGGTATATTGAAAAACATGTTAAAGTTATAAGCTAACACCTTAAGTTACAAGGGGTTTCTTGGACCTGCTTGCAGGCCAGGGGGCTTTGTAGGGAAGCATGCAATCTGGATCTTGTGTAATCAGTCTGCAAAAAGTCAGCCTAGAGCAAGGTGAGTTGAGTTGTGTCTGTCTGCCTTAGGGAGCAGCCGGCTTTGTCTCTGTTTTTGATTCTTGAGTGTTATCGTTCTTTAGTCTAAGCAATAAAGTAGTGTTCCAAAAATAGTATTTAATGTTTTTAATCTAGCTTCTGTTTGTATGCCATGAACAAAACAAGTACAAACTGAAGACAGATCATAGAATTTGGCCCATTCTCCTTAAGGTATTAAACTCCACAAGACCCCAATAAACAAAAGTGAACATGCATTTTTGATGGCCCCCCAACTGTCATATTTCCCGCAGCCCCCATTGGGCCGCAGCCCCCATTGGACCGGGACGGTGAACTGCAACTAGTGGGAGCCGCAGTCGGCGAACTGGTAGGTAAACAAACCAGCAAGGCCCGCTAAGGGTGCTTACCCGGCAGTCCCGTGTGCCAAGGTTGCTGATCCCTGGTCTAAACTGTGAGCAAGATTCAACAGCTGTTAAAGTCACTTGAAAGACTCATTGGATTTCAATGGCAACTATTGGTTCATAGTGCCAAACAAGCCAAATATAGTATATCGAGGGGTTGAGGAAGGCACACACACATATATGCATTCACTTGAAAGTCCCTGACTTGCTCTCGTGCCAAAGTGTGCATGCATTTTTGCACATACATTTGGCAAATTTACACCTGCACATTTTTTGGTAAGAAATTCTCTAACAGAAGGATTCTTTGTTATGTTAGTGGTAATAGTTCCAAGCAGGAATATTGCTGTTCACAATATAGCATTACTCTTTCATTGTTTAGTGACTAGAACATCATAAATGAGGATGATGCTCAAAGAGCTGCTCCTTTCCAAGAAGAATGATATTGGTTTATTTACCTGATTACTGGCTATATAATGGCAAAGCTGCTCTTGCAGAATGTCTCATTAGGTAGTTTGCAAAGGTTTTATTATATGTTCTTTATCAAATGACAGCAGCTAGAGAGATTAATAAAGCTGTCAGCTATGGGTAAATTCATAAGTGATTATTTCAGTTTTTATTCTCAGGTGATACTTATTAACATTGTCCTTTTTATTGGGGAAACTGTAATTTGTTTAATTGGGAAACTAAAGGGGAAAGATTGAGAAGAGTTCTCAGTAACGTTAGATCACTTCAATTTGTATAGAGTAATATGTCCTACCAGGGGACAGGTCCGGTAATAGGAGAATTTTAACTAGCTGGTAGACAAAGTGTTATTACCAGTGTGGACTGCATATTTAGATGGTAATAAAGAACATCATAAACTGCTCTGAAAAAGGAGTTCAGTTGCAAATTTCAATACACACCTGAAGTGAATATGCCCAAATAAATTTGTTAGTCTCTAAGGTGCCACAAGTACTCCTCATTCTATCTGCTACAAAGTGCATGCTGAACCCTACTAACAGATTCAGTTAAAGATGTGACAATTTCTAACTACTTGCAAATACATTTAAAATAACAATACACTTGTTTTGATCAGCATAACAAGGGGCTATTACAACTAATTATAACCTGCTTCTTCAAGGAGGCTTATAAACAGTCCTTAACTAAAAGTAACCTATTAAATATCAAGCCGTGTGTGTTGCACTCCCAAAACAATTGAACCACCAGACTGGATGAAATACTGACACTGGGAGTTCTAACTTTGACTTCAATGAACCCATTGTTTTTGAACCCGTCCTTCTAATCTGGGACCTCACCCTCTTACTGAGCTGCAACTGGGTTCAATGTGTATATCCACATGGCATTTCGAAGCAAGTCTCCAAGCCCAGGTTGACAGACTTGGGGTAGCGGCGCTCATGGCAGTTCTCTAAAATCAGCTGTATAGATAGCACTTTAAAGTTGCAGCTCAGCCTGGGGCTTGGGCTCTGAAGACACCTCTCACCCTTACGCCCACACACCCAGGCTCCAGAGCCCAAGCAGAATTTTAAATATTATGCAGCTATTTTTAGAGCATTAGCACAAACCCTGACAGTCAAAGTCTATGGACCCAAAGTACTCTGTAGACATATCCAACAGGGTTCTGCATTGGTGCATGGATCTGCCAGCATGGATCTAGTTGTAGGATGGGGTCTTAAAATGTTCATGCTAGGGATTCTGTCTTTATGCCTCTTTTGAAAATACAGTGTACATCTATTGAGCTATAATAATAATGAATACAGAAGCTGTTCACATATTATGAATCAAGCCTTCTACAGTGTTGAAGCAAAATGGCAAGAGTTATAAATCTTAAATGTTGATATTTTAATTAATTAAAGCTAAATATTTTTGTTGGGAGTGCAAGTTTTTTTCTTAATACGTGCAGTAATAAAAAACAAAACAAGATGCACTCATTTATCGTAATATCACATGAATGCATTGATTAAATACAATTGAAGTCATTTTATTATTGATCTGCCTGTTTTATATGCATGCCTGTTTCTACTTGAAATATAATTCCCATGCTGTCTGGAGTGGCTCACAACTGTGAGTGCCTACTTCAGGGCAGACTGTCAGAAAACAGGACAGACACCCCAGAACTGGTGATGTGTTCTATATTTAGATTTTACCAAATCAGTAACAAATACAAAATCCTGGATTACTATAACAATCTTACCATATAGCCACAGCCATCTTCTCAGACTGTCCTATCTTGTCACTCAGACAAACTAGATTTTGTGGTATAGGGTCACTTATACCAAACATCACGCTACATCAAGTTGCTCCCAGTCCCAAGAGACCAGTCACTTACCCCAGATCACTTCATAGCCTAGATTTCACACTAAAGACAACACTGGCAGTTAGTTCTGTTGTAAATTAATGAAAGGTTTATTAGCTAAGAAAAAAAGAATGAGAATTGTTGAGAGGTTAAAGCAGGTAAAATATAGATACAGGTGAGTCAATGGTGGCAATGATGTAATAAACTGCTAGTTCCCCAAAAGTCTCTCAGGGCTAACCAGAGTAACTGTGGAGATCTCAGTCTTCTCGTTCAGTTATTCCACCCTATTAGAATACAAACACACAGTCCAGAGATGATGGACTTTCCCTGAATCCATTCTGATAGCTTTTTTCCCCCCTCACAGCAAATAAGCTTACACCATCACTACCCATATTGGCTTTTCCTTTGGTAACTGAGAGTGAGGAATGCATTTTGTGTCTTTGCCCTCCAATCATCACATCACATAGCTCTTTTCTGTTAAAGATTTTCATTTGCATTTCACAAGGCTTTTTTCTTGTTTGATGAGTTATTTAGTTACAGGGGTATTTTTAATATAAATGTTTCTTATTACCTAATAAGAAGATACAGATAAGTGAAAACAATGCAAGAAACATCCCATTAGTTTTCATGAAGTTTAAACGCCAAATACACTCACATTTTTAACAATCATTTTGATCTATACTAATGCATAAATAAATTGATCTGGGGCTTTGGCATGAGCTGGCACTTGGTCTGCCAGTATCACAGTAATAAACATTGTGTATGCATATTAATTTTTATAACTTGGCAAATCATTGAGATTCTTTGTTAATTGTTTGGCTTATTAAATTATTCCTTTAGGCCACATTCATGCCTCTCGTGTTCACTTTCCAATAACTTTTCCCAAATCAGGTTCTACAAGTAAAAATGTTCACAGAAAACAAGTTCTGTTCACAAGCACAAGTGGTTGTGCCAGGTAAGTGTGCCCACTCATTCAGTCAGGGCACAGAGGCAATCAGACTTTCCCTGAGCAGACAAGAGAAGTTATATTCATCAGTATCAGAAGGGTAGCCGTGTTAGTCTGGATCTGCAAAAGTGACAAGAGTTTTCTAGTGCCTTATAGACTAATAGATATTTTGGAGCATAAGCTTTCATGGGTAAAGATCCACTTCATCGGATGAATTCATCTGATGAAGTGGGTCTTTGTCCACAAAAGCTTATGCTCTAAAGTATCTATTAGTCTATAAGGTGCTACAAGAGTCTTTGTTGCTATATTCATCAAGTTAATTGTTCCTTCATCTCTACTGATTAGTGACTCAGGTGTGCCATTTAGACATAACTCCATAGAAGGAGTGGTGCAGATCCCTGCTTCTATCCCTGATGGAAGTTCCGGGAGGAGTTCTGTTTCAGGAACTCATCCACAATTGCCTCAATGCACAAGGAGATCATGTTCACTCCTTCAGGCCTAGATGACTGCAGCTTTCTGCTCGTGTTGCACCACCCTTCTCCATGGCAGGCTTTGGCACCACATCCTTTACCCATCTCTGCTCCCTTTGGAGGAGTATCAGGGAACAGGGAAGAAGCAATCCCTTTCCTCCCAAGTGCAGGCATTACAACTGTGCATGGGCCTTGCCTAAGGTGTGCAAAATGGAGATGGTTCCTGCCAATCGTGTGTTTGCACACTAATGACTTAACCAGGCATAATCTGGCTCTTTGAGTAGGGTCCAGATTTTCAGATGACCAGGTACATCGTAGTACAAGTTGACTCTGCTGTAATTATTGAATAAACTGAACATCTGTACTGTCAATCTGGCATGTGACAAGCACACCCCTAAAATTAAAAAAGCTAACAAAATCTTTGTCAGAGCTATTGCTGTCTACTTTAGCAGCCTCTAGGCTTAAAAGACTTCCAGCGTGCAAGGAAACACAGCAGCAAGTGCTAGGACTGAAGGAGCAGGAATGAATCACTTGATAATTGCCCCATTATGTTCGCTCCCTCTTAAGCATCAGCATTGGCCACTGTTGGAAGACAGGATACTGGGCTAGATGAACCATGGCCATTCTGATATTCTTAGGAAGCAATTGTTGTTGAGCTCCATAATATGAAAAGTAGATGGGGGAGGGGGTTGGCAGGGGAAGGGTTGGTTTGTTTTTTGTTGTTGTTTGGTGGTTTTTTGGTTGGTGTTTTTTGAAACAATTCAGAATTAGTGCATGTAATTTTGCTTCCTCTTCCCTGCTTCTTTCCGCACAAACCCAAAGCAAAAAAGTATAAAATCTTCCAAGTCTACTTTAATCTTGGATTTTAACAATCAAAAATAAACCCTAATAGGGCCTTATATTGGAAGCCCTATACAAAACATAACTATAACATCATGAACAGGGCTGTTATCCTATCATTCCTTCTGTAAGCAGTGTCAGGAATGAGATATATTCTGACAGCTGGTGGCGAACTATGGGAATTGCAGTGAGTTTTGGAAAATAACTTTGGGGCTGATTCATTTGCATAGACACACCCACTGCGCCTAGCCTGAGCCCACAGCAGCCCACATGGCCACTTCAGCTGATGTGGGAGCCCAGTTTCTATGTTATTGGGGCAGGAAATATAAAGTGATGTTACCCTGATTTGGTGAATGAAGGACTATGGACACATACTTGGTCCTTGTTATGATGGAGGGACTCGCCATCATCTAGGTAGCACTCACTGGGCAAGGGCCATGCGTTTCAGAATACTTTGAGATTGAGAGAGGTCATGGGTAGGTCTCTATACCTTTTGGTGAGGGACTTGTCTAAGGGCCCTGCAGGCCTATTGCACTGTGCCTCTCTCCATGGTAGAATGTTACAGCTACTTTTGATTTCATTAGGAGTCCAGGTTCAGTCTGCTAAGCTGAATTCACTTTGAGTCTGCTGCTGTACCTGTGCCAAGGTGCTGACCCCCTTCCCCCCGCCCCAAGAGCTGAAACCACTGAGCACTGTGTTAAGTGAGGGCAGGCCTAAAGGCATGTTGGTGGCACCAAGCAATTTGGGCAGCTAGCAGAGCAAAGCAGCAGACTCAGCCGAGCAGTTCCTGGGTGCGGTTTGTGTGACTGGCAGCGGACTCAGCCAAGCCGTTCCTGGGGGCAGTTTGTGCGACTGGCAGAGGACTCAGCTGAGCGGTTCCTGGGGGCAGTTTGTGAGACTGGCAGCGGACTCAGCCGAGCGGTTCCTGGGTGCAGTTCGAGTGGCTGGCACAGCAGAGCAGTCCGTGTGTCGACTAGCAGAGCCGTTTGTGCTGCTAGCGGAGTGACTGGCACTGCAGAGCTGTCTGTGTGTCGGCTAGCAGGATGACTAGCGGAGTGACTGGCGTTGCAGAGCAGTTCGAGTGTCGGCGAGCAGAGCAGAGCGGATTGCGGTGAGCGCTGCAGCGGAACCCCACAGAGAGGCGGCACAGTCGGCCTCGGACCACGTAAGGTGCCCCGTGCCCTACCCTCCATTTCCACCCAGGCTGGGAGGTAAGACTCTGCCAATTGACTTTTGAGCTCTGCACTGACCCAGAACAGAGACTCTTGGGCTGCTGGACTTTGGGACTATTGAGTGACTTTTTGGGGTTGTGGAACTCAAGAGCCAAAGGGAAGGCCACGGCCTATTTGCTGGGAGGGGGGCTTCTGGTTCATGGTTTGGTTTATTAACCTTGTTTGTGGTGTTTCCCCAATATAAAGCCACATTGTTTCTCCCTGTTATTAAAAGGCTTTGGTACACTCAGACTCAGTGCTTGCGAGAGGGGAAGTATTGTCTCTTACAGACGCCCAGAGGGGTGGTATATGGTTGTCCCAGGTCACTGGGTGGGGGCTCGAGCCGGTTTTTGTATTGTGCTATTGGAATGGAACCCCTGGATACTGAACCCGGCCCTTGTTGCTGCCAACTCTGATGGGCAGAAGGGTTACACTTCCAATAGGCCTTTTAAACATTTTAGTTTACATTTTCGTACCCTGTGGGACTCATTGGCTTTGCTTTAGAAATATAATTTTTACAATTTTGGATGCTATACCAATAATGTCAAATATAATTAGTTTTAGCAGGTTGCTAACATGACCTATAAAAATCTTATTGGACACCACTGACAAAGCAGCACACAAATCATTTTCCCTTTTATAACTAAGAAAATCTATATAGCCATGAATAATGTTTTTAGGTAAACTGAATGAATAATAGCAAAGGCTCCATCACAGTGTTTTTACAATGTTCTTTGAAAAAGGAGAATCTGAGCTATTTTTAGCACAAATCAGTATTTGGAGAGGGGGGTTCCTTATCTCCCAAATCACAAATTTTAACAATAAGCTACACAACACTCTTTGTTGCTCACAGAGTGAACTTTACTGTTGGGCAGAGAACCAGAACAAGGCCTATGTGCCACTGAAATCCGTAAACTGGGGTTGTAGTACTGGCTAGCATTAACAGATCCTTACTTTGGCCTTGCAACAGGATATGCAATGCAGATTCTATGCAGATTCACTGGGGGACTAGTGCCTTTATAAGCACTGAAAAATATGTAAAATACATGAAAATTCATTCCAAAATTCAGGCATAAATGTGTGCATTCACAGAAATGTAATTTTTAAAATGTTCACTGTAACAAAGTCTCCCTAGATAATTACATTAATCTATAATGACTCATGGACAAAGATTCCCAGGAGAGAAAGGATCCTTGTGATCATCTCTAGACTGACCTCCTGTATAACACAAACCATAGAACTTCCCCAAAACAATTCCTGGAGCATGTATTTTTGAAAGACATACAATCTTGATTTAAAAAATTGTCAGCGAGGGAGACTCCACCATGACCCCTGCTAAATTGTTGCAATGGTTAACTACCCTCGCTGTTAAAAATTGACACCTTATTTCCAGTGTGAATTTGTCTAACTTCAGGTTCTAACCATTGGATCATGTTATACCGTTCTTTGTTAGACTGAAGAGCTCATTCTCAAATATTTGTTACTCATGTAGATACTTATAGACTCTATCAGTCTTATCTTTCTTGCTGTGAAACTAAATGGACTGAGCTCCTTCAGTCTATCACTCTAAGGTAGTGATTCCCAACCTTATTACGCAGGAGGGCCATATAAATCTGAGCACACACATCTGTGGGCCAAACAGATTCTACATATTTTAGTAAGATTTAAAGTCATCTGTATTGTTTTGTATGTTTTTAGATAGTATTGCACATGGAAACAACCTATTTGCACACTCATGCTTATATCAATTTCCATGACAACAAAATGCTAATGAATCGGCCATTAGTATATTGTGTTCAAGCAGACTACATATTAGGCACCCTGCTCTAAGTCATGTTTTCCAATCCTTTAATCATTCTTATGGCTATTCTCTGAATCCTCATCCTTCTTGAACTGTGGACATTAGAACTGGAGACAGTATTCCAGCAGCAGTTGCATCAATTCCACATACAGAGGTAAAACAACCTCTCTACTGCTACTTGAGATTCCCCTATTTATGCATCAAAGATCGCATGAGCCCTTTTAGTCACAGTATTGCACCTGGAGCTCTTGTTCAGCTGATTATCCACCTCAACCCGCAATCTTTTCCAGATTCACTGCCTTCTAGAGTCCCCCATCCTGTAAGTATGCCCTACATTTTTTGTTCCTAGATAGTTACATTAAGCCATGTTAAAAACATTGTTTGCTTGCGCCCAGCTTACCAAGCCATCCAGATCACTCTATATTAGTGGCCTGGCCTCTTCATTACTTATCACTCCTCCAGTTTTGAGTCATCTACAGACTTCATCAGTGATGATTTTATGTTGTTTCTTCCAGGTCATTGATAAAAACATTATATAATGTAGAGCCAAGAGCCAATCCCTGTGGGTCCCCAGCAAGGTAGAAACATATCTATTCAATGATGATTCCCTACTTACAATCACATTTTGAGATATATAAATGAGCCAATTTTTAACCTATTTAATGAGTGCCATGTTGATTTTATATTTTTCCAAGTTTTTTATTAAAAAAGTCAACGCCTTATAGAAGTCTAAGCATATTATCATCAACATATTGCCTTTATCAATCAAACTTGTAATCTCATCAAAAAAAATTCTATCAAGTTTGTTTGATAGGATCAGTTTTCCATAAATTATGTTGATTGGCATTATTTATAATACCCTTGTTTAATTCTTTATTAATTGAGTCCCATATCTGCCCCTCCATTAGCTTGCCCAGGATCAATGTCTGACTGAAAGGCCTACAGTTACCCAGGTCATCCCATTTTCCCTTTAAAATATTGGTATTGGGGTCTGAGCAGAGAACTTGGAGCTAGCAACTACTCATTTTTGTTCTGGGACAGAATTTCCTTGTGGCCCTAAGCAAGCCATGTTAATAGTCATTGCCTCAGTCATCCCCCATCAAGACATCGAGGATAACACCACTCAGTTACCTACAGATCCGTAGATTTTTAAGACCAGTAGAAACTGTTATGGCCTCATGTTTAACACTGACTACAGAACCTCACTCAGTAATTTCTTCACCAAGCCCATACCTTTTGTATGGGCTATTGCACACATCTTAGAAAGACCTCCAGTATTGATTGAAAGACTTCAAATGATGGAGGATCCATCATTTACACAAATATTTTGTGTCAGTGGTTAATTACCTTCAGTATTAAAAATTTATTCCTTATTTCTAGTCTTGAATTTGTCTAGCAACATGATCCAGTGGCTGGAAGCAGATATCTTTTTCTGCTAGATTTAAGAGTTGTCAGCTATCAAAAATCTCTTCACCTTGTAAGTATTTGTAAACTTTGATCAAATTGTCTCTTAATATTCTCTTGGATAAACTAAATTGCTATATAATGAGAGACTTGAGAACCTAGATCAGATTTTCTACACCTCTAATAATATTTGCAGCAGTTTTTCAAGCCCTTTCTAACTTTTCAATATTCCTTTTGAAATGTAGACCCTAGAATTGGACGGAGAAATAGTATGATAGTCTCAATAATACTGTATATAAAGATAATACCAACTCCCTATTCCTACTTGATATTTCCTTGTTTATATAGCCAAGGGTCATGTTTGTCCTTTTAGCCATAACATCACACTGGGAGATCACGTTCATCTGGTTATCAACCATTGCCCCTAACGTTTCTTTCAATGTCACCATACTCCAAGACATTCCACAAGTTATTTCCACTCCTGCCCAATGTGTAATTTAATATCTATTAGAAGTATATCTTATTTATAGTGATGAAGTAACAGATGGAACTGGGAGCTAGAGCTGCCACGCTTGGTTCCTCACACACATACACAGGGCTCACTTCATGGGAAATGGAGCCAGGTAGTCACAGGGCACAGTCCCCATCTCCTGAAAACCCTTTTCAGCCTGGACTTAACTGCTCCAGGCCTGCTGTGGCCTCACCAAGCTGTGGCTACCTCAGCAACGTCCTTATAAAGTGACTCCTGGGCATGCTAAATTGCTGTGGTAACAAGGCAGCTTGATGAGGCACTATAAGCTACACTACAATTTAAGCCTCATGCAGCACTATATTCTTCGAATTTTCTGGCATTGTGTCATTACTGGAGAAAGAGAGTTGTGATATTTAAATCAAATCACAATTTGTCCTCAAATGTTTATATATTTAACAAAACAAAAAACAAGAATATGCAGACTGTATTTTCTAGCTTTGAGGGATTCTTGGTTAGGCTGTGCCTCACATACCTGGGCTGAGAAGCCTTCCCTGATTTGACTGTCCCCATCATTGTTCATTACTCCACCATTTTTATGTCATCTGCAAATTTCTTTAGAAGTTTTCTTTCAAATGATTTAGCAAGACAGCAAGTAGTATTGGACAAGCAGAGAACCCTGCAGGAGTACATTAAAAACATCCCCATACAATAAATGACTCCACATTTATAAGTGTTTTTACGATGTTTTAATTAACTTGTTTTTAATGAATATGGGCTACATTGATTCTGTATATTGCTGAAAGAATTAGAATGGTCATGTAGAACTAAGTCAAATGCCTTATTGAGATTTATGTATATTATGCCAACCCAGTCACCATATAACATTGAATCTCACAGCTATGTCGTGAAAGTTAATTGCTTAGGCCAGATTCTAATATCCTTACTCTGGATTTGTAGCACCTTCCTCCCCAAGTAATCCCTATTGTGAGACATCCTGGCCCCAGTGAATTCAATGGGAATTTTGCCAATAAGGAATTATTAAATGTGTGTGAGGATGTTCAGAACCTGGATATTAATACATTCAATAATAATTATTTGAAGATAAAAAGTATTTTACAATGGCTAATTATTACTGTTAGATAGTTAAAACAGAACTTATTTTGAATTGCATAATAAAAGGTTAGACATTCATCAGTCTTTTTTTAAAAAAAAACTGTTAGACAAATATATTTTGCAGAGGAGCATCTTTGAGAACAATTTAGAAGATCTCATTTAAATTCAAAACCAGCTGGTAAGGTCTTACACCCCTTCGATAATTCCAGGAAAACTTCTCTATTCTGTACCTGTGTGCATATGCTCAGAATAGAGCCACTAGAATAATTAAAGGATTAGAAAACATACCCTGTAATGATAGATTCAGAGCTCAAACTATTTAGCTTAACAAACAGAAAGATAAGGGGTGACTTAAATAGACTCTAAAAGTACCTGCATGGGGAACAAATATTTGAGAAGGAGCTCTTCAGTCTAACAGAGAAAGGTATAACACGATCCAATGGCTTGAACCTGAAGTCAGACAAATTCACACTGGAAATGAGGCATACATTTTTAATAGTGAGAGTAATTAACCATTGGAAATTACCAAGAGTTGTGGTGGATTCACCATCACTGACTATTTTAAAATCAATGTTGGATATTTTCCTACACAAGACATGCTCTAGGAACTATTTGGGGGAAGTTCTCTAGCCTGTGTTATTCAGGGGTCAGATGATCACAGTGGTAATTTATGCCTTAGAATCTATGAATTATGGATAGACACTGCAAACAGAGGTACAGGCAAATTGTAGAAATTGTGTGTACATGCTCCCACACCCTACCATATATTACTGGGTATGTGCCCACCCCTGTGTATAATCCTAGCTCTATATTTTTGACATACCTTATGTGTTTTGCTAAATTTTCTAAGAAACATAAGGAGAAATTAAATATAGATACAGCATTGGAGCTCTACACCCTTGGTTAAAGGGTACCAGAAGCATCTTGTGAACTAAAGAATTTAAAATTATGAAGCTTCAAGGGATACAGATGCATGACAGATCTGACTCCCTGTAAAGGGGAGATGAAGGTAATGGTATGTAGAATTATCTACAAGGAGATTCTGATAAGCTGCAATCCCAGATTACAGGTTACAATTTAACATGTATGTGACATCAGAGGGATGAAATGTCCATTCTGAAAATCTGGACAGGGTGCAATTAAAGTTAGACAGCCTTATTGTTTATAAATGAAAGGTTATTATTATTGTTGAGAAGCACTGCAGGGATGCAAACCAAGTTTGAAAGACGGCACTAGCATTACCATCTCTACTTTTTCCTAACATGAAGGGCTATCAAAAGAATGACAGAATGCCACTTCCAAACACTGAAACTTTATTCTTCTTCAGACTTTTTTTGCTCTGATTTAAAAAACTGATGTTAGTCTCATGAAAAAGACAAATATTGTAATAAGTCTCTACTAAGAAAATTATGGTTGGTGGTTACATATGTAGCCTGTACATATGAAAAAAGCCTGGACAGCAGAATGAAAGTTCAGCAGGGTTAGCAGCTCACATGCATTTGGGAGAGAATATCCACCAATTCACTATTTCACCTACAGTCATTATTTAACCATCCACTTTGTTTAGTGTGGAGACAGTTAGTCTGGTTCCCTATGCAGCTGGCCCATAAGAGCCCAGATTTCCACTTTGTCCTGGAAAAGTGGCCCCCTGGCTAGGCCAAGTTTATCCTGCTCTCATTTCTCCTCCAGACTCTGGAGAAGACAAGCCCCGGCACTGCCTTCAGAGTAGAGAAAGTAAAAAAAAAAAGGGGGTTGGGGGGACAAAACTTTTCACAAAAATATACACTAAACAAATTGTCCCTGTTTTTCTTCCGAAGATTTTGAAATCCAAAATGTTTCAATCAGCTTTGCTGCAGCCGTAGAATAAAAGCTGCATCTGAGGTGGCCATTTTCCTCAGATTAAAAAGCAACATTTTTTTTTCTCTTTATTTTTCCTCATCCCCCAAATTTCATGACGCCCCTGTGGTTGAGGAGCTGCCCTGCACCCACCCTTCAGTGAGTGCTTTTTAGCCTGTCCTCACTAGGCCCTCCTTTGTTCTTAACTCTATTACTACCCCAAGGAGCCCCCAACTCTACTTATTGATCCTCTACTGTTGTCAGTCTCTTCTCCGCATTCTGGGTTCTCTTTGTCCCCCTTCTCCCCCTCACCCCTGAATTTCCTTACCTTCTTCTCTGCTCCTCACCCTCTTTCTGTCTCACTCCCATCTAGTTCTGCCCTGGCCTGAAAAGATTTTGAAAGTGTCAAGACTGTTTCTTCTCCCCTTCCCACACTCCCTTTCTTCTTCTGGTTCTCCTCTACCAATACATTTTAATCCTATATAGGGCTTGTTAGGGATCTAACTCTCATTTGTACCTTGAAAATCTCTCCTTTTATTGTTAACTTTAAAAAAATGAAAAAAGGTTCCCCAACCCCAATATTGTTCCTTTCAATGCTACACATCAACCTCATTCTCTGGAAAATTGACAGGAACAGCATGTAACGTGTGATGATGCAAGTGCCTCACTCCAGTTCTGCCTGCAATCAACTCCCCTAATCAGATTTCAACTACAAACTGCAAATGCATAGAACTTTTATCATACTCAAGAATGTTCATGAGTAAATAGGTCACCAAAACATCAGGCCACATTCTGCCCCACTCTTACTTATATTGACAACTACTTTACTTTGCAGCTGGTCCCTTTTAAATCAGTGGGATCTACTTACCAAATAGGTTAAATTTTAAATCTCACTTAAGACCTGAAAATAAGGTATCAGTGGGAGGCAAGTGGTGCATAGCCTTAGTGAAGGCAACCTCCACAAGACTGAATTTCACTCATATCAGTAGAATTTATGAGAGAGAGTATAACCTACTCTGTGGTGAATATAGGCAGGTTTGTTTCATGAGAGTTTGTTGACATGTAGCACTTGTTGTGAAGAAGGGAATTACTTTGTTTGAACTCACATTACTAAACTTATTCACAAAATTCCTCTGAAAGCTACTTTTAATACTTGTTTTATCTTTATTTTTCTTTTAAACTAGAAACATTCTGTAGCAATTCACTGGTGGCTAAGAATTCTGCCTGTTAATTAGTAGATCCTGAATTCCTTCTTACAAGAGTCTGTAGGCCATATGCTCTGACAAATCATTAGGTACTTATAGAAATTACATCTGTAATTCTCCTCATATAATCATATTCAAACACAAACAACACATGCAAGGGGATCAGTTTTTAGATTAAAATTAGTTACTATCTGCTCACCAAGTGCATAGCTGCTAGTGTCAAGGATGAAAAGTAAATGTTATAACAGATCCCAGGTAAATAACACATACAGGCATACCTCTCTCTTTTCCCACATTTACAACACAGAGCCAAGTAAATTAACAAATACCTCAGAAACTGTCCCTACTGAAACACCTCTGTAGGATTATTACTAAAGTTCAAATTTTTTTGTTGAATCTGGGCTCCTTAAATCCTAGGCTTTTTTTTATTGCCTGCATTATCACCATGGACCCAAGCTACTTATTGGAAATCCACCTGCAAGTGCCATGTTTCCCCCTCCTTGCTCACCACAAAATTTATATTCCCTTTCTTTCTTTATTTCTGCCCAGAATAATGCTGCTGTCTTGGAATTGGAGATTTGGTTCTTTTCTTCTAGACTTTCTTGCCCAACTGGTGTCCTTGTTCCTTCAGTTGTTCCTCTCGCTTGCCCCCACCCCACCCTCGCACCACACACACACACTCAATGCTCTTCCTAGAAAGTCCTGAATCCTAAACATTCTATCCATCAGGGGACACTGCTGCTCTTCCTGCAGTGCAATAAATCTGTAGGACATGTGGAGTGTTAAGATTATAGCACTGTACTGTCTGGTACCACTGCCAAATTCAGCCTTGCTTCCTTCCTATATCCCTGCCGCTGATCTCTTCTGAGGGCAGCTGAGCTGGTTCAAAGCCATGGGAATGAAACACTTCTGCTGGAAGAACAGCTCTGCCTCGCAAGAATTAGGAGAATGAAAGCCTAATCTGGATGTGGGTTTGCAAATCAGCATATAAATACTAACACATATAATCCATACGCTACATCTTTCTTTAAAGCAGTGCTTTTCTCACTACTATAGTTAAAACCGTGTCACTGTTTCCATTATACATTAACCTAAGCACAGATGGTATTGTTACATTAGATGATAGCTACCACTCCTTGCTGAAATATTACTGCAGCAAACATGGCTGCTTCCTCCTTTCTTTTCAGGAAAAAGGAGTCTTTAAGAAAATAGAACCACAGTGCACGTGATCTCACAGTCATGTAGGTCACAATCTAGTGTACCAGAGGGAATATTGCTCTGATGCACTGGAAACCTTTGTTGAGAAATGTGGTTTGGGGGCTTGATTAATTAGCATTTGCTTCTAACAATAAGCTAATGAAAAGAGCTCATTTACAGATAGATCTACAGTGAAGTAACAAACTTTTCCAGTGCTCCAACTGCAAATAGGGCCGGCCTGCTGGCATGAGGAACTGTTACTGATTTATAGGGATCCTAGAAATACGTTTGCCATGGAAAAATGTGGAATTTGTGTTTTTACAAAGAATCTTTAGTTTTTACATTTTGTGACAAAAATAAAAACGTATTAACTACATTTTTACTGAAATGTTGCTTATTCATTGCACGCAACCTGCCCATTTTGTGGGAGATTTCTGAATGTGCTTTAAATTTACATAGCTAAGTATACTCCAGAAAACTGCTTCCGGCATATAGAGGTTACTCAAGAGCATACAGGGGGTGACATTTTAATGCATTTCAAATTTTGCCTTAGCCTACAGATGTGAGTAATTAAAGTTATGAAAATTTACCAAAAACTGTAAAAATCATCCCTAAAGACTCACTGAGTTTGGCAAGGACAAATTTCATATTGATAATGTGTATGCAGCAAGACTGTAGATTACATTTGAAGGCAGACAAATACAAATTTCAATACTATTAATTTTATTTTTATAATGATTGATGGCACCAGTAGGCTTTGAACTTGCTTAGCAATTATAAATATCAATACAAATTTTATTCAATGAATATCTGTAAATATTGTTGCTAGGGAAACTAAAGTTCAGTGTTTTCATTTTAATCACAGAAAAAGCGTGGTTTTTTAATTTGATTTTATTTTAAACCAGAGAATTTTGGGGCTTTTTTAATCACAGCACACTAGGATTTAGTGTTGATTTAGAATGCTGGTCTAAAGTATTTAAAATATCTTCAGATTCTTTTCCCTATAAAAAAGTTTAAATCTGGAGAAAGATGGATAGTTTATTATTTGATAAGAATCATTGTACCAAATCCTGAATTCCTCATTCAGTTTCACTTGGGTAAACTCCTGTTGTAGACTGAATAAAAGCTGAAAGCCAAAGACTACCCTCAGTGCATCAATTCCATTGATGTGCCATACTGTAGGCATAATCTACCCAAAAAAGCCAGTGCAAAGGAAATGGATCATTTACACTTACATAGACACTACTAAGAGATTCTTACACCATGCATTCAGCCCCCCCTTCCAGCATAGCAAGAAGAAAGGGAACATGGCCAGCACTACACTGACCTTTGGCTATGTTAAATACCACCATATTAAATCACCCAGAAACATGGTGGGGTTGTAAGATAACAAAACAAGATCTTATATTATCATAAACCTATGGTTGGCCTCTCTACTGGTTCATTGCTTAGTTACTATGGTGGTGTGTGCT
Organism: Dermatemys mawii; assembly: GCA_007922305.1. Taxonomy (NCBI): domain Eukaryota; kingdom Metazoa; phylum Chordata; order Testudines; family Dermatemydidae; genus Dermatemys; species Dermatemys mawii. The sequence continues at coordinate 27,216,080 of ML677341.1, forward strand.
ATAGGGAGGGAAAAAAAGAAAAACACAGCGATGATGACTGCGAAGCTTGGTTGAAGTGGTAAAGTGAAAGAGGGTGGGATATTTCCCAGGGAATTTCTTACTGCTAAATGATGAACTAGCATTCAGCTGAGCCCTCAAAAGTTAGCATGTTGTTAATGTAGCTTCACAGTCTACAAGGCAGCACAAATGAAAGGAGGAGACATAGTGTGGCAGCCACCGCAAACATTGGAAACTCAAAGGGGCGATGAATCCTTGCTATCCCACTGGAGCACACCACTCCCTCCACTTTCCAAAGTGCCAAGAGAGAGGGTGCATGTGTGTGTGTGAGATAGAGACACACACTGTGTGTGAGTGTGAGAGAGAGACAGACAGACACCGTGTGTATGTGTGTGTGTGTGTGTGAGAGAGAGAGAAACAGGCATTGCCCCTTTAAGTATGCTGACTCCACTCTAAGTACACTGCCTTTTCAAGAAGATCAGCAAGTTGTGACAGCAGCTGCTGCCAGCAAGCTCCCTCCATCTTGAGCCGTGTCATGTCCCATTCCCTCCCTCCCCACACACAGACACTCTGTGGAGTTGGGTACAGGAATGGGGGGGGGAAGGGCACCCACCATCGGGCAGCGAGCAGGAGGCTCCCAGGAGCCAGGGCCGGCTCTAACTTTTTTGCTGCCCCAAGGAAAAAAGCGCCGCTTCATCAGAGTGAAAGAAAAACAAAAAAAAAACCATGCACCACCTTACTGCCCCGAGATTGCCACTCCTTAGAAGATGCCACCCCAAGCACAGGCTTGGTGGGCTGGTGCCTGGAGGCAGAGGGCTGGAGCCACCCAAGGCAGTGGGGTGAGGGACACTTGAACTGCCCAGCAATTGATTTCCCTGTGTGGCAGTGGCCCAGCAAGCTCTTACAGGACCTGAAGGGGGTCTGCTGGCCCACCCTGGCTCTAAGCCCCCACCAGTTAGCTCCAATGGGCTGCTCTTTTTGCAAGCAGTGGACAAAGGAGGAGGCTGCCAAACAACTTTATAAGAGAGCATTGCACAACTTTAAACAAACATGTTCTCTAATTGATCAGTAACGTAACAACAAAACAATGTTAACTGGGACGATGTTAAGAGAGGAATTATTGTATATGACAATAGTCTAACCTGTGAAAGTGAGTAGGACATAGCTGCAGTAGGTGATCAGATTGCTTTGCAGAAGGAAAAAACAATCAGCTCCTAAAATAACACAAGAAAAGCTATTATTGGCTAACAGATCTATCTCACCATGGGGGATCTCACAATAGGTCAATGCTTAACTCATATCACCCCTTACATACTGTGGTATTCAGACTGTATGGAAGGAACATTTTGTATTCTTCAGTTTCAATGGGATTTCTTCTAAAAAATCTTCCAAATCTGAATGTTAGGAATCATTGCCCACTAGCAAGAACATTATATTATGTTTCCATCAAAAACCGTCCAGATTACTTCAAGCTACATAGTTTTTGTTTTTTACATTATTTTCTGTTTGCAAGAAAGAAGTTTCATTTTTCATACTAATTGTACAACATTTACAATTCTGTTAAAAATAGCTGTACTGCAACTGGCTCATTACATGATATAATTGATTGTGGGAAAAATGTTTTCCAGCTTCAAAATTTGATAGTTTTAAGGGGGTTTCTCTCCCCGGGATAACTTATATTATGAGATCTTAAGAAAGAATGTTTTATGTTAATAAATTCTGCAGGACTAGTAAAAAGGGCGATACAGCATAAGTCAAGTTAAGAAAACACAGAATATATTGTGAAACTCATTGCAAGTTAAAGTGTTATGAAAATTATTATTTCTTACAGGTTTCCATTCTAACAGAAAACCAGGAATAAACATTTTTAATTTCAATACCTAATTGCTTAGGTACTGTAGTATACCACCAGCTTCCATCCCAGACACACCACATAATCCATTGTCTACAGCCAAGCACTGAGGTACAATCGTATTTGCTCTAACCCCTCAGACAGAGACCAACACCTACAAGATCTTCACCAAGCTTTCTCAAAACTACAATACTCGCACAAGGAAATAAGGACACAGATCAACAGAGCCAGATGTTTACCCAGAAGCCTGCTGCTGCAAGATAAGCCCAAGAAAGAAAACAGAACACCATTGGTCATCACCTACAGTCCTCAGTTAAAACTTCTCCAACACATCATCAGGGATCTACAACCCATCCTGGACAACAATCCCTCTCTTTCACAGGCTTTGGGAGGCAGACCAATCCTGGCCCACAGACAACCCGCCAACCTCAAGCATATTCTCACCAGTAACAGCACGCCGCGCCATAACTCCTCTAACTTAGGAACCAATCCATGCAACAAACCTCGATGCCAACTCTACCTACATATCTACACCAGCAAGACCATCACAGGACCTAACCAGATCAGCCACACCATCACTGGTTCATTCACCTGCTCATCTACCAATGTAATATATGCCATTATGTGCCAGCAATGCCCCTCTGCTATGTACATCGGTCAAACTGGACAGTCCCTACGAAAAAGGATAAATGGACACAAATCAGATATCAGGAATGGCAATATACAAAAACCTGTAGGAGAACACTTCAATCTCCCTGCATGCACCATGAAAGACTTAAAGTTTTTTTGCTGCAAAATGCTGACCTTTAAGACCAGACTGCAAAGAGAAACTGCAGAGCTGCAATTCATTTGCAAATTTGACACAATCAATTTGGGACTGAATAGAGATTTTGAATGGCTAGCTAACCACAAGAGCAGTTTCTCTTCTCTCGCTGTTCACACCTCCAATTCAGCTGCTAGAGGAATACCTCACCCTCCCTGATTAGATATAACAGCTGGTTCAGCCTCATTGGACCCACCCTGTTATCTTTAATCTGGTTCTTGCCTACCTATTTATACCTGCCCCTGGATACTTCCACTGCATGCATCCGACGAAGTGAGTAATAGGCCATGAAAGCTTATGCTCTAATACTTTAGTTAGGGTATGGTTACACTTACAAGATTATAGTGCTATTGGTTATAGCGGTCCCCTTATACAGTAATATGTATAGCGCTATTGTATGTCCACACTCAGACGTGCCAGCGGTATAGCATGGCCACATTTGGGGCACTTAATGCGGCATTAAGAGCAGCGCATTAGGGCAGGTATCCCAGCATTCAGCTGGGTGCAACGTGCTTTTTAAACAAGGGAGGTGAGGGGGGACGCGTTGTGTGTATGTGGAGGGAGAGAGACAGTGGTTTTTCCATTCTTCTGAAAGCCTGTCAGTGAGCCACCGTTCACAGAAGGCTTTGTTTTCACACAGGCTCCCTCCTTAAACATTTGCATTGCTTATCTGCCGAGTTAAGAGAGAAACTCTAAAGAGGTACTTCCGCATTCCTCCAGCTGAGTTCAAAACAAAGGGAAGAGCCGTCGATTGCCTTAAATGGCTCTAGGCATCTCCAGAGATCACTTGTAGCGCAGTGGGTGTCCACATTCTTGCTGTAGCGCTACAGCAGCTGCGCTACAGCCCTTATTCCCCATGCGCAGGTGGATTACAAGGAGCGCTATAACTCCGCGGTTATAGCGCCCTACGTGCCTTGCCAGTGTGGACGGGGAGGAGGTTATAGCGCTCGTGGGGGCTTTATAGCGCTATAAAGTGGCAGTGTAACCAAGCCCTTAGTCTTTAAGGTGCCACAGGACTCTTTGTCACTTCTGCAATTCCAGACTAACACGGCTACCCCTCTGATTCTTGACACCTTGAATATGTAACTACTGAATTTCTTGACTGTATCCTCAATTGAATCTTATTACAAAGTTGCTTATCAGCCCCATCTTACACAGCAGTGACATTATCTGTACATTATTAACATTTCTAAGTGCTCATAATAAATAAGCCATTATTCAGTAGAGAACAAAATTGGTTAAGTTTATTTAGTTTTAGCTCAGAGACTCCCTAGTGGTGCATTTAAGAACTACCTAAGGTGGGAGGTTATCCTTTGTACTACTGCCAAAGAACCTTTAAAGCAATCTCTTAAGCACTATCCTCCCCACAGCCAAAGTAACAGAAACATAATTTAATTTTCTCTGTTCCGATCTGGGGACTCTTTCCTATACTACAAACTAATAAATAAATGTCAATACAAGAAGAGGCTGCAATTTGTATTCTTGTACTCTAGAAAGGCAGCTCATTGCTCCTAGATTTTTTTTGTTTTTACAAGTCTTAGGTTCAAAGCAGCCTTTTTAGTTATTTTTAGGGTTGAAAAATACTTCCCAAAGGCTTGTGGTTCTTAGTGCCGTATTAACACTGTGCAACATTTACTCAACAAATCAGTCCTTCTATAAAGAAGCTAGATTTAGTCTGACAAAATGTAGCAAAAGTAAATTTCAGCTACACAAAAATTATGTTCAGGCATTGTTGAAAGTTTATCCCGCACACTACCCCCAAACCATTAACTTTACATTAATCTTACTTATGAGAGTTCAAACCAGACCTATATAAGTTCTTTAGTGTATTGGAGCATCTTTGATTTAATTCTCTTGTGATTCTGATTTCTCTGAAATAAATCAAACAATCCATTTTCAGTGAAAATAAATCCTACCGACATCTTCCAAGTGTTTCTGTAGCTTGTAAGATTACAGTTCAAAAAGAGTCTTGTGTGCTGCACCTGCATAATATGCACATTGACATAGTGGACCAAATTATCTGCTAACATAATTCCACTGACTTCAGTGGAGTTGCACCAGCAGGAAAATTGACCCACAATAAGACTATTTCATACAAATCAGCATCTGTGAGCACTGTTTCCCATTTAGGGTGAGTTACTTTTGTAATGTTTAAGCTCCATTGGCAGAGCTCCACAAAGATGTGGCTATAGATCAAGAAGCTATACATAGTATATGCTATTAAAACGTCCTACTCTTGCAAAAAGTTAGGGATGGGCCATGTAGTTACAGGGCCAATAAACCTGTAAGAGCACATGCAGATGGCCAAGAGAGGCAATGGCTACTTCTCCAGCCCATAGTTATAGGAAGTAGAGTGACCAGATGTCCCAGTTTTATAGGGACAGTCCCGATTTTGGGGTATTTTTCTTATATAGTCTCCTATTACCCCTCACCCTCTGTCCCGCCTTTTCACACTTGCTGTCTGGTCACCCTAATAGGAAGACTACATTGTAGCTCCATGCCCTTCGTCCAGGTTGAGAGATGAAGAACATCTCTCCAGCCTCCCTATTCTTACTCAGCATAAAGCCTGATTACACTTACTTTAAGTAAATGAAGTGAATTTCACCTTCAACGTGCACAAATGTGTGTCTGAATTATTGGACTGGCAGGAGGTTACTAGTGGAATTCCTCAAGGATCAGTCTTGGGACCAGTGTTTTTGAGTATTTTTATTAATGACCTTGACACAAAAGCACAAAAGTGTGCTAACTAAGTTTGCCAGTGATACAAAGCTGGGAGGCATCACCAATACAGGATGTTCTGGATGACCTTGAAGGTAGCCATGGGATGGAATTCAATAGTACAGGATGCAAGGCCATACATTGAGAGTCTAATAATAAGAATTTCTGCAACAAGTTGGAAGCTCCTCAGTCGGAAGCAACAGAAGAGGAGAGAGACCTGGGTGTGTGTGTGGATCACAGGAGGACTATGAACCACCAATGTGATGGAGCTGTGAAAAAGGTAAATGTCATGCTAGGATGTATTAGACACAGCATTTCCAATAGAGATAGAAAAATATTAATGTCATACAAAATATTGGTAAGAGCTCATTTGCAATATAATGTACAGGTCTGGTCACCCACGTTCAAGAAAAATGAATTTAAACTGGGACAGGGTCAGAGAAGAGCTACTAGGATGATCAGGGGAATAGAGGGCTTATCTTATGAAAGGAGACTGAAAGAGTTTGTCCTGTTTAGTCTAGCAAAAAGAAAACAGTGGGGATATGATTACTTTCTCTAAATATAGCAGGGGGTAATTACCAGAAAAGGTGAAGATCTGTTTAAGCCAAAGGCCAAAGCTGTCAGAAGAACAAATGGATCTAACTGGCCATGAACAAATTCAGGCTGAAAATTAGAAGAAAGTTTCTAACCATCAGATGGGTGAGATTCTGGAACAGCCTCCCAATAGGAGTTGTAAAGGCAAAGAGAGCCAGACAGATTTATGAGTTCAGTTGTACGACAGGGTTGTTAATTTGTTTGTGGTGATAGGGGGCAGGGCTTAGAAGCCCTCAGGCTCACTTCCAGTTTATGTCCTATGTTCCTAAAGCTCATGCTTCAGCGAACCACCAGCAGAGATCTGGAAGGAATTTGCTCCCACCCGCTCCCCATTCACCCCAAATGTATTCTGGGAGGATTTTTTCTTTTTAATCTCCTTCCTCTGAAGCATTAGGATACGGCCACAGCTGGAGATAGAAGATTGGAAGGATGGGAAATGGCTCTGAGGGGGTACTGATCTTCTGTCTCTCAGGTCCTTGGTTGGCTGGTTCTGGCTCACATGCCCAGGGTCTAACTGATCACCATAGGTAGAGTCAGGAAGGAATTTTCCCCAGGTCAGTTTGGCAGTGATCTAGGGGATTTTTCCACCTTCCTCTGTAGCATGCAGGTGGGGGTCATTTGCTAGGATTTTCTGGGTCTCTCACTTAATCATTTCCCTGCCATTTCAGGGAACCTGGTCATGAAGCACCTTCATCACTCCTGTTTGCTGCCCATGATACATAATAGTCTAGTCTCCTGTAGGTCGTAATACTTTGATCTCATTTCAATTGATGGGTTTAGTGTACAGGTTCTGGGTGGTGTTGGCAGCCTGTGGTATATAAGAGATCAAACTAGATGATCTAAGGGTCCCTTTAGTCCCTTTGATGACTATATTAGAGCCACGGAAGAGATGATGCAGAATGCTGTGCTCCAATTATGCCCTGAGGACAGCTTGCAAAAGTTAAACAACTCTGGGACCAGGGGCAAGAGCAGGGGTCAGATGGAGACTTAAGGAATTATCTAGTTTCTCAATGGCACCACCTCTTTGCTTTACCAGAACAATGGAGGCTTAAGCAAAGGCTGGGTGAAAAGGCAGAGAAGCCCTTCACAGGTAGGTTTAGGGCCAGATTCTGATATCCTTACTCACACTGAGTAGCACCTTACCACACTAGTGGACATCTTTATTTCATTCTTGTGGAATATGGTACTATTTAACATAAGAGTATCAGCATCTAGCCCCTAATAAGCAGAGTTGTGTAGCATGGTAAATGTACAATAAGAGGCGTTGTATTGGCTTTTTTATTCTAAGTTGTGCTCATAAGAGTAGCTAGGACTTTGAAGATTGTTTTCAAAGGACTACAGATCATGCAGCTTTATTTACTATAAAAAGGCAAATTGGAGAGAAGCAATTTAGAAGCGAGCAAAGACTCAGAATCTAACAGTAGGAAAATCCCAGGTCTTGATGGCCTCCTTACTGAATTATACACAAGCTTTTAGAGACAAGGTCTGTGTAGAATGCACTTTGGGAGGAACTGTTCTAAACTGAGCAGCTTCCCAATTCTTTGAGAAAAGCTTCCTTCAGCATGTTATGTGAATCTGGAAGGATGCCCAATGCTCTAATATCAGCACCCATTTGCTTTACTTACTAGTGCTGGCTGTAAAATGTTAGCCAGAAGTTTAGTGATAAACTAGAATCGCTTCAGATATGCATAATTTCACCTACCCAAACAGGGCTGACAAAGGCTCATCATGTCTTCAAACGCATCAGGCCACATCAACTGCTTAAATTAAATTGCTGCTGTTACTCAGGGGATGGAGGGATTTTTTTTTTTTTTTGGCTGACTTGGAGATCTGTTTAAGGGCCTAATCTTCCTCCCGGAGAAGTCAAAAAGAAAGACATAAGTTAGCACCAGCTTCCTCATTTCCTGAGGGGTGCTCAATCCCCACTCTGCCTCAGGCCCCACCCCCACTCCACCCCTTCTCCCAAAGCCCAACCTTGCCTCTTCCCACTCCCACTCTGCCCCTTCATGCCCCCTCTACCAAGCACACCTTGCCTCTTCCCCTCCCCCACAGCGCCTCCTGCACATTGCTGAACAGCTGATCTGCGGAGAGAGGAGAAGTAGCTGATCGGTGGGGCCACTGAGGGGATGGAGACACTGCGGGTGGGGGAGAGGTGCTGATCAGTGCAGCTGCTGATGGGTGCTGAGCACCCATTATTTTTTCTGTTGGTGCTCCATCACCAGAGAACCCATGAAGTCAGTGCCTATGACACTATCAGCAACAAGAGTAGTCTATATCTTTTGGGTGAGCTAGAGTACAGAGTGTTCTACCCAGAGGCTACAGTAGCAAACTGGTTCCCACTCACTAGCCAGGAAAGGGAGGTAAATTTCCCCCTGACCCTTGACGGTCTCCTTAGATCACTGCCTGGTAATTCAGGACAAGTGCTGGTTAAAACTGCTGAAAAAGTATTTGTAATCCTTTTTATTAGTATAATCTAGCACAAAACAATAGATTAATATTTGGTTACAAACTAATGGTAAGAGAGCATTATGTTCTATTCCTTCAGGAGATAAATTCAAGGATTTAGGTCCTTCTTGGAGGCACATGCCCAACAAATAGCGATGAGAAACTGCACCTCCACCATTAGATCCCTCACTTGTGGAGTCCAACAGGATCATGATTTCACCAGTCCTAATAAACGTTTTCATGCATCCACTAAGAGAACTGGTTAGACAACATGGACTTAAATACCAGCACTATGCAGATCATACATTCCTCTACATATCCTTCACCTCTTAGGACCACGCCACTACCACCAAAATTGCCTGGTGTTTGGACAAGATCAGCTTATGGATAAAGAACCAGGGGTGCTGGAACAATTTTTATAGTAGGGGTGCTGAGAGCACTGAACCAAACTGTAAACCCTGTATATAATGGAAACCACTTCAAGCCAAGGGGTGCAGTAGCACCCCCAGAATCAGCACCTATGTGAAGAACAGCTGGTTGCAGCTGAACCCAAGGTGGTTATATTAATGGGTGGAAAAAAAACACTGAGGAGTTTGCAGCCAGGGTGCAGTCTCTTTTGATTGAAGGGTCACACCAACTATTGGTCATTTGTAGTTTGCAGTTTAGGAGTCAGCCTCGATTCCTTGCTGATGCTAAGCTCTCATGTAACAGCATCCATGAGTAATGCTTTCTGTCATCTCTGATTGGGTAGGAGACTGTCCCATCCTGACAGACAATGGTCTTTGTCACCTCCCATCTGGTCTACAGCAAAGCAACATAACTGGACATGAAGCCATCCGTACTTAGGCAACTTCAACTAATACAGAACTCTGCAGTGCTTGTCTTCACAGCCTGGCCTACCATTAGCACATCAGAACTGTGCTTCACTGTCTACTCTGGCTTGTCATAGACTTAGGATGACCAGCTAGCAAATGTGAAAAATCGGGACAGGGGGTGAGAGGTAATGGGAACCTATATAAGAAAAAGACCCCAAAATCAGGACTGTCCCTATAAAATCAGTACATCTGGTCACCCTACATAGACTACAAGGTCTTAGTCCTTATCCTCATGGCAGCTCAGTGACCTGTGGCCCAGGATATCTAAAACATTACCTAAAGCACCGGGATAAGGATTATGGTAGACATATACACATCACAGGCACAGTGGAACTTCCTCCCCTCGGAGGTAAAGCTTGGCCATGCAGCAGACAGAATTCTCTCAAGATCTGAGCCAGGACTGTGGAATGAACTTCCACGGGAAATTAGGACCATTACAAGCCTCAGCACGTACAAGTCACATTTCTTTGACCTGCCTCCTCTAATATAGGCACATAGCAGCATATACGTTAAAAAAAGCCCACTACGAAACACTCCACTGCACACAGAATTTCCACTCTGGGGAGACGATAAGAGAAACAAACACAAAAGACCCACATGTAACAAGTATTAGTCATGATGCTTAATGCACTCTTGGAAGATGCTCAGAAATTACACTGATTAGAGCAGAAAAGCACCTACAAGTTACTTTCAGAGTTGCTTCACTGCACAACATGCATGAAATATTTCTGCTAAGGTCTAATGTGATTGCTAAGTATTCTTTCTATCTTAGGTACATAGACAGCACTTATCATTTTGGTTTCTATAATTTGATTACAGTAATGCTTAGAGGCTGCAGCTGCGCCATGTGGCTGACAGACGATGCACATGCTGCTCAATGGATACTACTATGAACAGTTCCAGCTCCAGCGCATGCGCACCCATATTTGGAATCCATATAGGGACCATCACTCGAAGAAGAAAATACAGTTCTTGCCCCCAAAGCTTCACAATCTAAACAGACACCAGAAAAGGTGAAAGAAAATAATAATAATAATAATAATAATAATTCCTGATACCCTATTGTCTAGTTGGGGAACTGAGCCAGAGATTAAGTGGCTTGGCTAAGGCCACAGAGCTAATCTTTGACTGGGGTAGACAACCTATGGCACATGTGCCAAAGGCAGCACACTAGCTGATTTTCAGTCGCACTCATACTGCCTGGGTCCTGGCCACCAGCCCAGGGGGCTCTGCATTTTAATTTAATTTTAAATGAAGCTTCTTAAACATTTAAAAAACTTATTTACTTTACATACAGCAATAGTTTCGTTATATATTAATGACTTATAGAAAGAGACCTTCTAAAAACATTAATATGTATTACTGGCATGCAAAACCTTAAATTAGAGTGAATAAATGAAGACTCGGCACACCTCTTCTGAAAGGTTGCCAGCCCGTCTTTGACAGAACTTGGAATCAAACTCAAGTCAAATCCCAGTGCCTGTTGGAGCTGCATCATACAACAAACAAACTGCAGTGATCATAGGCCTGAACAATATGCACTCACTCAGGAGATATGGTCTGCTTCTTAGAAATATATTATTGTCAAGATGATTGGTGGGGTTATTTACCTGTTTTGTTATCTTTTGGCTGTATCTGGAGTTAATGTTCTGCTTATCTTACATTAATGTGGTGTTCATATCTAGGAGATGTTGTTTCAAGAATTGTTGTGAGGGGGTTTAAGCAGAAAACTTATATATAAAAAAAATGTGATTGCTTGGTCACAAGCAAAGACTAGGACTGTCATTCTCCACACTCCAGTAATAGGGAAATGGACACTACCAAAGCATAGGAGCTCATGTTATATGAGTTCACTTCCTATTTCCCCATGCAGGCCCCAGTTCTGCAAGATGCTTAAATATATGCGTAATATTAGGTATTTGAATAGTCCCATTAAAGTCAATTGGCCATTTACTGGTTTAAAGCTAGGCACATTCTTGGACAACTTTCAAAATGAAAAGACCTGCTCCAGTATTGCCATCCATGAAGGTTTGTTGTTTGCCATATTGATCCTTGAGGCAAGCTGACTTTGCCCACAAGAGGCTTGGCTTTCAGCAGGAGCCATCATCTACATCTTTCTGAATCCTATGCATCTCGGAAAGCTGCAGATACTTTAGTTTGGTTCAAGCCCCTAATCTTAAAAACCAGTCAAGTGTATTTATCTTGGTATGGCACTTTAAAAAAAACCTCTGTATGATACCAAGAGACAAATATTCATGTATAAAAGTCAAAATAAAAATGAAGTCTTAGCTCATGCTTATTAAAAACCATCAGTTCAGTAATATTTCAATTCTATGCAATTAATTCTCTTTGCTGAGTCTACAGTATGTATATATTTTAAACTCTGGCAGTGTTCAAGGAGATATTTAGAGGGGAAATGCCCCCCTCCGCCCCCCATAGATTTTTTAAGGATTTCAAAGAAAAATTCGCTCAGCAGGAATAGCTGTTACTTAAGAATCATTAACTATATTCAACTTAAAATATGATAACAGTTGTCTCAATCAAGTTTGGAATAGTTTCAATAAAAGCAAATGCTCTTGATTTTATGATGTACGGATCTAATACTGTACCTTTAAAGTTTCTTCTCCATATCTCCAAGTATAGGAGACAAAGTAAACTGTGTGATTCACTAGGATTAATTCTACCTCCTCTCATAAGATGAACATCATCATCCATCCATGTCCTTACTGGTCAGTCTCTTGATCTTTTTCCTAGTCAAAAGTGCATCATCTGTCTTAGTCTTCTTCCTTTCCCCATTTTTCAGATCAAGCTTTAACTCCCAAGTTTGACTTAACAGGCTTTTTCAATGACATTTCCAACTTTAGTTCTTCCATTATTGCTGATTCTATTCAGTGTGTCTTCTGGGTTGTTTCTTTTAACTTTTAAAACAAACTTTCTCCTGTAGTTGCTTCAAGGTTCCTTTAAAACTGTCTCCAGCTAAATACAATTGTACTTTATGTGCCTAAATGAATAGAAGGTATATTGAAACACAAGCCATTAGACGTTTTTCTAACATCACTTTTTAATTAAAATGATCACAATAATTCAGTGGGAAACCACTGCAAATACCAGCATATGTTCTTCAGTGAGGCTAGCCTGTTTAAAGGGGTGGGAAAAGGAATAAAAGTTGTGTTTTGCTGCACATTGGCACTACAGGCATCAGTAATAAACTGCTGAAGACCAATACTCATCTATGGACATTGTTATCAAAGGGGCACTGCCACGTCTTCAAGGCCTGAAATTATATCTATCAACTTTAGTTCAGTTTGCAAAAAGACCTCATGTCACCTCTCACCTCTGCATGACTGCTTGGTTTATTCCTGTGGATTGGCAGACAATACAGTTTATCCCATTCCCTGTCCCTTCCAGCACAGAAGAGGAGAGAAGACACGTGAAGCAAAGAAATAGATGCAAGGCTAGATTCACGAGGGGAACTTAAGCACCTAAATCCAACATTTAGGCACCACTGACATTCACAAAACTATAGCTCAGTTGCCACCTAACCCTGTGGCTAAAGACCCAAGGTGCCTACATTTCCACTGGTAAAGTTCCCTAGGCACCCACATTTCAGTAGCTGGACATGTGCTCAGCTATCTAGTGTCCTGTAGCATTCAGCAGCTTGACATGCAACTCACACGTAACCCCCAGTGGGATTCCTAAACTAGGCACTCCTTGGTCTCTCTTGCCTTTGGGGTCCTGTCCAGTAGGCATGCTCAGAGCATACCTAAATCTGCACATACAGTGACTGAAGGAAGAGGGGGATCAGTCTCTTCAGTTGAAGCTGTTCCACATTGTATAAAATAATTAAATATTCAATGGAGTAGGCGAACTGGAACCCAAATCTTCCCCTTCCCATTACACTCTAGAGTCTCTCAGGTGTTCCCTATCTGCCACAATAAATATTTAAGTACTTTATAGGATGTGGAACAGCTTCAATAGCAGAGACCAAGATACCCACCCAGAATACCCCATGGTCCACTGGTTGGGGCACTCACCTGGGAGATCTGGGTTCAAGTTGCTGCTCTACATCAGACAGAATAGAGATTTGAACCCAGGTCCCCTACTTGCCAGGAGAGCACTCTAACCACTGGGATATTAGGTGGAAGGGCCACCTTTTGGGAGGGAGTTTTGGCCACACCCCTTTCCTTGGTGTCATCTGCTAGTTAGATTCAGCAGCCCCCATCTCAGCATACTGACACTCAAATCTCCCCAGGCATTCTATAGGGCACTAACTCAGGGTTGTGAATTCCACTAGGTAGCAATGTGCCTAAAAGTTGGGCATTGCAATGCCTAAGTTCATTTTGTGACAATAAATCACGGTGTCTTAGACATGTACACCTCTGATCATGAAAAACCTCTTGTAACATTGAGCACGCAAATATTTAGCGCTGATAGCAGCAATGTCAATCAGTACAGGATGGGTCTTGTGCTACCCATTAGATTTCAAGTCAAAAGTTCAGTTTACAACATTGTGTCAGATGAAAGCCAAAACCTGTCATTGTTAAAATCAATTTATTAAATATCATCACACTGAAAAATAGATTCAGTGGACCAGAAAAATTGCAGGTCAAAAGGACAGTCCTTGTGCTTAAAGTTCAACCTGTTGTCACAGGATGGTCCTGCCTGGAGTGCTTTCTTACTACAAGCTGCAGCACAAGAAATGTGCCATCCTCCATTTCCCTTCTCAGGTAAAGGAAGGATTCTCTGCCAGGCTTTCTTGCCTCAATAATACACCTCCTGGGGGCTGGTTTATTACCAAACTTTTGTGCAAAAGGTCCAAAGCATAAGTCCCAGCACCTCTGGTGTGTCTACATTTGAGTTGAGAGGTGTGGTTCTCAGCTCAAATGTAGACATACCCACGGTCTCTACTCCAGCTAGCAGGTAAAAACAGCTGCACACACACACAGTGAGACAGATGGCTGCTTGGGCTAGCTATCTCATGTAAATGCCTGCCCAACCCCAGGATACGTATGCAGGCAGCTACCCTGAGCACCACACATGCTGCTGTGGACACACTGCTACCTTTAGGCACCAGCTCAAGCAGAGCTAGCATGGATATGTCTATGCCAGCTAGGAACACCTCTCAGCTCAAGTGTAGAACTACTCATAGTTCATTTATCGCTCCAGTGCGAGCAATCATTAAAAATCCCATGACATCCCATCCACTGATATAACACATATCACATGCTGACATCTTCTGCCACCATCACCCCCTTTATTTGTACTCCTCTGTCCCTTTTCTACCCCAGCCCTTCCAGTTGGAGTGCAGCCCCACTCTTTCAGTGGGAACCCCCACAACCTCTCTGCAGGGAAATCATCCTCCCCAGTGGAGCACCCCTCAGTGCCCTTAGGACCAGCTCCCTCATGTGGAGATGTCAGAGAGCAAGCCCCTCCACTGCTCCTCCTGCTTTTAGCCCTCTCAAACCCTTGGCTTCAGCTCTGCAGCACACAGCCAGCAGTCACCTCCTTCTACTGCTCCTCCCATCTTCAGCCCTCTCCAGGCCTGCCTTTCCATCTTGAGGAGGTCAGTCAGCAAAGTCCTCTTACTGTTCTCCTTACCTTCAGCCTTCCTTCCAGACCTTTCCATAGTGCCCCTCTTATCTCTGCCATTTCTCACCTGCTCTTTTTTCCTGACTGAACCACTGTGTTCTGACTCACTGAGTCTCCTTCTCTGAGATTTCCCCAGAACCACTACAGCCTCCCGGTACTGCCATACTCTCTTAAATGGCCAAATGAGAGCACCTGTTTACCAGGGCCAGTCACCCTGTGATGCATCTACCTAACACTCTGCAGGATCAGAGCCCAATATGCTATTTGAAGAAGCCTTCAAAGTGTGTGCATTGAATTGTTCTTTGCAGGCAGAGTGACCTAGAAAGTGCTGAGAATACAGGGAAGTAAGCAATGACTAGTTAAGCAATAAGACACCATAGGACAAGAATTATGGCATATTACTGCATGCCTGGCATGTTGTTAAGGGCCAGTGCCTTCAGTGTAATGAGGTATGGAATAATACATCATAATTCAGACATGGGAGTCTCTTATTGCAATTATAAATTTTTATTGTAAAATGCAATTAAAAAAAATATTTGTATATGTTTATTAATAAGGCTCATAAATTCCAACCAGTTGTTTTTATTACCCTGTTAGATCACTCAACTTCTCCCACCTATTTTGTAATGACAATTAAGCAAGCCCTTGATTAAATAATGCCTGTGAAACTCAAGATATTTCTGACTCCTAGACCCTTTTCATTAAGCATTAGAAGGATTTCTTTTCATTTCAATCATCATGTATGTTCCTGTCTCAAAGGACTTCATTTTTTTTAAAAAATAGGACTTTCAGGATTTCTCATTGTCCTTCTAGTTTATAGTCAATTAAAAGTACTGTTTTGTAATAGTTAAATAATCATTTAAAATATTTGCTCATACTATGATTGCTGTAAAAACAGGTATGCTGCACCTAAAAATAAGAGGCAGTGCTGACCACAGAGGGCTGATGATGACCACTTTGAAAAATAACTGTCCCTTGGCCCAGCCTTCCACATTATGATCTCTGAAGGACATCATCCCCCCTTCCCCCTTTTCTGCTGCTTTGATCCTCTGAAGTAGCTCAGAAATAGAGGTCCTCAGCTCTGACCACCAACAGCACACAGAAGGAGCTGGTACTGTTCAGTAATTTGCTCAGTCCATGGGTGGCAGGTATAAGTGGCCAGGGGAGGCTAAGCCTCCCCAGACAAGATGCAATGCACCTCCCTTTGGAGATGCACTGCCCCGCCATCTTTGGAATGCCACCCCAAAGGGCACCCAAGCCCTAGTTCCGCCCATGCTTTGCCCTGAGGCTCCACTGCCTCTCATCCTCTTCCCCCATGGCTCTGCCTGCACTCCTTTTCTTCCCACCCTTGTTCTGCCTTTTACCTCAAAGCCCCACCCTCTCTCTGCCTCTTCCCCAGAGATCTCCACCTGCCTGTCACTCGTACCCCTCCACCTCCTCTCCCAAGTGCCCTCCCAGCTGCCAGGGGCAGAGAGGCTCAAGGGGCAGGTGAGGGGGCCCTCAAGGGAGGGAGCAGAGAGTCACAGGAAAGGGGGCTTGGGGAAGGGGGCAGAGAGGTGCAAGCAGCGGGTGTTGTGGGGGTGAGCCATGAAACCAGTCAGGCAACCAGCGGTAGTTTAAAGGGTGGAGGACAACAAGAACTGTCATGATATTGCTCACAAAAAACACTGAACAAATGCAGTATCCAAAGAGGTAGGCAAGTGGAGAAGGCCAGATGTGAACATGTGTTCATTATCTTGTTGGATATATACTTGCAAATAAATATACTTGCATAAATCTACAAGAATTTGGAAACAGAAAAAGACTCTGATGATTGTATTCACCAAGCAAGACAGTCTGGAATGCAGCTATTTAAATTAAGCCAAATCGAATAGCATATCCTTTTCAAAGACCAGCATCAAAAGTGTGTAAAAATGTACATATGGCTGATGCTTCTTAATGATAAAAAAGTAACATTGTAGTGACCATATTTGCTAATTTGTATAGTCCCACAGAAAGGTTTGATGCATAAACATAAATACTAATTAATGCTTAACTATCTTAACTATTTAAAATTAAGATAAGTCAAATCCTGCAGCCTCTCTCATGCCAGTCAATCTTGCTTAATTTCAGAGAAGTGTAATTTTCAGGAGTAGGCCCTACATTTGGGCAAACGTTGTTTTTTTGGGAAGATATTTATTTAGTCTGAATTTGTTTAGGCTTGAATTGTAATAGAAGTTAGGTTCAGACAGAATAAATCCACATACTGGTTCTATTCCTGATATTCTTGAGCAGATTGAGTCCTGATAGCAAATTGACATGAGGTCTGACAAGCAGTGGCCTAGCCAGGTTTTAATATGAGGAGGAGCAAGCACCAAAAAATAAAAGTTGCATGGGTATGGCCACCGAAAGGCTGCCAAAAGAAGAAGCGGCGCGGTGCCCCAATCACAGATGATGCGCCACCCCCCAACATTGGCCGCCCCAAGCACACGCCTCCATGCCGGTGACTTCAGAAGGCACCACTTTGGGAATTCTGGGCTCATGGGGATTGGCTGCTCCTTCCCTGATCCTCCTCCCACCCCCCCAGCTACGCTACTGCTGACACTCTTACAGGACTGTCAGGACTGCCTCCCCACTCTGAACTCTAGGGTACAGATGTGGGGACCCGCATGAAAAAAGAAATAACCCCCACAAGCTTATTTTACCAGCTTGGGTTAAAATGTTTTTCCCCAGAACACAACTTCTTCTGTATCTGGACCTAGTACACTGCCACCACCAAACTAGGTCTAGAGTAGTTTGGGACCCTTCTTTCCCTTTCCACTACCCCCCTCCCCTCGCCCCCGCAACTTCTTCCTTCCCTGGGAAGCTTGAGAGAGAAAAAACAAACCTCGCCTGCTCCTGCAAGACGTGCCCAATCCAAAACCAGGATCTTACACAATGAAAAACAAGCAGTCAGCTTCTTAAAAGAAAGATTTTAATAAAAGAAAAAAAGAAAGGAATAAATCCCTTATAACCATCAATAGAACAGCATCTACCATAATCAACAAAAGGATTCAGAAACCAAACCTCTCACCCGAGGCAACTTTCTCCCACTGTTGATATCTCTGCTGAAGCTTACAATCTCAAGAAGCACCCAGCCAACACTCACCACTGAGAACCCTCCAAGTGATAAAAAGAAGGTAAACTTACTGACTACAGTACTTGATAGAATCTTATAGTTACAGTGAAAGACATAGCTGTGTTTATTTTATAGCCGAGGTGAACAGAGAGAGACCCAGAGAGAAACTGAAACTTAAAATTCTTTGTCTCCTGAGGAATTTCTCATTGGTCAGTTGTCCACCTCTCAGGTTATCTTTAGCTTAACCCCTTACAGGTAAACAATAATTCTAGGCTACTTCACACTTATGACAAGGACTCTACCCAAAGTAGCCTGGGGCTTGGAACTTTGTTGGCATAGCTTTGCTTGATTATTGCCATTGTTTTTATGTGCCTGAATTCATGCAATACAGAGCTTGGAGAAGAAGTTCTTGCCTGAGCCTATTTCTTTAGAAATCTAGAAAGGACTCATGAGGACTGTTCAGCTGATTCGTGACAAGAGTAACTTAAAAAGTTTCCCTATAGCTGCAAATGTATGCACAACCTCTAGCTGAAATGACAAGAGACACCCATGGGACGCTGTTTGGAATGGATTTTAACAGTGTAGTTACAGCAAGCTTTGCATTTAGAACAACATAATACCAAAATGATTACTAAGCAAGGCATTTTTCATGAACACAACACATCAAATCCCTTTTAGATTATATCATGAAAGCTAAAACTAGACAATTTATTGATCTGAGAACTTTGGTAAATACTGTAATCTTGCATATGTCAAATTGCCTTCTTGAATTACTCCAGTTATATGAGTGAGGGGAGGGAGGGGCTACTTGGAAAAAATGCTTAATAGAATATAACTGGAGCAAAGTTTACACTTATGTTACAGCTATTCTTAATACACAGAAAATAGGAAATATTTCAGGCAATATAAAATAGCATCGTATTTCTCCTGGATAAGAAAATAAGGAACTTTTCTCCAGCAGACACAGTAGATATTATTCAGAGTATTTCACATATTCTCCTTAATTTTAATACATGAATCTAGAAAGTTAATTTTCAGAGGAAAATTCTTAAGGCTTTATCCTTTCCCTGTTTTGGATGCAATATGAAAGATGAATAAGACAGTTCTCGTGTAAATTTCTTTAAGTCATGTTACTATCATCAACCCTCTCATTGCATCTCTGGCTATATTCAAGTTGTCCAAGGAAGGTGTTACCATCAACAAAGGATATACTAATGGGTATTATTTATTCAAATCAGAAAGCTATAATAGTAGACTCACGTCACATTAGTTAGACCATTTTCTAATTGTGACAAATATAAGAGCTGTCCCCAAGCATTAACTATGGGCCCAATTCATATAAATACAAATATGTGCATGTATAATACTAATATAAAAGGAACTAGAATGTATCTTTCATCAATATTCTTTTATAAATATTCTCATGTTCAATATATGGTAATTTAGGATTTCCTGTTGAAGATTACCATATAAATAAGACTCTATGGCTATGATTGTTCTCATGATGATTTTGCAGAACCAACTCCAGTATATATGAAGTAAGACTTTGGCTCTTTGATTTTTGTCTCTGTTTGTTTCTTCAGTAAAATATTATTTTTCACCAAGATTTTTTTAGTCGCTATCAAATTACGACAAAAGAAAATACACCTGTTGCAATTTTCTTTAACTACATACGAAAATGCGAATAAACCAAGGAATAAAACCCACTAATTACAGATGACAGTGTAGTTAGATAGTAAAAAAATACTTTGCAGCATATCAAAGGAGCACATATTTTCAGACAAGTTAGATATCCTTACAGATACGCAAATGCTTTAATCCCAGTTAATCACTTTGCCTACAGTCCTATTCATGTTAAATCAACATATAAAGTCTACTTTTTAATAGTTAGATTTTGAATCGTGGTAACTATCCAAGTAAATTAATTTCTTTGTAAACATGCCTTAATTAAGGGTGTGACTAGACTTTACATAAATCTATCAGGTATGTGCTAAGTACTGATCTCCTACTGTTCTGGAATAACTCATGTGCTCATGTAAGCAGTAATTAAATTAGCTCTTTATTTTAGGATTCATTTTCTCCGTGCACTTGAATACAACTTCAACAGTGTTACAACATCATTTGTAACTTTGGTTTTAAATGGAAGAATGAGCAACATTTCACTAAGTATTAAGCACTAATTTTGTCTTTTAGAGAGGCATGATTTGCACAGCCATGCATGGATAGTGGGTGAGCTTCCCATGGAGGAGGCTAGCTCTCTGTCTCAACTCTTCTGCCCGTGGCCCTGCCTTCACTCAACCCTAGTTAAACCCCCGGCCTCCGCAGCTCCACTCTTCCCCCGCCCACCTCCAGCCGATCACCGCAGCCCTCCTCACCTCCCATCCTCCATGGCCCTCCTCACCTCTCCCTCTCCATGAGAGTCCCCCTTGCCCAGTCCCATCTCAATCCATGCCCACTGCACGCCTCCTAACCCACCCTCCCACACACAGGGGAGTGGTGTGGGGGGTGGGTTAGGAGGCACACGGTGGACAGGGGTTGAGGTGGGACTGGGTAAGGGGGAGTCTCGTGGAGGAGGAGGAGTGATGATGAGTGGCAGGGACCTCCAGATGTGGGAGGATGGAGTAGAGGAAAGGAGGAAGTCTCACCAAGTAACAGCAGCAGACTCAGGGAAGAACAGAGCAGGAAGGGGAAGAGGTGGGGCCACCAAGACACAGGTATCCTGTGGCAGGTCAGCGCTGGCTTACCTTCTCTGGCCTATTATACCTGCTGGCTATGGAGCCATGCCTTCTATACCAAACTTTCACATATGCATAATTTGGATATACTGTCAAAAGTATTAATCAATAAAAGACTCTATGAAACATATTGGTAGACTACAGAAAGAAGGCAGGAAGGATAACATGCTTAAAAATAAGGGCCAAGTTGCTACTCTATCTTGTGAGATCTTGCTAACCATGTTAAATGTTGCCAAATAAGAAGGAAGAGTCTTCAGAGAAAGGATTTGTACCTCAATAGCTTTATTTTTTTTAAATAACAATCTTCATGTGACCCCTAAAGGGAATCATTTATCACCTCGCTGTACCAAAACAAATGTATGGTGTAGTTTGTTAGGTAGGATATTGGAATACTCACTTATAGAAATTAAAGGATTTATTGGAACACTTACAAATAATAACTCCTGCACACTCAGGCAGGGCTTAGCTTCCTCCTAGCCCTCCTGACAGAAGGCAGCTACATAATGCAAAAACAAAACAATAACTTAACACTAAGTTACAGCACTGCCTAATGGTACAGTTGCTCTCTACATTGATCATAACAATGCTTGCAACAAAGAAATCACCACAAAGCTGTGCAGACATTATATCTTATCTTTTTTTTCTTTTCTCTATTTGTTTCTTGATTTTACTCTTCGCACTGTTTTTTTCTTTTGACAAAAAATAAAATAAAAGGGGTCATGGTTTGGAAACTTTCTGGTACTCTTTTGTAACTGTGGATTTAAAGCATCTAACTGGATATCATCTAAAATAATGTACTTAAGCCAGTACTTTGGGGACTGAAGACCTTTAGAGTCATTTATAACTGTCTGGCATTGTCCCCAGAGAAAAGATGGAAATCAATGGAACTGAAGAGCTAAATAGACTTGTCAGTTCTCTGAACACTGTTGAGATTCATGATCTAGATGAGTAGCCAAGGATGATGAGGAGAGGAATGAAGAACAAAGGACTTAAAGACAGGGATCATTGAATCATTCCTCCTTTATTCCAGTTTTGTTTTCCTCTCTTTTTCTCTTCCATGTTGTTTATCTGTCTTTATCCCTGAATGATTTGTTGTAATTGTAATTATTGTAAATGGTTGGAATTAAGGGGATTCAATACTCTAACTGAATTGTAAAAGGATCACATACGTGTGCTTTCAGTCTCCTGTACCAAATAAAATAACTGCAGTTTTCAAGCCAGAACATGCTTTGATAAAAGCATCCTAGAAACCACTATACAATCCAAATTCTTAGCTACAAAAATCAGCTAATCAAGTGCTGCTGGTGGTGGTGATTAGTAAACGGGGAGAGAGTGT
The DNA here is from genome assembly GCA_007922305.1 of Dermatemys mawii. NCBI lineage: Eukaryota > Metazoa > Chordata > Testudines > Dermatemydidae > Dermatemys > Dermatemys mawii. Next base: position 27,238,141 of record ML677341.1, read on the forward strand.
TGCAGAGATGTACCACCATGCAGAAGTGTTCTGGGGCCTTCCGCCTTTCCAGGACAAATGCAAGAATATTCCCCGCCCTCTAAAGGAACTCTAATCCCCTTGTCTAAATCATGACATAAAAGACTTTTGAACCCGCTTATGGAAATTCAGTGTGTGCTCCCGGAACTACCTGCTAGCAGGCATACAGTAGCTTGGGACCTTCTCCACACTCCTAGTTCACTGGTCATGCACACCTGAGTCTGTGAAGTGCCATCAGGCAAGCTCCACCCTCTCAAAGAGCACTAGCATCAGTCAAGGTTCTGCCTGTGTCCTAGGGTGAGGCTGCTGGGAGAAGCTTGAGGCCTTATGCTGGCACCCTCCACTAACAATCTTCTTTGAAAGCCATGCCTCTGTCTGTACTGTACTGCAGCTAAAGGAATTGAAATTTAGCTCTGAGTGTAAGGATATTTTGTACCTTAGGCAAAACTTCCACCTTCCACATCTACTATCTATCTGGGTCTTGTATATCAAGGGCACTAAAATACAAATGCAAATACACTGAGCAAAAGGAAAAATTGATCAGGCAGAACAGAGTTTTCACAACAAATCCTTTCAATTAATCACCAGATTTTTTTTATTTTATGTTTTTATTGCATCCAAGGCAAACCAGAGGACTTGCCAATACTTGACAAGGAGGAGAGCCAGAAGCCCTAGGCATCAATGCTCCATCACTCAAGTTACCAACTGGATTGTTTTATGCCTTCTCCCCGTGCCCAGCACCTTCATGGAAATGCAGAAGACTATGAAAGAAGATGCTGAAGTGATCTTAGCAGCTCCCCATTTGCCCTGGAAGTTTGGTTTCCGAACTTGGTGAACATGTCAGTGAAGCTACCATTTTTCTTGAATCAAGACTGGATTTGTTATCTCAAGGGCCAGTTCTTCATCAAACGCCAAACAATTTAAATCTAGCAGCTCAGCATTTTAAAGGAAATTTCTAGAACAAAAGGGTTACTCTGCTAGTCTCGTGAAACTGTTGTCATCTAGGAGAAAGTTGACAAATAGGTCTTACTCAAGGGTTTGAGTAAATTCAAAGCTTGGTGCAGAGGGAGATGTAGCATCGTGTAGCCAAAGAGTCTTATGTTCTGAAGTTTTTACAAGATAGTTTCCATTTTGGGTTGCAGGCGAATACCTTGAAAGTTACATGTTTCTGTACTGTCAGCAATTTTGTGTGTATCCTGAAAGTCTCCCATTTCCCACCGTAAGAGAAATGTCACTTCATTAGAGCAATTTAGCTATGGTATTCTCCTAAGGTGCAAAAGAGCTCCAACCTAGGATTTGAACATTGTACTCCATGCTTTAATGCAGGCACCCTTTGAACCTATGAAACTGGTTTTATTGTAATACCTGAATCATAGATGCCAACTCCGTGGGTGCTCCAGCCATGGAGCACCCACGGAGAAAAATTGGTGAGTGCAGATCACCCACTAACAGTTCCCTGCCCCTCCATCCCACCCCAGTTCACCTCTGCACTGCCTCCGCCTCCTCCCCCAAGCATGCCGCAGCTCTGCTTCTCCCCACCCACCCACAAGGCTTGCCACGAATCAGCTGTTTTTAATGGCAAGCCTGGGAGGGAGGGGGAGAAGCGGAGCAGAGGCATGCTCGGGGGAGGAGGTAGAGCGGAGGTGAGCTGGGGAGGGGAGCAGTTCCTCTACACCACTACCCCTCAAGTTAGTTGCTGCGGTCCTCCTTGCACCCTCCCCCTGCCCCAGCTCACCTCCACTCTGCCTTGCCTCCTCCCCTGAGCATGCCACCACTCCACTTCTCCCCGCTCCCTCCCAGGCTTGCTGCGCAAAAGCCTGGGAGGGAGAAGGTGGAGGGGAAATCTGGTGTGCCCGGGGGAGGAGGTGGGACCAGGGATTTGGGGAAGGGGTTGGAATGGGGGTGAGGCCAGGGGGTGTGAACACCCACCGGTGCCGGCTAAAGTCCACACCCGTGACCTGAATATCAAAACAACCTTTTTGATTGCTCTCACCTCAGCAAGAAGGTTGTCAGATTGGGAGCTTAGTCAACTGATCCATCCTGCTGCATCTTCCATAAAGATAAAGGTGGCTTTGTGAATGGATCCCACTTTTATTCCAAAAAAAGTATGTTCAATTTTTCATTCAGCATAATAGATCTCAGTGCCTTCCTTTTGTCCACATCCTTCTTACCCAAGGGAGAAAATATGGCATTTGTTGGACGCAACAAGGCAAGCCTGAAAGATATATCTGAAAAGAACCGAGCTTAAGAGAAACAACAGACTTACTGGTTTTATTTCATCCCAGGAAAAGAGGTGGTAAGGCATTTAAATCATCAGTCTCATGGTGGATACGCTGATGCATTGCTGAGGCATATAGAGCATAACAACTCAGTCCTCACAAGAGTTCACTCAGTACGAGCAATGGCAGCATGAAGGACTGAAGGGATTGGCACATTGTGAAGAAATCTATAAAGCTGCAACACGGTCATCCCTGCATATTGTTACAAGAGTGGTACTCAGTCTTCAGGAAGTGCATGCTGTGAGAATTCCTTAGAGTAATCACTTTCTCTAAGTGACATTGTTTTGTTCCCTTCCTAGGAATTTTGTCACTGCAGAGGAAATCCCACGCTGAGGATCTCTGGACCTAGCCCTAACAGAGAATGGGAGAATTTATGGTCAGATCCTGAACATTTTCCCTTCATCAAAGGAATAGGTCCACGGATCCAACCTTGACTGGAAATCCATTAAGGGAGGCCTGTTTAACTTATGGTTAAAGTTCTCTTCTTGTTCATAAAGATTTTTGTTGAATTTTTTTTCTTCGCAAGGTGCTGACACAGAGCATGAGATTAGGTTTTTTTCCCCTTCCCCTCCCCACAATCCAGATTGCAGAAGGGCTAGCTTTGGAAGCATATCAAACCAAGGGGGTCTTGGAAAGGTGAGGGCTAGTCCCTCATCAGCCACCCAATCAGCTTTGATTCTGCCCCTTAAAGATATAGACAGGCAATAATGCATATTGAGGATCTGTGGACCTATCTCTTTGAAGAAGGGAACATTTTCAAGTAGCAACCACAAACTCTCCATTTTAACACTCAGTGGAATTCTGGTAGTAAAATAACCACAATCAAACAGTGAAGAAATGAATTATATCTAGACAAAAATACAGTGACAAGCTATAAAGAAATGCTGTCTGTCTTTTCTTTTTTTGAGTAAAGAACTTGATTGACAGTACAAGGTTATTTTCTTCTGTCATTGTTCTGTCACCAGTATAATTATCAGCTCACTAGTGGTGGGATTTCTAAACTGCAGATCATAAAGAATATTGTTGACTGGAATTAAGTCTTTTGGTTTTTCAACACTTTTAAACAAATCTATTAAATAGTAAGATATTAAAGGAAGTGTTCTGTTTCCACTGAGAAACAAGGGAGGTGAGGAATATCTTTTATTCGATCAACTCCTACTGGTGAGAGAGTCAAGCTTTCAAGCTTACAGAGATCTTCTTCAGGTCTGGATACAATACTGCATGCAACTGTTTCCATTCTCAGCACACTTTGTGTTTCAGAACTTCAAACTAACAAAAACTTCAGAAATATATTGGAAAAGACTCCCACAAACATAGCTAAATTCAGAAGAGACTATGTTAAAGTTTTCCCTAATATCTAGCCTAACTATAAGGATAGTTAAGCACTGGAACAGGTTACCTAGGGAAATTGCGAAATCCCCATCATTGGAGGTTTCTAAAAACAGCTTAGGCACTGGTCAGGGATGGTCTAGGTCCTGCTTCAGCATGGGCAAAAGGGATAGACTAGATGACATTGAAGTCCCTTCCAACCCTATGTTTCTATGATTCCATCTACCACAAACTCTGAGTCTGCATAAAATGGGATCTCACAGAATAAATGATCTTTTTCACTAAAGGCAAATGAGTAAGCCTCCTCTGCCTTATTCAGTCTCCTCTTTACTACATCACAGGTTTCTTTGCAATAATTCCAGAAGTTTGAAAGTTTGTTTGCTTGGTATAATTTAAGATCACTCATATCATATTTATTGAAATGCTATGTTCATTTCAAGCTTCCCTCAGAGTTTTTCTATTAAAACCTTTGGACATGAATATACATATCACAGAATCAGATAAAGTACAGTCAGTAAGGCAAACTGTGACAACATCGAGATTCTGTTCTCACTGCAATGCAGAGGTGAAAGTTAGCCAGTCTGGTCCGGTATGGTGTACTGATCCGGTATGGTGTACCAACAAGATCTGGTGCGCAGTACCAGACTGGATTCCCCAGGCAGCGATTTAAAGGCCCAGGGCTAGAGCCCTGGGCCTTTAAATTGCCTCCAGATCCCCGCTGCTGGAGCCCTGGGGTAGTGGAGGCAGCTGGGAGCTCTGGGGCTCTGTTGGCGAATTAAAGGGCCCAGGGTTCCGCTGTGGTAGGGATGGCTGGGAGTGCCTGGCCCTTTAAATGACTACCAGAGCCCTGCCGCCGCTAGCCCAGGGCTTCAGCAGCAGGGCTCTGGTGGTGATTTAAAAGGCCAGGCGCTTTTTGCTGCCACTACTGCAGCAGAGCCTTGGGCCCTTTAAATCTCCACCAGAGAGCCTTTGGGTAGCAGTGGCAGCTGGGGCTCCATCAGCAACTTAAAGGGCTTGGGGCTCCCTTGCGGTAGCAGGGGCCGAGAGCACCAGGCCCTTTAAATCACCACTGGAGATCCCGGCCCCTGCCACTACCCCGGTGGCTCCGGAAGTGGGGCTGCGGCGGCGATTTAAAGGATCCAGGGCTCTGGCCGCAGCTACCGCCCCAGACACTTTAAATTTCCTCTGGCTTTGGCAGCGGGGCTCCAGCAGCAATTTAAAGGGTCCGGGGTTGTAGCAGCTGCCGGAGCCCTGGGTCCTTTAAATCACCACCCCAGCCCCACTGCTGGAGCCCCCAGGATAGCAGCAGGGGCCGGCGTCTCCAGTGGTGATTTAAAGGGACCGGAGCCCCCAGCTGCAACTACCACAGTGGAGCCCCAGGCCCTTTCAGTTGCCGATGGAGCCCCAGCTGCTGCTGCTACCGCAGGGCTGCAGTAGCAGTGGTTACGAGCACCGGGCCCTTTAAATCACCACCAGAGACCTCAGCTGCTGCTGCTACCCCAGGGGCTCTGGCAGCAAGGCTCAGTCAGAGATTTAAAAGGCTCTGGACTCCCAGCTGCCTCTACTGCAGCTGGAGCCCTGGGCCCTTTAAATCTCGATTTAAAGGGCCCGGGCCTCTAAAGGGTCCACCTCTTCTGCTCAAGACCCTGCCCCCTGCTCAAGACTCTGGCGTACTGGTAAGTCCTTTAAGTTACTTTCAACCCTGCAATGTGATCTATATCCTGATGTTTCACAGATCACAAAGTGACCCTAGATGTACAGTGAGAGGGAAAAGATTCTAAGTCTATATTAGATTTAGCTGAAACTAAACTGTGGGGACAAGGTGATGGAACAGATGAGCTAATCAGTCTTCAGCATCTTGGGGGGACCAGATCAGCTGAAGGCAACTGTCATAAGTATAAAGTAGCCTAGAATTACTGTTTACTTGTAAGGGGTTAAGCTAAAGGTAACCTAACAGGTGGACAACTGAGAAATTCCTCAGGAGACAAAGGATTTTGAGTTTCAGTTTCTCTCTGGGTCTCTTCTCTGTTCAACTCAGCTATGGGATGAACCACACCTATTTCTTTCACTGTAACTATAGATTTCTATCAAGTAAGGTAGTCAGTAAGTTTACCTTCTTTTTATCACTTGGAGGGTTCTCAGGGGTGAGTGTTGGCTGGGTGCTTCTTGAGATTGTAAGATTCAGCAGAGATATCAACAGTGGGAGAAAGTTGCCTCGGGGGAGAGGTTTGGTTTCCTGATTCTTTTGTTGATTATGGTAGATGCTGTTCTATTGATGGTTATAAGGGATTTATTCCTTTCTTTTTTTCTTTTATTAAAATCTTTCTTTTAAGAATCTGACTGCTTGTTTTCCATTGTGTAAGATCCTGGTTTTGGATCGGGCACATCTCGCAGGATCAGGCGAGGCTTTTCTCTCAAGCTTCCCAGGGAGGGAATAAGTTTGGGGGTTTTGTGGAAAGAGAGAGAGGGGCTTCAAGTGGCCCGTGTCCAATAGTTTTTGAGACATTCTCACTTGATGGTGGTGGCATACCAGTCCAGATACAGAAGAAGTTGTGTTCTGGGGAAAAACATTTTAACCCAAGCTGGTAAAATAAGCTTGGGGGGGTTATTTCTTTTTTCATGCGGGTCCCCACATCTGTACCCTAGAGTTCAGAGTGGGGAGGCAATCCTGACAGCAACTTATATGGGAAAACTGGTAGATAGACAGGAAAGAATAGTGACCTTTGCCCTCTAAAATCTTAAAAAGCAGCAGCAGCTGCTGCAGGGTAGATAAAAGAGCTGGCAACCCATCTTCCACTCCTGTCTAGTGCAGCATCCTCCCAAGAGGGTAGAGAGGAGTTGAGATACCTTAGAGAGGGAGACAGAGGGAAACACTAGGGTACAGAGAGGCAGGAAAGGGTTCCCTGGGAAGGCTGAAAGAGAAACAAAAGGTGGGATACCCAAGAGAAAAGTATGGGGAGAGAGGCTCCAGGAGAAGGAGAGGGAGGAAAAGACAATGAAATTGAGTGGAGGACAAACAAGGTGGGAAATAGAGAGATGTGGGAAGAACAGTGGGCAAATGAGAGAGAATAAGGGAAATGAGAAGAGGAGAAAATATAACATGGGAGAGGGCCAAGGGCGAAGAATACAGAATGAGGGGAATCAAAATACAATAAAATAAAAAAGACAGGAGACGAAGAAATTAGGATGATGCTTCTCAGTTACAGAGTTAGGTGTTGTTCCACTGCTGAATGGCTGTTTTCATCAGCAAAATCTGGCCCTGAAGGAGAGGGCTATATTCTAGCATGAGAGGTTTCTGTTGGAGTAGGAGAAGGCCAGCGCTGACCAGAAAATGACCTTTGAGCAACAGGTGAAGGAAAGGAAGGCCTGACTCTAGGAGACTGCCCAAGTGGATGCCAATTATCATTTTGTTCCTCTAACAGACCCTCAGTTCCACAGTAGGGAATAGGGGAATAGACAAGTGGCTTAAAGGTATGTCTGTATCTCTCCAGACACGTCAAGACGACATCTGAGACACTCTGAGAATTGAAAATTCTCCTCTCCATAGAGGTTTCACTTGTAGCAATGCATTCCATGTATAGGGTATCTGTCTGCCAAAGTGCTTTCATTTTGAAGGAAATCTAAAATGTAATAGTTATCCTACAGGCAATGGAAAGAGAGTGGACCTGAGCCATGCCAATTACACTGTTTCTCAGAGGGATCCATTACAAGCACTTAACCTCCTTCAATTCAGCATCATAAAGGCAGTCCGTGTCAAAAGCTGAAAGCCACTAGCTGAATTCTGAGTTACAAATCTTCGCTCTCAAGGATTTGGAAGCGCGGATGGATGACTGATGCCTCCCTTAATGATGAGGAAACTTCTTTGAAATGTTAAAATTCATCCTGCATGTTCCATACTTATCTATTTGTACATGATTCATAGGCAACTAATGATGAATGCAATGTACAGAAATAAACAGTTATAGTAATATTTATTTTGCAAAACCACTATCTTTTTTCAGAAAAAGGAAATGATCATAAAAATTAATGAAAACTCTTCTATATATTACCTTGGATTTAAATTGCTTTTTATTCCCCCCAAGTTGTATTCATTAATAAGAATGACTGCCTACTGGTAATTAGGTCTTTATAGCTTTTCATACATCTCTGTCACTATACTCTTGGCAAAATAATGGGAGAGGGCAGCTATGAGGGACGCTAGACCGACTTTGGGGAAATGGGATTAACTCTTCAAGTTCATGGGAAGACGATAAGCCTCCCTCTTAGCCCTTCGAATGCTATTTCTCCAGCCTGCAGGCTGGAAGAGAGGTGGTGCTAGGCCAACCACAACCCTATGCATAGCATTATAGCAATTGGAGATGTGTCATCACAGATTCCAAGGCTCCTCTTCCCATTCTGTGCTGATCTATTTGACTCTGATACGGGTCTACCCTCAGTGGATTAGAAGATGCAGAGGATAGGCCACCTTGCAATGCCAGCCCCATCAACAGGCCCCACACAGCCCCAGATTGGGGCGTAACAGAGATCTTGACCCCATGGACGAATTTACACCAGGGGTTGGATTGTAGCATACAGTCTCACATTGCCTTGGGAAGGAACAATAGCTAAAGAACACCAAAGAACACAGGAAGAGTTAACTGCAATGTGTGTTGAGGACTGTGCTGAATTGCATGCTATCACTTCACTACCCTGCTCCTGCTTGCAGGTTAGGATGCTCTGTAGGGAAGTATTCAAGGTGGATCTCAGCAATGAGTCAGGGTCAAGTAGTCTAGGACAAGGTGGGGTGAGTTGAGCCTCACAGTTTTAGGGAGCAGCCTGCTTTGTCTCTTTCTATTTGTGGTTCTTGTGTGTTATTCTGAATTCTAAGTAATAAAGCAGTGTTGCATTGCAACCTGCTAGCAAGAGTATTTTATGTTTTTTGATCTAACTTCTCTGTACTGATGCCATGAACATAACATCAACTATTGGACCTTCCTTGGCTAGGGTGCAACATCTGTTTCCCTCTGTCCAACAGCCACTACTCTGAAGCTAATTCTTATGCTATCGAAGAGTGGCTCGTTGCACACCTTCCTTTCTTAGACATTCCTGCAGTGGTGAGGCCCTAGCTCTCTTAATGTGCATGACTGCAACTCACATGTCCTGCGACAGCTTGAATAACCACAGCATGGGATAGGGAAGAGGATTAGTAAAGTCTTGTTGCATCTTTCTGGGAAGATATATTTTGCAGCCAAGATACCTGAACTCCAAATCAATGCACTTTGCCTGAGTAAGAAGTGCATGATCAGGCCCAAAACAAATTGACCCTCAGAACCTTAAGATAGGCTGAATTTTTCCAACAGAAAAGTTATGCTTGTGTCTGTAATTTGAGTCAGCACCTCTCTCAACAGTATAAATCTTCATTTTTTCTATCCCCATGACAATTATTCTAATAGGATTTAAATAAATCAATGTTTGGCAGAAGCATGTTAAAACTGGACTATGGAAGTGCAAACAAAGGCAGAATTTTTTTAATATCCCTGTTGAATTCAAAAGCAACTGAAGACATTCACTCAGACTTTCAACAACAAAGAAAAAAATGTTTTACATCAGAGATCAAGCATGGAAAGTTTCAGCCCCAAACATGAATATTCTAGAGAATGTTATGAGTGTTTGAAAGCAGCAGATTATACTTATAATGAAACCCTTTGGAAACCTTAGGACCTGATCCTGAATGAGTCTTGCAAACATCTCTGAGAACCCACAACTGTCATTAACTTCAATGGCAGCTGAGATGGTCAATGTCTCACTGGATTGGGCTGTTAATTATAGCTGAATTCTCAGTGCCTGCTGTAATAAAACTATTGCTGTACCCTGGTACATGACCTCCTGGTCCACTTATTGGTGGACTAGCATAAGCAAGCATGGTCCTCAAAATAATGATGCAGGAAAGCTCTTAGTAAATAGAACTATTTATTATTTCTACCTATAACTGTCAGAGAGTACTGAGAAGAGATGACCAAAATATGGGGAAATGAACAATTTCAAAGTTGAACCCTGTGAAATGGGAACAAGGGACCTATTTTCCATGATATTTTTACCAAAAATCAGCATTCAAAATCATTATTGAAAGATTTAATTTACTGTAAAACTATGTTTTCTTACTGCCATGTGGGTTTTCAGCAAACAATCATATTTTGACAATTACAATAAAATGTCAACTTCAATTTCAAGTAACTAAACCTCATTCCAAAAGCCCTGGGGAACCTCAGTGCTGCTCTTTCTCTCCAAACTCATCCACCATCCTACAGCATCAAGCTCTAAAATTTTAAGTTCCTCGGTGCAAGGACCATGCCTTCACTTTATATCTCTTACCACTACAGAAACAAATAATAAACCCACAAATAAGATTTTATCCTGAAAACAACTTTGTTGGTTCAGATGTATTGTAACTTGCTGAGAAGAACTTTTATAAGGTCACAAGATGCATTTACCTTGCAATAGAGCTGGGAAAATAACTAACCTGTCTCCTGGGGCAGGAATTTGACCTGGGGTCCCTCTCCCCTCTAGGAAAAGCCCTAATCACCAAGCTGTAGAGTCATTCTTATTCCATGACTGACTAGCCAATAATTTATACAAAGCGGAACCACTTCAATAGGAAAGATGGAGAAAGCTCTCACCCCAAAAAACCTGGGAATTAAGGAATTCACCTAAGAGATGGGAGACTTAGGTTCCAATCCTTGTTCTAAAGTGGGCATTCAAATATGGTTTCCCATTACCCGGGTGAGGGCTCTAACCCCAGGTTAAAAGTTGTAAAGAGAGCACCAACACCACCATCCCTTCCTCCAAAGAAGAAAAAATCTGACCAAAATTATTCACCATATTTGTGACAAATGCACAAATAATTTAGGGTCAACCAAAACCACAATTTCTGGTGAATAAACTATTTGGCTGAAAAATTTCACCAAGTTCCACTTGCAATTATCTCAGAGGTCAGTTTTTTCTATTCCCTTTCCTATTGTCTTATTCCTACATGGTACTTTTTTTCTTTATGCATAACATTGGTGCAATTTCCTCAACTAAAATGTACAAGAAGATGAAGTGTAATTTGTTATACAAAAGCAATTAAATAGCATCCTGCTACCACAGCACAGATGCAGCAGTAATTGAATGATCAAGTCCTTTCTCTGTACATAAAATACTGAGGAGCAAAAAGAACTAAAAGATAAACAACTTAAGACTACCTTTTTTTCCCCCTTCCTATTCCAACTCCCCAGTAACACCTGTGTTCAAAGAGAATGAAAATGGGATACAATTTGACCAAAATGGGTCATTTTAACCTTCTGCTATGATGGCCTCTATTCACTGTTTCATATTCAAGTAATGGAAACATTAATGGTCTTAGAAATATGTGCATTACTGAAAAAACCAACTCTCCTTTTTTACAACTATATTTATTAGGTTAGGTCCAAAATCTGACTGGTTTCAAAACTGTCATAATCATCCTCTGGGGATTTTAAATATCCAGACCAAAAAAATCCACTTTAATCGAGGAACAAAAATAAAATACCACAGCTGTGTCTGCTCTCTTCTCTATCTGCAGAGTGTACTTGCACTTTCATGCAGGTGGACTTGAACTAATCGAGTGAAATTCACATTAGCTCCAGCTACAGCATAAACATACTCTCCCTATGACTGTAATTATTTTAGCAAGATGCACAAGAAGAAACAATGTGACTTTTTCCTAAAATCTCACTATCAGGAGTTTATTAACAAACAATATTCCCAAATACTGGAGCAGATTCAGTCCCAGGTTCTTAAGTCTTCTCCAAACAGAAACCTGGATATAGAGCCTCCAGTGATGGTCCAGTGAGGTCCACAGAGAAGGGATTTGCAAAAGTTCCACGCACCTCCCTCTCTGCTTGGGAGCCCAGTGTCAGCTAACACAGCTCCAGAGTGAGTGGCACTGACTTGTGAAAGGACATTGCCAGAGTACCTTGGAGATGTGCAGATTCAGTATACCCCCTTGCACTGGTGTGATTTCTAAGGAAAAGGAAAGCTACCTTCCTATTGTTTGCCAAATGACACCTGAGAAAGGGCTTTCATAAAATGGTAAGTATTCGGGCTGGTGAACAGGAAAGAGATCTTATTCCTGTATGTAGGATTTAAGTTCACGATTGGTTAGGTTAGATATGCAAGCTATATTTTGAGTGCGTTCTTATTGTTTTTACCTATTCATATGCAATACGCAATACAGAGAATGCAAAAAAATGAGAGCAATACAAGTGGGAGAATACCCGTGAAAGGCATCTTCTGAGAGAGATGCAAACAATTTCAGTCTGCTCAACTTGACAGATGAATTGGCATTAGCTGAAGAGTGATGGGCCAGATCTTCAGCGGCTATGTCAGTGTAGTTCCATTAACGTCAGTAGTGCTATAATAATTTACACCAGTTAAGAATCTGGCCCCTAGTGTTTAATATCTGATTACACTGGTGCAGTGTTTCTTGTGGTTTTCATCCAGTTCAGGAATACCATTCATGGCTAAGTAACCACTGAGACGGTGTTTCTTACAGTATGCAGCTGTACTGTATAACAAAGCTACCATAGAATAATGTATTTGCTATTGGCTTTTCAAAAATTGTTGCCAAAAGGCCTCTGTTCTTATTTGGAATTAACTTTATTTTAGTTTAGAGAATAAATAAAAAGGATCCAAACCTGAGATATCTATAGCTTTTGCCATTCTATAGATCAAACATGGTTCTGTTAAATTAATAAACTTCTCATTTTTTCCAACTTTGCTGGGCAAATAATGTAAATATAGTAGGAATAAGTCTGTAAACATTTATGATAAATGGTAAAAAATAATTTAAAAAATGTCTTTGTAGACTGACAGGTTACATGCAAAGCTTCAGTTTGAAATGTTTTCAAATATCTGAGGTTTAAATCCTAAATACACAAGTTCATAAAAAAATTAGGAAGGACATGGCATAATAAAAACTAAAAAGAATAGCTACCACGCAAACTATCTAGCTATTTTTCAAATCTAAATGTCTCTGCCATTTCAAAGTATGCATTTCCCCCTCTCTCTCCTCTCCAATATACTAAAAAACAACACCTTTCATTAAGGAATTTATCCTGATCGCAGATGAATCACCAACACTGGAATGATTTCTGTTCCTGAAGAAAAGTTGCTTGATTGGGGCACTGTAAGCTTCTAAAACACATTTACAGTCAGGTAAGTGCAATATGTCTAACATGCTTGTGTTTAAAAGCAATAAAGATGAGACATTGCTTGCCTGATAGTTTTAAATCTATGCACCTGTGTTTTATATACCTGATTGCAAGTACAATATATTTTTAAAAGCACATTTCTGGTGCACTATGCAGCACGTTACATGTATTTACCATACAAGCCTCCTTAGACACACAGGCTAAAACCCAATGTAGGGGTATGTATGGGCTGGGAAGGACTGAATTATATAGGACATCTATGCAGATGAGCCATGGCTGGCACTAAATGGTAGAGGGAGGAGAGGCAGAACCATCTAGTGTGACCAAATGTCCTGATTTTATAGCGACAGTCCCGATTTTGGGGTCTTTTTCTTATATAGGCTCCTACTATCCTCCACTCCCTGTCCCAATTTTTCACTCTTGCTGTCTGGTCATCCTACTTCCATATTCCCCCACACTCAATTCTCAAATACCTGCCTCAGGCAAAGCTCTTCTACTCAGGCTTTGCTTGTGGGATCATGATTTAGACATGATTTAGATGATTAAGCTTTCGTTCGATTAAAAATGAAGCCTTTGAATCAGGGAGATGAGATGTTCACATATACATCCTCAATTGCCATCAATTCAACATACTGTGTTGTACTGTGACTCGAGGAAAAACACACTGGGTAGGATTAGCCTGGATTCTTCAGACCACACACCACCATTTTGCCTCTTTCCTAGCCCATGCACACTCTAGTATCCTCCAACTGGCAAAGCAATCATTTATTCCTGCTCCTCTCACTTACACTCAGGTATCAAATACCAACGCAACAGACTTGATCCTACAGGGATGCACATCCAGCAAGGTAAGAGCACAGAGAGCACAGGCAAACCCATCCCTGCATTAAATGAAAAAACTACTGTGCAGCCGTCTATTTACTTCTACCTGGTAACAGAACTGAGGCCAAAAAAGAGAGCCTGTAATTAAGTGCTTCACTAGTATGATGTAAATATCACCTAAATCTGCATCTCCTCAGACATATCCATCCTCTGTCCATATCCTACCACTTTGTTACCATGCATTTTTATGGAAAAGGTAGTGGGTGAGAAAAGATCTTGGGGCTCGCTTCTTTATAGTGAAGACTATGCCTAGTGTTTCAAGTCTATTTGCACACATGTATAGCTTCCACTATCACTTGTGCTGGAAAGTAACAACCCTGCACACCCTACTGCACAGAAGGGCTTGTGGGGTCTAGGTCAAAGTGTTAAAACCTTTTCGTTTCCTCAACTAGAAGTTGGCACAAAAGTCTGAAGTTTTAAAAAACAATCTGTGGGACAAATTCTGCCTTCATTTATGATGGTGTTAATCTGGAGTAACCCCAATGCGGACAATAGAGTTATTTCAGATTTACACCAGTATAACAGCAGAGTTTGGTCTGGTTCACCCAATATAAAAATGTTACATAGCACTCTTTTGGTTTGGAGATGTTTTGAAAACAAGGAAGTTTGTGGGGCAGGCAACTTGTGCAAATCAAATTTCAGCCAGAGGTAATTAGAAAAAATAATGTACAATCTCTTGAAAATCATAGCTTATAATAGAAACTGAGAAGACTCTTCACTATGTGACATTGCTGGGTGCTATACTAATACTTTAAGACCCAAAGGCTTAATATTGGTATCTTCCTAGGAAGTGTAAAGCAGGCTGGTGGAAAATCAGGAGTGGATGCTATCTGCAAGCAGAAGGATTAGCAATGGTTCTCCCATGAGAAAACATTGAGGGTTACTTGTATTTAACAAAGGAACTAATGACTCGTCTGCAAAATATATCTAAAGAAAGAAAAAATAATTAATAAATTAGAAATGGATACCAACCATTCTTTTTCACTCCCTTGTGAGGATTATGTATAATATATATATATATTCCAGGAGGATAGAATAAGGTAAAAAGAATACATTTAAAACTGATGTGTAATAGGGAATCCCCTGAAACTTAACTGAACTGCTCCCCCTTGAATCCTCACTTCCTCCACAGAGACCTGCAGCAGCACCACACACAATAGACAGATGAATGCGCACACACCTAGACTCTTCTGGGACTGGGCACTCACTTGACATCTCATACCTGCTGACACTGTATGATATTCTGTCTGAATGAACACTTGTTGCTGAAGTCATTAATCAGGCAAAATTCCCATTAACTTTAGTGGAAGTTTTGCCAAAGTGAGGAATCCAGGGCCAAAGTCACTGGCAGTTGAGAGTCCTTGACATTTTTAGAGAGTTAGACTCTAAGATTGTAAACTACCTGTGGCAAGTTTTTGATTATATATGTACAGCACAATGCAATGTGTGGTGTTAATAAATAATAATCCATAGCAGAATATTTGTTGGTTGGAGAAATCTCCTCTTATTGGAAAATGTTTTCTATAAGAATCTGATCTTACATTATTTTTCAGCTGTATATCAATGAAATCAAATATTTGTATTAATTAGGTCACTATTGTAAAATAAAACTAACTGAATTTAATGTTTTTGTTGTCTTTCCTCTTTTGTTATTTCTTTCCCAAAGTTCTCTCTCCCTGGTATGCAGCACCTCTAAAAATCAGGTCACTTATTCTGGGGGACTAAATTATAGTGTTAGATAGCTATGTAAAGTTACCCTATTTTGAAAAGTATTGCCTAAGTTATTTGCCTGAGGACATACAGAATCAGTGGCAGTTTCACGAATAGAAACGATGCCTCCTGACTGACTGCCCAGTACAGTATGGTTTACGGGCCATAAAAACATTTGCATGTGAAAAAGCACACAGTTCATTTTGTGGGTATAATCAAAATGACAAACCCACCTGTATGTAATTATCGCCTACAAACTACTTCCACAAAGGGATATTTCTTTAGAATTATGGCACAAAATTGTTTGTTTTATGACATGCATCAGGAAGGATGTGTTAAATTATAGGCAGTTACACCAAACAGCAACAAATTTGTATTGCAGTCATTTAAAATAGGATATACATTTATTTACAGTCTCTGACTCTGGCCTTCTATATTGTATTTGAAATATAACAAACTGCTATCAATAATAGCATTAAAATGCTAACTATACCTTACAAATGTATTTTTCAGATATACAGATTTGTACATTATCCGAAATTCTTCCTCTTTTTGAGCATCCAAGATGATTGCTTAAGGACAGTTAGGTGCAGTTTTCTTATAAAGAAATAATTACTATTTTGTGGATACAATTACCAGCTGTAATATTCAATACTATAGGAGAGCTAATGATTATGGTTATGTCCAGTAACTAGTTACGGATCCAAACAGCCCCAGATTTTTAGAGTATTTGAAATGTGAATCAAGGTACAAATTGTATAGCTTGGATCCATCTCTAATATTTATGCAGGATACATTTTAATAGTTCACCTCCATAGCTTTAACAGCTGTCCTTTACAAGTAAGGCTACGTATCAGTCATGGGTATTTTTAGTAAAAGTCATGTACAAGTCACGAGCAGTAAACAAAAATTCATGACCTGTGACCTGTCCATGGCTTTTACTATGAACCCCTAACTAAAACTTGGAAGGCCACAGTGGAGGTGGCCCCTGCTGGTGCTGGGGGCAGGGCAGCAGTGCATGGCCCAGGACTCCTGCTAGTGCTGTGGGCGGGGGGAGCTCAGGCTGCAGCGTACGGCCTAAGACCCTCATTAGTGGTTGGAGGGGGTTTGACGGGGCTGGCAGGGGCTCCCTACCTGGCTACACATGTCCCTGCAGCTCCTAGGTGTGGAAGGGCCAGGGGTCTCTGCATGCTGCTCCTCCCATGAGCGCTGGCTACGCAGCTCCCATTGGCTGGGAACCACAGTCACTGAGAGCTGTGGGGGCGGGACCTTCAGTCACAGGTAACATGTGGAGCCCCCGCCCCTCAGCCTAGGAGCTGCAAGGCCATGCCAGTGGGAGGCAAGAAGTACCCCATCCCGAAGTAAGCACCCTTCCCACACCCCCCAACCTCCTGCTCCCACACACCCAAACTGCTGCTGCTGAACAAGTAACAGAAATTCACAGAATCTGTGACGTCCATGACAGACTCTCAGCCTTACTTAAAAGTGCTTATTAGATAAATCTGCCAAAATATGTGAGATTTATATTTCGCATATATATAATTTAAGGATACATTTAAGACACATCTGGCTTCAAGACTAAGCTTGATAAGTTTATGGAGGGGATGGTATGATTGGGATAGCCTCATTTTGGCAATTAATTGATCTTTGTCCTGTGATGGGATGTTAGATGTTGTTGGATCTGAGTTACTACAGAGAATTCTTTCCTGGGTATCTGGCTGGTGAGTCTTTCCCACATGCTCAGGGTTAGCTGATTGCCATATTTGGGGTCAGGAAGGAAATTTCCTTCAGGGTAGATTGGCAGAGGCCCTGGGATTTTTCACCTTCCTCTGCAGCACAGGGCAAAGGTCACTTGGTGGAGGATTCTCTGTACCTTGAAGTCTTTAAACCATGATTTGAGGACTTCAATAGCTCTGACATAGGTTAGGGGTTTATTACAGGAGTGGGCAAGTGAGATTCTGTGGCCTGCATTGTGCAGGAGGTCAGACTAGATGATCATAATGGTCCCTTCTGACCTTAAAGTCTATGATTCTCAGGTTTTCTCTGTTGCTGTCCCTTACCGTACCCGACTTTAACCTGAAAGTCAGTCCTGGTTGATTCTTTTTTGCTTTATTTTTACACTGAAGGTCACCATTTACTACTTTTCCATCTTCACTCAAACCTGCCGTATATGCATTAACCATTGCTGATCCTTACTTCTAACATTGTGATGATGGGATACATGCATTAGCCCCACTGGGATGACTATTCAGGCTGTCGTCTGAGCTATCCTGCAAGGTGAGCTGGAAAAAAAAAGTGGCCTGTAAAATTCTGCATGCTAGATCTAGTGTGAAAGACAGTGAAGAAAGGCCCAGTGATATTAATTATTTGTAATATGCATATAGGGTGGAATTCTGGCACCACTGAATCAACAGGAGTTTTGCTACTGACCTCAATGGAGCCAGGATTTCATCCACAATATACAGTGTGGCTTGCAATGAGCATTAAAATAGCATTATGACAAGCTTCATAGCTACTTACTGTTTTTACCTCAGTCCTGAAAACACTTGCACAAGTGCTTAGTTTTCTGCACGTGAGTAGTTCTATTGAAGCCACTATTATGTTCACAGAATTAAAGTATGTGCGTAAAACTATACAGAATTAACATCCAGGAGCATTAGCCACTTTTCAAATTGAAGGTGAAAGCTCCAATAATTTACCTGTTATTCAAAATAGTAAGACAGCCTAATCAATGCAATAAATTTATCATTTGCATTAGAGCATAAAAAACATATCAAATGTCAAATACTGGTGGTTTGTTTTTCTGTAATTAAAATATGTCAATTGAAAATGTTGTCCAAAAATTGTCATCTGGGCTAAGTATAGGCATGCCAAATTTAAGCCCAATGAGAATTAAAATGAGATTTAATAATGGAAACACTGTCAGATCCTTAAATATACCAGAGCTTCCAGGCACTGTTATACTACTAGCAACAGTTGTTTGCAGATGTTGTTGTCATTTTAATCATCTAGTTAACAGAATTAGCAATGATCTACCGCTGTCTTTAGTATTCTGTTCACAAACTGTTCTGTTTTGAAAAGATGAGGACAGTCATGACAGTTTAATAGAAAAACTTCAGAACTTTTTTAAAAATTATCACTCGCAGTATTTAATGTGAAGTGCTGATAAAACTGTATTAAAATTTTTATTTTAAAGAACATTTTCCTTCTGTTTTACTGCAATTTTTATCCCAAAGGAAAATCAGAATATTTACTTTACATCATCGTTATTACCAGATATGCTTTCATAGTAATCCACTTATTACCTCTTACATGCATTACAGTTGTTACATGTAGTGATCAATTGTATATCAAGCACATCTTAAAAAGCCTATAACAATGTGACTGAGCATTGACAAGGTGCCCAACAGATTTATACAAATACCGTGAAACTGTCATCTAAATGAAACCCATATTATTGTTTTACTCATAGGCAAAAATAAATTATTTCTAATCTAGATTTTGCTTGTTAAAGAGTCTAATCTAAGATGCCTTCCTGATATGCAGTAAGAGGCCAAAATAGACCATATATTCTAAAAATTATGGCCAAAATTTTCTAACTTGGCTGCCTTAAGTTGGTCACCTAAATCATCTTTTAGGCACCTATTACTATTATTATTAATCATGTTTGTTTATTACAGTAGTTCCTAAGGATCAACCAAGAATGGTACCCCATTGTGCCAGGCACTGTATAAGCACAGAGTAGCAGACAGACCCTGCCCCTAAGAGCTTACAAACAAATAGACCTGTTTTGAGAGGAGCCAAGAACCTGCCACTGTTACAAATCTGAATGGCAATTGAGTGTTCAGCATCTCCTAAAGCCAACCTGCTTCTTTGGCTGTCCAACTTCAGGTGCCAGCCTTTGAACATGCAGGCCATTGGCTAGCCTGCCAACCTGTAATGCTAAAATTAAAGTAACACATAAAAGTGCTCTTGCTAATTTCTTTGTCCAGGTCTTAAACAAAATATCAGTTTGGAACCATAATTGCAAGATTAATGCACCCTTAATTCTGATTGTAGGATCCTCAGCACGTCACAGATTGTGTACTTAGGTCCCATTTCATTAAGATATTTAAATGTGTGCATAATTTTAATTATGTGTGTGGTCCCACTGACTTCAAAGGGAATACTCACACTGAAAATTACATATGTGCTTAAATGCCTTGCAGAACTGAAGCCCTTGTCTCTTAGAAGAGTCTCAAATTCTTTAAGAACTAAACTTTTGAAAAATTACCTCTCTCTCTAAACTGTTTACATCATTACACACTCGATCTGCTGTAGGATTTACAAAGGACCCATGTGGGCACTGAACTAGATGTGGTTTGCCAAATGCACGCCACATCACTGAGATGAGAGATTCTTTGCAACACTTCTGTGATCTGATGTAACAACTAACCAGCTGAGGGACAATGAAGAATTTGAATGCAAGAAGTAATCAAATTAAGCTGACCATGCTAATATTAGTTTGTCTGGCCAATTATCAAAACTACACTATGTACAGTGCTTTAGTAGAAATAGCCTCTCTGTTTTTAAATTACACCAACTCAGGCACCCTAAAGAAACATCACTCCAGAAGGCAAAGATATGTACAGCATGTTTTTCATTAAAATATCTACATAGAAATACGTAGAGCAGTGGTTCCCAAACTGGGATTCGTGACTCCCTGGGGGTACATAAAATGTTACAGGGGGTTCTTAAGAAAAAATTCCCTAATGGCAGACGGAGCTGTCCCTAGAGATCCCCGGCAGCATGGGGCCAGCAGCCTGGAGTCCCTGGACTTCCAAGAGCTAAGCAGGTCACAACAAGCATATCTATCACACTGAGGAGATTTAAACTCTAAGACTCCTTATAAGAAATGGAAAGGGAGGTGGATATTTTTTTGTTGTTTTTAAAATTAAATAGGCAGCTAGTACTGTTTTTAAAATTATTATGAAGAACAAGTTTAAGCTTTGTTGTAATGTGAGTTGTTTGCCTTGACTGCTCAGGACCTGAATGCTTGTGTATGAGGAATGATTTGAGTTGGCTTCTTAAATACCTTCATGCCATTTCATATCTGATATCCTTGATGAAACAGAGGAGCCTTGTCTTGTCACAGACTTAATCAAAGTGATACAAGCTACGAAAATGAGATCTTGGAAGAGTGTTGCCATTTTCATAATGTAATAAAAATACTGTATTGATAAATAATAAATAATAATACCTAGTGTGCAATAAACATGTCATAAAACAAATTTTATATTTGAAAGATCAATGTTTTTCTAATTTATACTCAGGTAAAGGAGAAAATCCCTGGAAATTTTCATTGTTAGGAGGGGGTTTGCGAGACTTAAAATTTTAGTGAAAGGGGCACTCAGATTGTTAAAGTTTGGGAACCACCGATGTAGAGCTAGAGAGATTTGGGATTTTTAATAGCAAATCTGCAGCATACAACTATGGGCTCTGTTCCTTAAGCAGCTCCAAAAAGCCTCACGCAGACAAGCACAACCCCTGAGGGAATGTCAGAATAGCAACTCCTACATACTTCCAAAGGGGGCTACATGTGTTCCCCACTGCAATGATTTTGACCTATGGCTAGTATAGGTGTGGGTGGGGCCATGGCCTTGTTCCCTATCAGGAATCTAATGCCTCACACTAAGGCTATCCCTACAGTAGCACAAGTGATAGCATGGGCTAGCTGTGCTGAGTACAGGCCTGCCTAAACACCATGTGTTCAAGGTGGCAAGCCTGCGTCGATGCTCACTGCTGCCTGTGCAACCATGGTTATACTACTATTTTTTAGTGTGCTAGCTCAATGAGAGTTAATATGAAAATGTCTACGTGAACTGGGAATCACACCCCTAGTGTTGCTATATACCAGGGATGGTAAAACTTACTGACTGTCCAAGCCACATACAGCAATCTTCAGAATTTCAACAGCCAGGGCACTTCTGCCAAGGCTCTGGGCTTCTGCTCAGTGGGGAGAATGAGCTGGGGCTTCGGATGACACATTGGGGGTGGGAATGTGTGGTCATTCCCCCACTCTGGAGTTTTGCCAGGGTTTGCTGGCCCTGCTCAGTCACCTGATACATGGCAGCTGCTGGAACGGGCAAGGTGGGAGCTGCAGCCATGAGGACAGGCAGCAGCAAATTGCCAGGAGAGCTCCCCATGGAACTAAAGCAGTGGGCTCTCCCTGCAGCTCCCAGCTTTTTGCTGCTACCTCTCCACAAGGGGAGCTAACACCTGGGAGCTGCATGGAGGGGCCAATGAGAGTTAGAGTGAGTATGTGCCAGGAGAGGGCATGACTCAAGGTATGGGGGGTGTACCTTTAATTTGTACTCCCCAGTCTTATCGGGCACCAGTCATCTCTGGTGAAAGCCCCTAGCCTCGTCACCCTGTCACAGGGCAGAAGCCTTGAGCCTTCCTCCACCTGTCTGGTAGGTGGAGAATGGAGGCGACACTGCAAGCCACACTAACTCTAAAAGAGCCGGATGCAGCTTGTGAGCCACAGTTTGGCCACCCCTGCTATATACCCTCCCCCGCCTTCTTTCATTTTGGGCATGCAAAAAGTAGGGTTATGGCTACTCTTTGCAGACATATTCAGGAAGGAGAAAGATTCCTTCTGCCCTGAAGCAGCTAACCTCTCTGGCCTCAAGGAGGGTCACTGCCTCACTTCCTCTCTCCTTGGAAGTGTAGGTTATCCCGGAGACTAAATGGTGGGGAAAAAACCCTCCTTCCCTTTTAGAGTGAATGAAAGGCCATCAGCTCTCTTCCCAGATTCCTGCACCATTATTCACTTGCTTCCAGGGAGAGGGGTTGAGACGGGGATCTATTTCCTCAGGTTCTTCACTCTGCTCTGGGCCTCACAAAAAACAAATTCAGACATTCTCTTCCTGGGTTTCTTTCCTCCAGCCAAGAGTCTTTCCTCATAAGTGCTCCACTGTGTTCTGCCCCTGTCACAGCATTGCCAACTCCACACAGTCAGAAGTCATGAGATTAGCTTGAAACGCCTGAGATGTTTTTTAAAATAATAAGTTCGGGTTTTAGCTATTTGCCTTCTACTTTCTGAGTTATTTGACAGTTTTAGGCACCTTAGTCCAAGTTGTAGGCACCAGTGAAATCAATAAAACACCCACTCAGCTACTGCTTAACACTGTAGGCACCTAAACTCATTTGGTGCCTAGATTTTCACTGTGAAGTTCCTTAGGTACCTATGTTTCTGCCTCTGGACAAGAGCACTGCTGCCTCCTTGTAGTTACCCTGTCTCCTGCCTAACCCCCAGTGCAATACACAAGAGGGGAAAGAGAACTGTTCCTCCACCTAGCTTACCTGTGGGGTTTGATCCAGTAGGCATGCCAGAGCATGGCAATCACAAAAAAATGGCATGGCTGAGCAGGGGAAGATACCAAAACTCCCTTATAAAAATTAGCCCACTGGTTAGGTTAGTTATCTAGGAGCTGGGAAACCATGGTTCAAGTCCCCTTTCCACCTAATGAAGAGACGGGCTTTGAACCGGCATCTCCCATCTCTGCAGTCATTACCCTAACTTTGGACTCTGGGATCTTATGATGTGGGGCTCAATCTCTACTGAAGCTGTTCCACTTTAATTAAATAATTGAGAGAATCACTCTATACTCCAGTGGCTAGGCCATTCACTTGGGAAGTGGGAGATCCCATCTCCTCATCGGGTTGAGGGGGAGGTTTCCCACATCCCAGGTGAGTACCCTAACTACTGGAGTAAAGGTTAAAGATGCTCCTTCTCTTCCCTCCTTTTCCAGTTGTTTTGTGTGGAGTTAGGCTTTGACCTAACTCCTTCTTACAAGAAAGAGCTTAAATGCTTGAGCCACATGATTCAGGAGAGGGTTCCTACTGCTCTCCTGTTCATGGATCACAAGCAGAGATCGGCCCCAGTCTGCTCCCTAGACTTATTTCCAGGAGAGGGATGGCACTTTGGACACACCTCTCATTGGTATCTCTCATTGGCTAACTTAAGCAGCTCCCCACCTATCATAGTGGTTTTGTAGATCCCATTCTTAGGCACCATTCATCAGATAAGGAGTCTAGGCACCTTACTCATGCTTTGTGAACCTCAGTGTTGTTCCAGTGATATTTTTAGGCACCTAAAGGTTAAGCATTGCAACACCTATGCTCTCTTTTGTATCCAGGCCAGAGAGATTCCAAGTAAGTGACTTGCCCAAAGCCATACAAGAAGTTTGTGGCAGAGCCAGGAATTGACTCCAGATCATCCTGAGCTCTATGCAGTCCTTGAACCACAAGCCCATCCTTTTTTTTTCACGATACAAACAATATTTAATGTTCTTTTTAAAAAAAAATATTTTGACACCTTCCACTCACCTATATATTTATTCTATTTTATTGGACTGGATGAATCAGAAACTAGTTCACAGAAAGTTTTCCATTGATATTACTAACCAATGCACTCATAGATTGTGTTTCCTTTATACCAAAAGCCTACGCAGTAGAGATTGGAGTTAATGAAACATACTCTCACCACTGGGGGGTGTCCCTCTTGGGGAGTGAGATGTAATTAGGTAGGGAATTGTTCAATAATCAGTGTCTGAAGCTGAAAATTGGAATAGCTTGAGGCTTAGTACCAGTGAGACATCAGAGTTGTCCTAGTTCTTTTGAAAGGTCATACTTTAGGAGGAGATGACATATTCTTCCCGTTTAGACATTACACAGTGAAACAATCAATCATTTCACATGAAGCAGTCAGGGGGACCAGATCTAAGACATATGACATCATAATAACCTAGTTAGGGTAGTTATATTTAAACTCAAAATAAAAATGGATATATTTTAAGTGACTTTAAATGCAAAAAATCAAAGCCTCATTTTTCATCATTAGCCAAAAACTAAATAAAAAGATGGGTGAATAAATCTTCAGCTACTCCATGCCTTTCAGCTTCCACTAGTGTCTTTGGGAATTGCAGGTGCTCTGCGCCTCTCACGTGGTGCATGGCAGTTCAAAAGATCATGTCCTAATGTTGTTACTAGGTCGGCGTTCGTTTTTCCTTAGTAAATGAAATACAGTGTATCTGAAGTGAGAGCTTCTACACAGAAGCAGAGTGGGGAACTAAATCTGGGTCTTCCACATCCTAGGTAAATGCTCTAACCACTGGGGCAAATTTACAAGGAAGGTAGAACCACCTCCTCCACTGTTGTTTCTTGCAAAAGAAGCAGGCTTAAGATCCCCTCTACCCTCTGCATTCCCGTTTACTCAATCCACCCCTCATGTGCTGACCTTTGTGGAAACCATTCTTAGGTTTCTGTTTCTCCCCTTGCACTGTATAGAGATCCTAGGTGCCTACTCATGCTTTCTGTATCCAGTGATTAAGTTCACAAAAGTTAGGCATTACATTACATCACCTGAGTCCCTGCTTTGACCCAGGCCTAAGTGTGTTGTTCAAGGTAGCCAGGAATTTGTGTCAGAGAAGAAAATGCATTCAGGTCTTCTGAGTCCTGCATCCAGTGCTTAACACAAGATCATCGTGCCTTTAGTTATCTGAATCAGATCACCCATCATGCTTTGGGAATGTATGGATTCAAACTGCAGCCAGCCTGAAAAGCCATAGTGTGAGAAATCAAAACACCACAGGCAAATACCTCCAAATCTTATCATGTGAATTTTAAAGAAACTTTTCACCATAAAAGTGCATCATGCTAATGAAGGCTCCAATTTAGCAAAATTCCACTGAAGTCAATATCACACACTTAAGTAGCTTGCTGAGTTGGGGCCTATTCCTAAACAGGAAAAGATAAAAAAAGACCAAAAAAAAAAAATTACAGCCCCAATCAAAGTAATTGCACTGGTTAAAAAAAAAAAAGTGTTTAAAACAGGTCTTAGCTTTGTTAGATAATCTATCTGGATTGGGGTTTAGCCAGATTTGCTAAAATTTCTTGGGACATTTACTTGCCCAAAATCTTCTACTGTTGAGTGCTGTCCTTTGCCCCAATAATTTTATTGTGTGTTTGAACTTCATGACTTTAGCTTGGAGTTTCAGAACGGAATGAGACAAAAACCTCAGAGTGAAACTCAGTTAGAGCCACCAAGCTTCACCTGATTTCATGTTGAAACCATGATAAATTATGCAATATCCCCTGCTTTCAGTGAAAATCCATCAACCCAGATGAAGTGCAAAGCTTCACAACTCTGGGCTGAGTTTCATTTCCCTAAAAAAAAAAACAAAAAAAAATAAAGCAAAGTTTCACATGGTTCCAGGCATTGCAACTAAAGTTGGGCATTTACTTCTGTTATGGGGCCTTAATATATTGTATGTGATCCATGGGATTAGCTCTTTATCTTCATTGTGTTGCAGCTATAGATTGCATAAAGAGAAAAGAAAACCTTGACAGAACAATCAAAATGCATTTATGATTATGCCGTAATGATACTGGGTTGCTTAATTTCTTTTTACCTAATTAAGTTTAAATACAGTCATAAAAGATAAGTATTTCGTTGCTACCATAATGTTATTCAACCTGAAGCATTACCACAATTGTCTGCAAAATGCAGCTATTTGTCTTTGCAGTGAAATCATTGGCTAGGTCATTTAATTATTAGGAAGACATTTTATTTCACCAGCCACTGTGCTGAAAAAGATTGCTCAGGGCCTTTGCTTATATATCTCTTGAAAATATAAAACATGCTTGGAACTTAGAGTCAAATAACATCAATGCTTTATAAAAAAAATATCATTGTTTAACAATGAATATAGCAATGAAAAAGATAAAATAATGTGTGTCCTGTGCCCGGTGTTAGTGAATTAGCAGATAAGACAACAGTGATATACAACTCCCCTTTAATCTTACAGAAAACCACAGCTTGATGGGAAGGATTACATGACATGAACTCATTAACAGCCATTGACTTCTGGCTTATCATAAAATGTTTGTCCTTTTGTACAGTAAGAATTGAACCTACCCATAACTAAATGTGGAAGGAGGGTATCAGAAAAGCCCCTTTATTATCAGGCCCTGGACAATGAAATACATTATATGGTCTAGTTTAAAATATTATGGCATAGTTATCTTTCACCATGATACACTCTAAGATGTCTATCAGCCACACACAAAATCCTTTTACAGCACTTGTTGGGATTCACATTAGCAATGGAAGAGATCAATTCTATCCAATAATTTCTGTGATAGAGTGTAAGGACACACTAGAACCATCTCTATGGAACAACATGAACCTTTGATGAAGGGGCTGAGAGAGAATCATGTGTGATTTTCTTCCCTAGGCTAAAAATGCCCCTTCCTAGTTCACTGACAAATATGTCATTGTGACACCCTGGCATGCCAATATTCACCAGTCTCATGTAATTAGGATATGTTTTGTACAAAGTATGCTTTGTCAGATATCATTCTAAAAGTCTTGATCTGCTAGACATTAATATCTCATTGGATTGTATGTGCTATCATCGTATGTGAAGTTATGAAGTTTGGCTATGTATGTATTACTTGAAACATGTTGTCAGATTGAAAATATCAACAAGCAGCTTTTCAGGTACAACAGTAAAAAGGCCAAACAACATTAATGGCTTATTGAGGAAATGCCCACAAGCACAAGGATTACCCCAAGAACTGTGTACAATAGAACCCTATCAAAGATAGCACTACATAATGGGACCTGTTTGAGCCAGGGCACAGGAAAAGAGCTTTCCAGCAAGTGGGAAGAAGATATAAAAAGAGGACAATGACATCATGATGGCATTTGACTCTCCCTATAACACACCTGGAAATATCTGAAGAGCAAGGTCTGAATTGTGGACAGTGATGGTCCAAGGTTAGAGGGATTTTTAGCCTATGAAAACCTGGGAAACCCAAGACAGCTTGTGCCTTAAGAATCTGCCAGCCTGTTTATCACTAATGGTTAGAATTTGCTAATTCATATCCTATCTAATATGTTAAACTCAGTTTGTGGTTTTGTTTATTTACTAAGGTAATCTGCTTTGATCTGTTTGCCATCATTTGTAATCTATCTTTTGTAGTTAATAAACTTGGTTTTGTTTGTCTAAAACCAGTGTGCAGAAATTATAACTTGGGGCAGAAAGCTATTGCATGTCTTTCTCCACATTAAGGAAGAAACGCAAGATGGTATAATTTTAGATTTATCCTCCAGAGGGGACCATGTGCCATAGCAACTGGGAGGTGCCTTAGTTGAGCCTTCTCATGCAGAGCTGATCTCAGCATCTGTGTGTGAAGCTGTAGCTGAGTGTGTTTGTATCTGTATGTATGCTGGTGAAAGAGCAAGTGTGGAGAGCTTTGCAACTTATCACAGCACCACAGTGTGAAAGCAAGCACAGGCTGGTGGGTCAAATGGGCTCTGTGGTACCCCAGTTCCAAGTGTCACCCCAGAGGGAACATTATTATTTCACATTTGCAAATAATTTGTATTTTAATTATCGTCATTTGTTACTTGTAAGCCCTGCGCCTTTTTTAAAAAAAGTTTTGGCCTTTTCTTACAATAGCTACAGTAGACTCTCGATTATCCAGAATAGGGTTAACCAGAAAGTGGATTAACCAGGATGTCAAAAAAAAAATATGCGTCACTTGCAGGGCCGACTCTGGCTTTGTTGCTACCCCAGGAACAAAAAAAAAACCCATTAGGGCACAGGGCAGCCAGTGAACCAACACCCTCTCCCCCTGTGCAGGGTGGCTCGTGAACCAACCCCCCCTCCCCATATTTCCTATGGATGGTGATTATCCAGGATTTTATTAACCAGGATTAATTTTTTCTCTATCATCCTGGATAATCAAGAGTCTACTGTACAATGAAAAGCTCTGTCGTTCCCATTTTTCTGCCACATTAAATGAATGTAAAGAATTGCTTACTGAAGCAGATATGTTGGCCTCTTGTCTTAAACTGGCTTTAACTTTTTCAACCAGGGGGAGGGTAGAAAAAGAAATGCTTTCCTCAAGAAGACCAGTATATTTTTTTCCAGTCTCAAAACAGCTTAATTTGTGGGCACCTTATATGTATTCTGATAACTTTATTTCTTGTGTAATAATTAGAGTGAACAAAGAGCAGGTAAAAAAAAGAGAAACTTGATTGTATGCTGTCCCAGTACAATATTTATCTGGGGTAAGTATGATTGTGCAAGATCTCTACTATGGTTCAGCCATATCAGGAAATTATTCACTTATAAAAAGCTAGAAATGATCTAGTAAAGTACTGGTTGAAAAACAGCAATATTCATCAAACACTTTATTTGACAAATACTTTTGGAAGTAATCAACGAGCTCTATATCTGGCCAAATATTTGCTGAACAATGTTAATATTTGTCGAATTTTTCAACAATTCCTTTTATATATTTGACCAACAATATAAAAACCATCTAGCTATAAATTATATGCCAAATGTTAATAATTTTGAAATTGCGACCCAGAAAAGTAAAACTCCTGATGATGGAAAAAAATGCAATCGATACATCACATGGTGTTATTCCCATTAGAGCATGTCAGCATTAGATCAAGGGCTTGATTCTTCTCCCATACAAATCAATGGCAAAACTCCCATTTACTTCAGTGGTCCAGGATGCATAACAACTTATAGAAATATACCAGTGGAAGGGACCTCAAGAGATCATCTAGTCTATCTCCCTGGCTGAGGCAGAATTAAATGTACCCATTCCATCCCTGACAAGTGTTTGTCTAACCTGTTCTTTAACACCTCAAGTGATGAGGATTTCACCACGTCCCTAAGCCCCAATTCTGCAAGTTCATAAGCATGTTTGTCTAGCTTTAAAGAGAACTTGTTGAATCAGGGCTTTTGTGCAATATGATAGATGTAATTTTCTACATTGGGTACCAAGTATTCCCCCTTGATTTAACGCTTGTAAATGTAATATAAAGGCCATACTGTGCCACCAGCTTTTAAGCAGACCTTCTTATTAAAATGAATATGAAATCTGCACGCATGACGTTGCTCTAGGAAATGAAGTTCTGAGATAGCACATTTTTAAATTAGATTATTTTTATGTCTGGTTTGATGGAACAGTGGCACTGCTAGGGAAGAAATAATTTGGAGAAGAGTATGTAGCACTGTGATGAGCATTTGGTGTTAATAGGGGCATGTACCGGGGGGAGGTAAGCAGAGGCATGCCTCCCTCCCCCAAATCCATGTGTCCTAGTAGCTCGGGGAGGGAGGAAGCGCCCCCCATTCCTACAGCTGTTGCTTCCCCTTCCATGCTGCTGGAGTCCCACACTCTGCCTCTGCCTCCACCCCAAACTCACCTCAGCGGATGGTCTGCAAAGCAGCACGGGGACTCCAACAGCCAGGAAGGAGATGCAGCAGCTGTAGGGGCTGGGGAGGAGCTCAGCCAGCAGCCCTGCTGCTTCTTCCCTCCCCAAATTGCAGGGACACAGAGTGCTAGGGGAGCCACTGCCTCCTTACTGCTGGGTATCCTTGCCAGAAGTGTCCCAAGAAACCTGAGGGTGCAGGTCATGCAAACCTTTCATGTGTGTGTCTTTCACGTGCCCCACCAAAAGCAGTCACATTTCAATTCCTGCACACGACCCCAAGTGCTAATACATAAGTGTTCAGCAAAAGATATCTTGTTAAAACTGTATTGATACTTCAACAGCAAACTGTGCACTACAAAAATGTGCCCCTAAATGCATGACCACATCTATACAAACAATTGCTGTCACTCTGTGCAGACTAACATACCTGGCAAAGCTCAGTGCACAGGTATTGTAAAGGATTTGGAGTTTATTTATTGCTGAAGCTGTATTAAAGCATCTCTGACATTTGAAAAACAGCTGCATGATCTTAGCTATAAATTAATGTGTTTCTGCATTATTTACAAACCCAAAACGCACACTGCAGTTGAGTAGAGTTTGGGAGATAGAAAAAAATAAAGGGGCTCATTAGTGGGCTTTCTTAAGTAATATCACACATACTATATAATCTTATTGTAAGGTAAATTATTTGGGGCAAACACTGAAGTAATACAAGTATTATCTTAACCAGTATTATTGTTTGTTATACACTAAATAAAATAATGTCTCTCTTAATTCAATGAGAGCATTGTTCCTGACTACATTAGGATAGGATTTTAGTAAATGAGAGCGTAAATGGCTATGTAGGGCTTTAGCTTTTAATGTGGTTGTCTTACAAAGTATTTCAAGGAAAGATTTTTTTGTTTATGTTTTAGTATGTTATCCATTGTTATGTCATGTATATTATTCCATTCCCAATAAATGCATTATATGTGGCCTTACTATCAGTGTAGCAATGGGTTACCTCCTTTCCCATGGATATAACATGTACATTTGAAAAACAGAACTGCCAAAACAAAACACTCCACTGCATGGACCGCTCTCCCCCTGGGGAGGATGGGAGACAGATCAACCCACACATGAGAAATGTTAGCCATGTTGCTTAAAGGCACTACTAGAAGCCACTCAGATACTACCAGGATGAGAGCAATATAAGAACCTAGTCTAGATCATATTTAAAACAACTTCATTAAAATAACATTTAGGGCTGAAAAGCTGAGCACTCAAAAAATTAGGAAATGCCAGAATTAAGGTTAGTCATGCAACCTTAACTCTGACCATTGTATGATACAGATTTTAATTACATACTCACACACTGTTTTTTCCATAGTCATTAACAGATCATTAAAAAGCCTTACTATTTGGTGTCCAAGTGCTTGATTCCATATTCCCTTGTTAGACTATTTATGTGAGAAAAGATTGTAAGATCAAGTACTGGACTCTATAGGGCAATTTTTTCATCACAGCAATTCTTACTGTTCTGTTTAGTGCTAAAAAGTATCATACTAACTACTCATGCTTGCTAAGGGGCTGAGCCAACTGTCACTTAACTCATTGGAAGGACTCCAACTGACTTCAATGGGAGCAAGTTTGTGTCGTTAAAGTGAAGACTAAGAATAGGTCTACACTTCCGGTTCAAAGTGTAATTTCCAGCCTGAGAAACCATACCTGTGCCAGCTCTGATTGAGCTATTGCACTAAAAATAGAATGTAGCAGCAGTGACAAGCTAGTCACCCATATGTGTCCCTATGATTTCAGACGGGATCATTCTCAGGGCAGCTAGCCCATGCCACCACTCATGCTGCAGTGGCTGCACTTCTATTTTTAGCATGCTAGCTCGATCACCATTAGCACAGGTGTGTCTCTTCATACTGGAATTTACACCTCCATCTTGAAGGGCGGATATAGCCTTAGTCAGAATATCCTGGTAATTGTGAATATTTTACTCCTGGGGGAATTCTGAGCCCCCCAAAATTAAAAATTCCACACACAATATTTTTAAATTGTACAAAATTCTGCATATTTTATTTGTCAAAAATACCACTATATAAACACTCCAGTTTCAATTATTTCAGTAGTTTCTTTCAAAATATCCATCATCAACTTTGTCTGTAACAATAGACACAAAAAATTCCCCCAGCAGTAGAGCTCCTCAGAGCCCAGCAGGGAGGCAGACACCCACACCCCCTATCTCCCAGAGCCAGCCATGGAGTATCCCCCAGCCCAGACACCCACATCCCTTCCCCCCAAAGCCTAGCTGCAGAGTGCTCCCCCGCACCAACCCAGATATTTGCATTCCCTCCCCCACAGCTGTGGGGCCCCCCTCAATCCAGACACTTGCATTCCCCTCCCTCCCCCCAGTCCCCAGCTGTGGGCCCCTCTCAGCCCAGACATCTGCACTCCCTAACCTCAGAACTCAGGGATCCAGAGAGAGAGAAACAGCCTGATGCTGGGTTCCAGGCTTGTGTGGAGTTTCCTGCATACTAAGAATGGCAGTTGCCAGGAAGCCTCCAGTTCCTCTACCTCCTGCTCCCCACCAGGCATCTTCTATTTGTGAGCTGGGCTCTGCTGTGTCCAATGACCCATAGTGGTGGCCAGCAGATCTGCAGCCCATTTCTATGGGAGAAAAAGGAAATTCTGCACACATTAATTTCTCCACAAATTGTGCATGTGTAGTAGTGCAGAATTCCCACAGGAGTAATATGGAGTCTAGCTGAAAAAAATATAATTGATCGTATAATGAATCATGCAGATAAAGATTAAGGGCCAGATCCTGCTCTCACCAGTATCCATGGCAAAATCACTACTGACTTCCTTGTATACAGGATCCAGGCTTAGAATCTTATTCAGGAATATACTTAAGCACATGACTTTGACTTCAATGGGACTACTTGCATACTTAAAGTTAGGGACACACTGAAGTACCTTCCTGAATCAGAGTTTCAAACTTCTTAAATGATATGCTATCACCTCACTTTAAATTAATGATTATCATTTCAAATTTCTCATGTATACATTCAAGCCAATGGCATCAAAGAGAACAACTGAAGTTCCCTGGTTATTTGAACTTCTATTTAACATCTTAGTGCATCATATTCTCAGTGCAAGAAAGATTATCTTTTTGTCAAAATCTGAAAACACTCTAAAAGCTATTTTTATTATAGAGCAGAATAGAAATTCTGAGAACATGCATAATGTAATCACTCTCCTTAAGCTCTCTGAAAGAGAATCAAGGTTCAGTTTTGATGATGGCCAGCTCACAAATATACATAGTGTCTTCCAAATGAAAAATTACAAGGTATTGACTTAGGCTATCAAAAAAGGCACACATTCATAAAATGCATTATTTAACAGTGCAGAAACATTATCTGAAGGCTCAAGTTAGAAAGGGCGAAGAGATCATAAACAACCCAATTCACACACACTTTCAATCAAGAGGAGGAAAAAGGAATATAAATACATGATAGCACTATGACTGCTGAACTGGACAGGTTACTGAGGGCTGGGCTACACTGGGGTGGGAAGTCAACCTAGGATACGCAAAGTTCAACTATGCCAATAGCATCTTAAGTCGACTTATCTGACTGTCCCCATGGCAGCGAGTCAACTGCGGCCACTCCCTTGCCAACTCCGCTTCCTCCTCTTGCTGAGATGGAGTTGATAGGGAGCATGTTTGGGAATTGATCTATTGCATCTAGATTAGATGTATCCTGAAAGTGACTGCTACAAAAACCTAAAAGCATCCCAGTGCTTGAACAACAGGGCAGATTTATTCATTCAAACAGTTTTATCTTTTTCTCATTGTATTCCTCTGTTCTGAACACATTAATGTAGAAAAGCCCTTCTTGTATGAAAAGTATGTTGATTTTATTATTTATTATGGGCCAGATTCTGTTGTCCTAATTCACATGATGAACAGCACACTCCTCTTTGACTAGTGCTGTTGCTATCAGTGGACCTGTGAAGTAAAGTGCTACTCAAGATAAGTACAGGTATCAAAATTTGGCCTTCAAAATCTGCTAAATGGTTGGTTGGGTTTCTCTGTTTTTGTTTTTAAATGAAAAATTCATATGCAGATCCATATGAGAATCCCATAGGGAAGAGCTTATCTGAGGCCTAGAAACAGAATAAAAAAGCATCTTTTCCCACAGTGCAGTTGCGTTTAATTGAAAAAGGGTTATTTGCTATTCCTTATGCAAAAAAAACGTGCATCAGATTGCCTATTGTCATTAGTTTTTTTCAGAAGCGTTGTGTTAAACTAATGGGGCTATTTACTATAAAGTTACTAGAATATGTGCAGATGGTAAAAGTTCTATTTTTTTTTTTAAGTACGGCTGATATCATGATGGCTTTTAACAACCATCAGGTGTTTTTTCATCATTCCAAGAAAATCAGGCAAATCAGCAAATTATATGGATCATGCCTCCACAAGCATCGCCATCCCATTCTCAGCATTCATGTTGTTATTTATACTCACCAGGGATCTTTAGTGCAGCTCAATCTACTGATAGCTATTACAACCTCTTCTCATCACCTTAACTTTGTTAATTTTCAGAAATACTGCATTCAGACGTTTCCTTTAAACATGTTCAACGTTAAGAAAGAAATGAGATTTTTTGCAGATTGTAACTGTAATGCAAGTACAATGCCTCATGCTTTAAAACAATCTGCTTCTGCCTTACAGCAGATTTGAAATTACGGAATCATAAATGTATTGCAACCCTGCTTGCTTGCTATTTGCCATCTGAATTAAAATTTTGATTTTTAATTATTAAGCCCCGATCATGGAAGGAGACCTCTGCTCCCATGAGGAGCCTCTTTACTTCAGTGCAGGATAGGGAGCATCTTAGCTATGCTCCCTTAAAACCATATTTAAGATTCTGATTAACATGATTTAATATACTGAAGAGGGTAAAATAAATGAAGTTATAATTATGGCAGTTATGCTTTTTCTTTATATTGAATCAAAACAAATTGCATAGACAAATGCATGAGTGTTATATTATTATTTTAATTTAGTTGCTAAACATTTGAGCACAGGAGGAAATGTACAATATGAAATTTCAGGATAAAAGTGGCTTCTTTTTGTGGAAGCTGGGAAGGGAGGGAGATTGTAAATCCAGTTTCTAATGAACATCTAGCTTCAGTCTTAACTATGGAGTGGTTACCATTATTATATAACATCATCATTTACACCAGTACTGAATCTGGCCCAGTAAGACTTTGGGGTGAAAGACTGAATGATCAGGCCCAAAATATTTGACCTTAATACAAGATTCAGTTACAGCATAAGAGGAATAACATGTATATTGAGAGATATTAGGGACCAGTTTCAACCCGGAATTCCTTTGACTGACTTTAATAAGGTTAAGTCAGGGACAAGACAGTTACCTTTCGTAACTGGTGTTCTTCGAGATGTGTTGCTCATGTCTATTCCACAGTAGATGTGCATGCTTGCCACGTGCACCGGTGCTGGAAGTTTTTCCCCTAGCAATACCCCTGGAGGGAGCACCCCCTCCGCCCCACAGCCCCTGGAGTGGCACCACCTTGGTGCGCTATAAGGGGCGCTGCACGCTCCCCTACCCTCAGTTCCTTCTTGTGAGACCACTCCGATAGAGGGGAAGGAGGGCAGGATGTGGAATAGGGGTGAGCAACGCATCTCGAAGAGCATCAGTTACAAACCGGGCCCTAGCATATGGAAAAAATCGGTTCAGCCCTTTGAGGAACCGGCTCGTCAGGGCATGGGAAAACACTGTGTGGCCCTGCACCAGCGGATGGAAGGCCCTGATGTACACGAGGTGCACCCTGATGGACAAGGGTACCAGGCCCTGGGTTTTAAGGTGCAGGAGGTAGTCCAGGATCAGCTGGATTGGGGTGGCCACCGGGGAAATCCCCTTCTCAGTTGCCCATGAGCAGAACCGTGCTCACTTCATCGAGTAGGCACAGCGCGTGGAGGGCCATCATGCCGGACCTCTTCCGAGCGTGTCTTTTCCTCCCTACCTAACCACAGAGCAGCCATGCCATGAGGTGGAGGGCTGCTAGGTTGGGGTGGAGGCGGCGGCCCCAGTCCTGCCAGGGTCGATGGCACCCAGGCAGAGAGCCTGGTGGGCATCGAGGGTGATTACAAGACCTCTGTCCTAGACTGCCACTAGACAGTGAACAGCATTGGGAATATTCCCTCAAGCGCTACCAGTACTGCTCTGGGGGTGACTGCAGGGAGCTCAGCGGTGGCTTGCCTCTGGAGCGTGGGACCAGCATCGGTGGTGCTCCAGGTACCGGCAGGGACAAGACATCACGGGCCATTTGCAAGGTCTCCGGCATGGAAGGCCTCCGGATATCCGGAGAGGCCTGAGCTGATGCGGCCGGGCTGCTCCGCTCAGTATGAGTTGGAGGTCTGGAGGCCAAAGGGGATCAAGGATTGCCCAGTGCGTGCCTAGCCTCTGCCCCTGGTGCACCACGGTACTGCTGTGAAGAGGGCGTCTTCTCGGCCCTCATGCCCCAAGGATGGGGAGTGGTGCCAACTGGGCAAAGGTGCTGGGGGATCGCCATGTGCCGACACCGTGGTGCCCAGTGCTGGCTCAGAGCGGCATGTCTGAGCTGGGGTCAGCACCAATTCAATCAGGATAGCCTGGAGTCGAATGTTCCTTTCTCTTTTCGTCCGGGGCTTAAACAACTTGCAGATCTTGCAACAATCGCTGATATGGGTCTCACCCAAATAGCGCGAATCGCCGGCATGCAGGTCACTCCTCGCCTGCAAGTGTTGCATGACTGAAAACCCAGGCCTCAGGGTATGCCCTGGCCAGGGCACTCTAACTAACTGAACTAACTTGTAGAACTAAGTGACTACAGGTATTAGAAGAGTGCTAAGGACGATGCTGGAGCTGCAAAGTTCCGATGCACCTTCACTGGCAGCAAGAAGGAATTGACGGTAGGGGAGCACACAGCACCCCTTATAGCGCGCTAAGGCGGCACCACTCCCAGAATCACGGGGGAACGCTCCCCCTACAGGTATTGCTAGGGGGAAAACTTCTGGCACCACTGCACGTGGCGAGTACACACCCCTACTGTGGAATACACATGAGCAATCACTCGAAGAAGATGTGGCTCAGTTTCAGGTTTAAGCAGAAACCAGAATATAAGAGAAGGTGTATAATCAATTTAATCATATGTAGGCTTCTGTTTTTCTACCATCTGTATTCCTTTAACATATACTGCAGAATACTAATTTTGAGAAGACAAAACTCAGACAGGATTTAAATATGCTCAGCAAAAGTATTTTTCAAACATTTTAACTGTGTGACCAGACAGTTATGTATTTTTCTTTGTATATTGCAGATCTCAACTGAACTGGATTGGTTGGGTTCTTTGGTTGTTTTTGAGACGGAATGTGGGGATAATTATAACGATAACTACACAGTTGGGCTCATGTTTCCTAACTCACAGTATATTCACTTTTACGTGAAAAAAGGCTTCTCTCTTCTTGTATTTTACCATTTCTCTCTTCTCTTTAATTTTACGTGTCTCCTTTTTTCCAGGGAAGAAATATTCTTTTTCAATTAGTTACAAATTACTACAGCAATAAAATTACTATAAAATACTATTTTGATTGATCAATAGGATTTTATGGTAATATCACTAGCTATTATTTACCCCCTTATCTTATAACAAATGACTATTACAGTGAGCTGCTTAAACATTCCAAAACCTCAGGAAGGGAGAAAAAATGGGCAATAATACCTTCCCTCCAAAAGCATTTAAGATTATGCAGAAATATTCTATTTTTTTCCTGAAACAAATACAATTATGCAAGTAAGCTGGACTCCTTCTCATTAGTGTCTAAAGAATTCTACCATAATGATCCACAACATACTGGATGGCAAAGTTTAATATACAACTCAACATCCTTAATACTAATCATCAGTCACCATAACACCTCACTCACGTTTACTAACAAAGGCTATGTTCATGTATGTGATTTACACAATCTGAAGTTTTATTTCAGTTACACAGGCACATGGCTGAGTGCATATTGACTGAGTAACAGAAAGATTAAATTTGTTACTCTATATAAGTTTGTCTGTTTTTCTGAATTCATAAGGTGTACCATTAAATTAAATAATAACAGTCTAAAACTGAAAACAAGTTCTATTTCATGTAGAGTGATGAATATATGAAATCTGACTACTATACATAGCTCTTACAAATGGTTCTGGTTATATCTGATTTATTGCTGTTATGAGAAAATGGTACTAATAAAAACAGCCTCCAAGAAATTAAGGAGGCTTATGTGTATATGCACTGCTGTCTTGAAACAGTAAGAAATGCCACTAGCAGAAATTATAGTCTCTTCTTTCTTCTTTTTTTGGTCAGTATCAACAGGCCAAATAGCTGATGCTCTGCTCAACACAGCCAGATACAACAATTATTAAAACATAATGCTTATATTTATGGACAGAGGTCTGAACTTCTCTCTCTCTCTCTCTCTCAGAAACA
Organism: Dermatemys mawii; assembly: GCA_007922305.1. Lineage (NCBI taxonomy): Eukaryota > Metazoa > Chordata > Testudines > Dermatemydidae > Dermatemys > Dermatemys mawii. Next base: position 27,276,384 of record ML677341.1, read on the forward strand.
TGGACTTGACAGACTTTATTTATGCTCTAGAGAAGGGACAGCCAGAATTGTCAGAAAAGTCTTCTCAACAAGATGCTTTTAAGATAATGGAGTAATCTTACCCTCAGATATGTTCTGCTATATCTTGCAAGTCAAGGTTCAGCAGCCCTGAAGAAACAACTAGCGCTTCTGGTTAAGTTTAGGAGGGTTGTACTCCGTTCCTGCCATGAAGGGACACTTGGAAGTGAACAAGACACTTGATTTAGTGAAATGTCAGTTCTATTGGCCACATGTGATTAATGATGTGGGAAAGCATTGCGAGGCTTGTTTTAGGTGTATACAAAGGAAGACATTGCCAAGAAAATCTGCTCTTTTGGTTCCTATCACCAGCAGTGAAACCCTTGATCTTGTATG
>ML677341.1:27277176-27309204 GCA_007922305.1 Dermatemys mawii
TATGCATGGACCTTGTAATTTTGGAGAGTGATACTAAGGTGGATATTAGTGATACTAAGGTGCATATTATCATTAGTATCACTAATACTAATGTTAGTATTAGTATCACTAATATTAGTATTAGTAAATATTAATTAGTATCCCTAATATTAGTATCACTAATACTAGTATTAGTATAGTATCACTAATATTAGTGCATATTAGTGATACTAAGGTGCATATTAGGTGATATTTCACCTAATATGCACAGTCTTTCCCCACCAGGGACCAAAAAAGCCACTAAAGTGTTGTGGGAAAAGTTATTTTTACACTCTGGATAGCCTTGTAGGATCCATTCAGACCAAGGAAGAGACTTTGAGAGTCAGTTTATTAAAGGACTGTTGCAAATGGTGGTTGTGAGGAAATCCAGAATCATGCCATACTATCTGTAGAGAGACCAGCAGCCAGCAAGATTTAACGGAACACCATTAAACATGTTGAGCACTTTAAGACCCAATCAAAAACCCAAATGGAGTCAGGTTTCTGTGCATGTCTGTACCTGTACAAAAAATGAGTGTACTGGATATCCTCCAAATTACTTACTGTTTGGAAGAGAAGAGAGACTGCCAGCAGATTTGTGCCAGCTGATGGAGCTTACCCTGAGATATAGCCCCAATGTGCTTGTGACAAGGTGTACCAACCATGCACTGGGCCCCCGGAGAGGGCCAGGGGGAACAATCATTATGAGCCTATGTGACCATATACCCTTTCTCCTGCTGCACCTGCTCCAGGTGGAGAAGCCAGATAAAAGGAAACCGTCCAGTTCAGTCAGGGTCGGCGATGGAGGAGGCAGGACGTACACTTCTGGTTCCTACAGGTAGAGACTGAAGACCCAGACTATGCTCCAGGCAACTCGCCGGCTGTAGAGACTGCCAGGGAAGCTAAGCCACCACCCGCTGAGGAGGCTGCTGCCTGCTGTACATCCCCACCGAGAGGGAAGTAAGGCCTACAGATTGTTTGCTTGCTTTGCCCGGCCCTGGGACTACAGCCTGATTGCTGCTTTGCCCTGCCCAGGGGGCTAATTCCCTGAGTACCGCTGCCGCCCCAGCCAGGAGGCTGTAGGGCTTCAGACTGTTTGTTTGTTTTGCCCACCCAGAGATCATGGACTATTCATTTAAGCGACACAGTAATGGGGAGCAGAACCCACTTGACCAAATTCACCCACTTAATGGGGAATCCTGATGACTGGGTGACAGGGTGTACCAATCCTGCACTAGGCCAATGGGGGCACCACAACTCAACACACAGGGCCCCTGTCATAGTGCTAATCAGCCAAAAATGCAGCTAAAGGAGGCCAATAAAACAGCAGTGGATGCTGCAAGAAAAAGCAAAAAATCTAAGCAGACCCGCTGTGATAATGGAGTAAGAAATCATATCCTGCAACTGGCAAGCAGATCTGAAGAAGTTTTGGATTTCAGGGAAAACACAAAATTTCAGATTGGTGGAAAGTTGACCCCTGTGGCACTATAGAAAAGTTACTCAACCTACCTGATTATAAAGTTCTGTCAGAGGATGGGAGAGGATCTAACAAGATCCTCCCCAGGAAGGATCTGTTACAAATTGAGCTATTTACCCTAAGCAGTAATCACATCCCAAACACGTCTTCAAAGGACTCCTTTCATTAGAAGCAGAAATACAGGCAAGAGGATGTTACTGAATTTTGCACCTTCGCCTGCCATAGCATGTTTAGCTACAGCTGAAGCACTGGTTGTTTCCAATACAGATAGTGAGTATAGTCTCCTGTGTGGAGAAACAGTTTATAAGCACATCAGTCTGATTATGTTTGGAAGGGACAAGACTCGCGATTAAAGTAAAATGCTGATTTCAACAAAACTTCCAATATCTGATCATTCTATTCCTGACACCTCTTTGGGGAGTGAAACCCTTTGGAAGAACTCTTCATTCTCCCACAAAATCCTGACGATATGGCCATGATTACAAAGGAAGAGCCCAGGAGTGGAGCCTAAGCTGCGGAGTGCATGCCCTACTGCCACCAAAAATCCAGCGGTACCCAGAGGCTCTGGATGAGAGATAAAACCCATTATAAGGTTAACCCATGGATCCTCTGGCATCTCTTCTCCAGATGCTTCATAAGTGGGTGTCAGAAGGGTACTATCCATTGTTCGAAACCCCTCTGTTGTCCTCAAATTTTAATAGGACATTGTGTTGTATATTATTGACGTTTTTATTATGCATTAATATTAATGTTTCATTAAGTTTTCTCATGTGGGGGAGGGTGTAAACCCCTTTGAAGTGGGTGCTCCTAAAGTAACACACTGAGCCTCTAGGGGACTTGCCCTCAACTAGGGTAGTAATGGTGGCAAAGTCTCACAGCTCTGTTTCTCTAGGGTCTCACAGGGTCTCTAGGGTCTCTAGTCTCACAACTCCATTGCCTAGGTGCCGAGCTAGAACCCCTAGCACCACTAGCAGGAGCAATCATGAACCAGGACTGAGAAACAAAGGGTTTGGTTTTGCTTTCTGTTTTGTCTATGGTTAGAATGCAGTAGGGAAAGTCACTCTACAGCCAGAGAAGACACTTTTACCCTCCAGTTTCCTATGCAATGGAAGGCTTTCAGTTCTTTGGGGATTTCCAGGACACTGAACAGTGTCATCTCTCCAAAGGCGAGAAATCTAGGAGGCTGAGAAGAGAGGCAAGGCTACCCAAGAACTAGCCTGAGTGCATATTGGAATCCCAGACCAAAGAGCCACAAGGATGATCTTACTTCATAAGAATACCCTTGTTTATTTATTTGGATATTGTGTTTTAAGATGACTTCTGATTTCAGTACTGCACCAACCACCTATCAAAGACTAAGCCTAAACTCACTATTTGGGTAGGCAGATGCTGGGAGGGAGCAGAGTGGCATTTGTTGGCTGTAATTTTTGGGAGGAAGAAAGTTTATGTATTGTTATTTTTTGTCTTTTATTATCCTGATCCTTTTTTCCACTAACCCCTATTTTAAGTTCCCCATTCCTGATAATGCCCTGCTTATTGTTCCATTACTCTGGGAATTTTGATAACTATTTTATTTGTGTGTTCTGACTGACATTCCTTTGTATGAGATTGGGAGTTGAATATTTTCTCAAGGGACAGTCTTCTGTGTTCTCTGCACTAAGACTGGTTTCTTTAGGTGGAGGCACCAGGTGACTTCATAGGCAAGCCCACGATACCCTTGAGGAGAAATACCCCTGAGGAGAAAAAGGAAACAGCTTCAGCCACGCCTCATGGTTGGGTTACAGGTACCTAGAGAAGTTAAGCATCTTGGAGGTATGGAAGCCCCTTATCTGCAGCTTTGAAAATGTCAATGGCACCTATATTGTGGACTTCAGTGCCTATCTGCCTGTTTATGTGCTTAAATCCCTTTTTTAAAAAAAAAAGCTTCCCAAGTACATAAGTCACTTTCTGAAAATGATGTTTAGGCCCCTAAATCAGTTAGGCATTACAGCTCTGAGCAGAACAACACCTACATAAATTGTAAAAAAAAGAAAAAAAAATCTCTGAGCCTAATTAACACTTCCCTGCCTCACAAGAGTGTTGTGAAGATAAATACATTAAAGATTGTAAGGTGCTCAGATATTATGGTAATGTGCCATATAGGTATCTAAAACAGAATAGACTCATGGAATTATAACCTCAAATAACTTCTACTATTTTGCTGCTGCAGTCCACTGTCAAGTACTTTTCGGTGCCAATGTTCCATTGGAATCCCAGCAATTCAAGAGAGATTAACTAAGGAAACGTACCAACAATAATACTGCATTCCTGCTTTCATATAACCTGGAAAAGATATACCAAAAATGCCCTGATGGAAAGGGGGAAAGAGAGAAGGGATAATGAAGTCAGAAAAATAGCAGGGGAGATAAAGTAAATGATTGATTTTTCTAGGAATTAATTTTAAATCTCATTTCAAACAGTTACTACTACAAAATGTGTGTGTCATTTTGTATGTAATACGAATGCATATATTTCTGATAAACTGGGATAGGTTTAAGTATGCTGAATATATTTTGCATACATTTCTGATGGAGAATGCACTGGAGCACTTGTGTTTTGGTGCATAATGTTTGTTGATCGTTTAACAGAACATAATTTGCCACTGCAATTCATTCAACTACAGACTCCTAGGTAAATAACCATTAGATCTGCATTTTAGAAATATGCAAGCTTTGGCTTTAAATGCCTTGAAAATCTTCTAAAATGCATTAAGTCACATCTAAAATTTTATATGATTCAAGGGCAGTGAGGCGAAGTCGACGACTCACTGGTACAGCGCCTCCTGCTGGTCATCTTGGGAATTAGCTGTCGTCCAGCCTGAAGCACCCTCTGCAGGCCAGCGTCTTCCTTAGGGCCTCTCCAGAGCCCCAGTGTCCCTTTACATTCAGTGTGCTGCTCCAGCAGTACCCCTGCTCTCTGGATCTCCCCTCCCAGGGAACCACCACCCCTCTATCCCCACCTTGCCTCAGTGGCTATTACCAGTCATCATCATCAGCCATCACTGGGGCAAACTGCAGTCTACAATGGCCACTCATCATTGGCAAGGGGGTAGAACTTGCTGCCTTTGGCAATCCTCAGGCTGCCCCTTCTGCAGCCCCAGTACCTTTTGTAGGCCTTCAGCAAGGTCTGTAACCTAGAGGTTTACCAGGCTGCAGCTCCTTAGCTCTCGTTGCCCTTCCCCAGCACTGCTTTGCTTCTGGTACCCTGCTCCTAGGCCACTAGGTCCTTCTCTCTCCACTGCTAGAGAGAGACTCCTTCAGCTCCTGGCCCACAACCCTCTTATCAGAGCCAGCTGGGCCCTACTTGAGCTGTCCACAGCTGTGGCTGCCTCCTCAATCAGCCTAGCTTGGCTGCCTTCAACCCTTGTTCTTGAGGAGTGGGGCAGCCACCCCACTACAGGCAGGATCTTCTCATATCTCTTATCTATATATTTTTTCCACAGCACAGTGCATCACAGCTTCTGTCTGACTAGCTACAGGACCTGTGTGGCTGAAAATGACGCATCTACCTTTCCATACTAATCATCAAGCCCTAATGACCCTTTTGCCCATTAGTGAATCTAACTACAAACCCTGAAACCTAAAATGCTGGGCTGGTAGTTTGAACCACTATCATTTTCAGGCTCAAGTTGACCTCTCTCAACATTTGATAATGCCCTTTGATCTCATCCACATGGTATATATGTTTCTGGATACTCATCTTTGCTAGGTCGTGGCCGTTGCACATAGCTAGTTCCAGAGACCGCATCTATATTAGGTTTCTCTACAAGACCCTCAGTGTGTATAAAGACTAATCACATTATAAAAGTGTGCAGAATAGCATGGAAATAAGAATAGCCTCTTTGCGTTCAATGCTCAGGATCCTGCTGCTAGGTTCTGAATGGGATCAGAACTTGTCCCACTGCATCTGTCTTACGCATACCTTGGAAACTTGTTTGTCCTCATCACAACAATGATTTACTGCAATCCAATATCAAAAAGTTACCAGACTTTCAAAGCTTCAAATCTCATTTTTAAGAGCAAAAGTTTCTTGACCAATTTAATCCAACTCCGTCAGAAATTGCAACACAGAAATTAGAGAGACAAGGGTGGGTGATGTATACAATATCTTTTATTGGACGAACTTCTGTTGGTGAGAGACAAGCTTTCAAGCTTACACAGCTTAAGCACAAGAGCATGTTTCTCTCGCCAACAGAAGTTGATCTAATAAAAGATATTACCTCACCCATCTTGTCTCTTGGATATTCTGGGACTGACATGACTACAACAGTGCATAATACAGAAATTAATATTTGTTGCTTGACAGAGTTTCTCTTATTTGCATCAATAAAAAGATGAGTACATTTGCATGAGCACTTGAGTACAGTTCTAAATTGGATTTGTCATACTGGAAAAACTTTCCTCTAAAATTCCTGTGGATCTTCGGAGTGACTGGGATAAATTATTGGATTTACCTATTAACTTTTTACAAGGCAAAACCATCCTCCAGCTTCCAGAAAAAAAAAATCACAGCCATGAACATACTACTGAGATGACAGTGAGAGATCCCATTGGAAGACAATTCACACATTTTAAAAAAATTAAATGTATGGTTATTTGCAGACTTTAAACACAAACAAACCACAAGTTGATATTATTTTTCCTCTTCTTGCCAAATCACATATTTTTTTTCTCCTATAGCTGAAACAAAAACTAGCTGAAACTACATTGCTCAAATAATTTATAGGCCTGGTTGGATCATTAGGCAAAAAAGCTGCCTTGATGAATTCTTGCAGACACTCAAGTAGTCCCTGATTACTTCCAGGGCCTGTTTTATTCTGCTTAAGTGAGCAGATTTCTTTTTAACATCTACTAACTCATTTTCTTCTGAATATTAAGCATCTGGTCACAGAAGCATTTTGCAATATTAATGCATCACAAATGGCTCAGCTGGTCACCCATAGCAGTTGTAGGTTAGGCACTCCTACTTTACATGCTTATAGAGGTTTTGCTAAGGCCACATTCAGCAAAGCACTTAAGCATATATTTAGGTGCTTTGCTGAATCAAGACCACTCTGAATAGGATTTTGAAGTCCTGTGACATTTTTAAGGTATAAAATGTCCATAAACACAATGGCCAAGTTCCCCTAGTGAGACTGGAGTTACGTTCGGGACACATTTGGCCCAGTAAGAAGTAACACTAAGACAATCTCAGTAATGCACCACAAGTAGTCAGGAGCATGTGCAGGAATTTAAATTTGATCTGTTTTGGAGGGGCACATTCTATCAGCTCCCCCTGTGGCCCTGAACCCGGGAGAAGCTTGCTCTCTCCCTCACCCTTCTCACCTCAGCCTCAGGGCTGGAGGAGCAGTCAGGTCCCATGGCACCACCAGGACAGAGAGGAGCCCTGTGCCCCTGATTATTAGTGGGGGGGTGCCCCTGCTTGCCCCCATTGTGCGCAACCCTGCATGTAGTTTATGAGCAGAAAAATAAACACCAAATAATCCATTGTTTTTAGCTTACCTGTACAGGAATCATTTTTTTGTATGAAAAATGCCTTCAAAAAAGAAAGGAGCAAAATTCATTACCATAATTGTTTTCTGTTTCATTAAAGACTCAAGCAGTTCATTACAAACAGACTCCCACTGTAGCAGATGTTATTATTAGAGGATTCTACTGAATCTGAGTTGCTGAATTAGCTGTACTCACTTAGCATCTTGATTATAGTGTGGTAACCTCATATAACCATGACATTTTAAAACCATGCAAGACATGAATAGTACGGGTGATATATTTTTGCACAAATACTTGTATTTGCAGAAAAAAAATCATATCTTGGTGGTGTAATTCAGGTCAGTGCAGATAGGCATCAGCCTGCTAAATTAGTTTCTTTATCTGATCTTTAACCATTAACCACTAAAAGAACTAAGGGCTTATCTACACATGGAGTTAATCAGAAACAGTTAATCAGGAACAGTTCATCAGAAATCCTTGTGCAGAGAAGCCCTAAACCTGGACCATTCCCTGGAGCCCTACATATGGTGGGACACTCTTCTTAATGTAGAAGGAGGTTGGGGGGCAGGCTGAAGTCAGTCACATCAACTTCTTCCTCTGGACCCCATGACAGTGTTCTGCAGATCAAAGGATCTACACAGGATAAGGAGTGGGTCAAGAGAGGATCAGATAGGCCAAAGACACAGCTGGGAGTGGGGAGAGACATGCACTGTCCCACTGCTATCTCATGGACCTAAGTACAGGAAAACAGGCAGGATCCCCATCTGTCTTGTGGATCCCCTTTTAAAGCAGAGGCCTTGGGCTTCCCTTAGCAACAGACACCATGGGAAGTCAAGGAAAGTTAATCAGGAACAATTAATCAGGAACAGTCCATCCACTGATGTGGTGTTGATGGGGAATGAAGGTGTTTGGTACACAGAGCCAGCAAGGAGGCACAGGACCACAACAAGAATGGTCTGATCCTCCTCCTGGTAGCTCAGAGGTGGTGTTCAGTGATCATTCACGCCCAGATCCACAAAAGACTTGGGTGTTGTGGCACATAGGATTGCTTAACTTTCAGATGCCAGAAAATGAATGGAACAACCCTGTAAGCCACAGATCCTGAGTTAGGCACCTAAAAGAAAAGACAGGCATCTTAAAAGGCAATCTACAAAGCCAGCATGTTAAGCAGCGTCCCCCTAAGCTAGCCAATGAGAGATGCTGGTGAGAATAGTACGTACTAAGCTCCATCTCCCTCTCAAAGTTTGGCACCTAAGTCTGAGCTGCAGAGAGGTGCCCAGCTCTGCTAGCAATCCATGAACCAGGAGAAGATAGGTTTTTCACTGCCTAAGTCAGATGTGTGGCCCAATCAGAAGTTGCCTAGCTCTACACAAAACAGCTGGGGGTACAGGTAACTGCTGTGACCCCGTGAGGGCCTGCCTCCCTTCTAATCTTTAGCCCAGTGACTAGGTGCTCACCCGGAGCATAAGAGATCCCTAGTTCAAGCTCTTCCCAATGAGGAGAAGGGATATGAACAGGGATCTGCTACCTCCCATATGAAGGCCCTAACTACTAGGCTATAGTCATCCTGACTTTTGCTCTGGCCCAATTAATATTCAGTTAAAAAGGAACACCACCAATAAGAGCAATGGAAGAAAACCCACATCAGAATACTTCAGAGCGTAGGGTATTGACTGGAGAAAGAGAAGATTCCTTTTCAGCAGGCACAAGGAGGACTAGAACTCATGGTCTCCCCATCTCTGGTGAGTACCCTTGCTACTGGCTGAAGGCTAAGCTGCCTTGTCTGTGTCTCTGCCCTGCTCTATCAAATACCTGCCTTTCCTCTGGTTCCTGGATTGCTCTGGGGTTTAGGCAGGAGATAGGTCTCAGGCATCTACAGGGAGGCAGCAGTGTGCAAGCTCTGAACCAAAAACTTAGGCACCTAGGGAACTTTTTAAAACAAGACTTAGGGGCCTAAATAGAGAACTTGGATGTCTAAGTATCTTGTGGGTCCCACTTAGTGCTTAAGATACCTACAAGAGATCTGCCTTATTCTGTGCCCTCTTCCAACTGGCTGTGTGTAACAACAAGAGCTTCCTAAGCCCCTATGCAGACTCCAGCTAGGAAACTGAGCTCTAAAAGACAAAGTCCCCAATACCACATCAGGTTCCAGGATGTTTGGGGACAGGCCCTGCAACCTATTGCACAGCAAAAAGAATCTTCCTCCTCTCTTCCCCACCCCAACTGAATGAATGGGAAGAAGATTCCCCAAGAGGGAACTTACAGAGATAACTTCCCCTTTAGGCCCTTCCCCCAGTTTTGCCTACACAATAGGGATGATCTGGTCCTATATTTATCAAATACCAGAAATCCAAAAGGAGTTAACCAGTAAACTCATTTTCAAATCATTTGTGGTGGTATCATAAGGGACAATTCAGATGGTTTTTGGGAAATGCAGAGTTATGATAATAACACAGATTCATCCCACCTCGTTAAATCCATTAGCTCCTCCAAAACATTCCTTAGGTCCTCTAAGTGGATTTAGTGATTCTGGGTAAATGTGTTATGGTTGAAAATGACACAAATTGTACAATTATCATTGATTGCAGTACAGCAAAAATTATACAAAGTATTTAATAATGCTATATGTTTTACTGCTTGCATAAAAGCTTCCACTATGGATCTAATTTGCTGAAAATGCTGAGGAAATTGGGACTAAATGACACAGCAGAGACAGAATTAATATTGTAAAGCAGATGTTCAACAAGTCTCTATCTAGTTTTGAATTTCATCTTAGCAATCAGGAATTCACTACTGGTATGCAGATTTGTGTACAACAGAATCCCAATTCTTTAATGTACATGTTACTCAACAGCAGCATTATGTATTGAAACTGAGGTGCATCATTGTCTTGCTGCACATTAATTAGAATCATTTTGTTATTCCCTCACATTGTACAGCAGACACAGTGTTAAGAAGATTCTTATTCTACAATTCTTGCATATGCAGTAGCTGTTCCTGGACCAGTCCAAATGCAATAGCTTTTCCTGGTCCAGCTATCCCTAAGTCAGTGCATGAGGAGGAGGAGCCACCTTTTAATTGCTGTAGGTAATCAAACTCAATTGTCTGCAGGTAAAGGCAGTCTCAAAGGAGGTTTCCTGCCTACTAGTGATCTCAGAAAGATGGGAAGAATGGGGGGATGTATGTGAAGAGCTGTGGCCCACAATAAAGGAATAGGTGAAGGAATCAGGGCTATGTCCACCTGCAAAGATGTCCCTTGCTCTGAGGTAAGGAGTAAACATCCCTTGCTAAGTATTCTCTCTGGGTAAAGTAGCCTTGCTAAGAAATCCAACATTCCAATTATTACTGCTGCTGCCACCACCGAAAATACATTGCTTAAAAAATAAATGTGTTTCTACCAGACTCTGTAAGGCAACTGTTTTGCAAACAATTGATGTTAAGCATCTGAGTTTTAGGATACCAGTAACGTAGAAGATGGACTTTAAACATTTCCATATTCCCATCATCAACAATCCAACACTGCCATCTATCAGATTTCATTAAAATGATATTGTTCCTTAGGCCAGCAAAAATCCAAAGTTTGTTCTGTAACAATTAAACACATATAATGCTTCAATTGCACAAGCTATGATATCGAGCAAAAAAATGCCAATTCATACACTAACTCAAGATTGCAGAGCACTACCAGCTCAAAGAAATGTGATACATTTTAAAGATAGTACCATGGTAAACACACTGTTACCTCTATTCTAGCAGGAAAAAAATGATTATCTTTGACTTTAAAAGCAAGTATTTCTGTTCATTGGAGAGCAATACTCAATATTTTTCAATGACTGCATCATCGTCTCACTCTAAACTGACAGATCACTTGTGCCAAAAGTTTGACATCCTTCCTTATACATAAAGGCCTTACCTTCCAGTAACAGAACACTTTGAGCCAGACAGGTGCAAAAACAAGATCACGGGGCCTATAAAGCAGAACAAGTTTAAATTACCAATAATGGGAGGAAATTCCACTGGTCTCATGAATAAAATAATTTTATAAAATAAAATTATGAAAAAGTTACCATTCACAGAAAGTATTGAAATGTAGGAGCTGAGAAGACTAGGTAAATTATGAAATATGTCTACTGTGACAAAGTTCCAAGTTTGTACTTGTGGGTCCTGCACTTCCTGGCAGATTTAGGGGCCTCAGAAACTCATCTAGGCCCCAGAGTGACCTTCCTTTCTCAGTATAATTGGCTAGAATCACTGCCTAGTGAGTTACCTTCATCACAGGCCAGAATGGAAGGTGGAAAAAGGGGAAAGCCCGGGCCCACCCTCTACTCCGAGCTCCAGCCCAGGGACCCTAATAGTATCAGCTAAGATGGCTGACCTTTTAGCCACAAAACACAATACAATTCTCTGGGCTACCTCCCCACAGCAGTCCCCGCTTCTTCAAACTCCACTTCACCCTTACCTCAGGGCCTCCTTCCTTCTGGATGATATGTTGTCCACCACTCAGTCTCACCAACAGCACAACTTCCTCCTACAGCTCCTGACACCCACACCCCACCTGACTAACTGGGAGGTTTTTAACTGGTTTCAGCCAGTGCCTGATTGGCTTCAGATGTCCCAATCAGGCTAGCTATTTCTGCTCCTTTCTAGAAGCTTCCTGATTGGCCTGGAGTAGCCTTTGTTTGGCTATCCAGGGAACAGGGACCTGCACATCCTGAGGCTGATATACCTGCCTTCCAGCACTCTCCTATACCCTTGTGGTCTGACTCCATCACACTACATAATATTTAATCTCATATGAAAAACAAAATTCAGGCATCCTGTAAAGTCCACAATAGAAAGCATCCAGTTAGGCTTTCTAAAAGTAGGTGTTTCCTTGGCTTTCACCTGAGGACATAGGTTTTGAGACTTTCGTCTTCCTACAAAGGAGAAAATTAAAGGATGGATGTCTGCTGTCATCTAAATAAAGCAAGTATACTAGGTACAGGTGACCAAAGGGTAGGAAATGTATGTACCTACTCTGCCTCTCTTGATATTATACTCAGCTGGGGAAAAGTAAGATCTTATAATCCCTTCAAATACACAGGAATTACCTCTCCTTAAAATAAAAAATAATCTGTTTTTATATGTCTAGAAATAATCCAATAATAATTTCCTGAAGTTGGGCAGTACCACTTCTCACTAACTGCAATTTGCAGCTTCCAACTTATACTGGCCCTCATCTGAGGTTCTAGCATGAGGTTTCACAAAGGTCCCATTCCCAAATGAGTAGACACTGGTCATGTGTCACATCGCATACCTCAGGGCTGCAGATGTAGGCATCTCTCACAGATTGGGCCCCAAAATTACACGTTTCTGAGACTGACTTTCTCCTGAGGGATTTATTCCAAACCCTGACAGTCTTGCTGGGTTTGGCTGGGTTCCTACAGCTGGAAATGGCTGAACTAATCATAGCAAAGAGATTATTTGACAAATTTAATGGAATTCAATACATACAATTATCAGGGATATTTTTCTTCATTTTTGCCCAATTTATAAAAATGATTGAATAATTAGTGAATTATTAAGAGAGAATGAATACCTCTTCTGGTCTGTGGAAACACAGGCAGTCTGAATAGATTATTATATTCATAATAATATAGCCTTCAACAAAAAATCCAGAGATACAAAGAAATAAGCCAGTATGGAGATATTTTGGCTGATTCCATATAGCAATTGTGTGTTATTGTTCTGAATTCTAGGAAATAGCACAGTGCAAACTCCCAGCAAAGGTATTTGTGGTTTTATTTCATTTCTATGTACGTAGGCTGAAACACAACAGTGTTAAGGGAAAGAGGGATATTATTTGGCTGATAAGGAAGAAGGCAGCTTAGAGCAATATGTTGCCTTGCTTTTTTCAGATTGCTTCCCTGAGCTAGATCTGAACTCACAGCATTTACACAGTACTCACTCAGAACAAACCCATGGAACCATCATGGTACTGGCCCTCATTTGAGGGTCTAGTGTGAGGTTTCATAAAGGTCCTATTCCCAAGCTAGAAACTGCAGAGTATATGGTCTTTTCTCTCTTCCCTTTAGCTCCCAACACTCTTTGTCTCATCAGAAACATCTCATTGTCCCCAATGACAGGTGTCTGGTTTTTTGCATTCAAGATGTTGCCAACTGAGGTCCTGTGGTACATAAGCAGGAGAAGTGGCTTACAGATGAGTTTCAGCTAGCAATCCAAAGGTTCTTTGTATGTTTAAATCAATAATATTACACAAACAGAACTTGGTAGCTCTAAGATGTCTGCCAGTAGCTTAAAAAGGAGTAGCTCAACTACTAATAAATGCAGAAATGAATTCCCCATGTGATGGGTTTACAGACCTCACACAAAGACTAAAGGAGTCCAGATTTGCTCATAATGGGACTCTGATAGCCAAGTCGGGGAAGGAGCAAGTATATGAAGGACAGACTGTCCAAAGTGTGGAAACCAGTTTGCAGCTCTTGAGGACAGAACAACCCACAGCAGAAGGGTATAGATTGTGGGAAAGACTTCAGCCAGGACTCTTCCCTCCTCTACTTTCTGTTGAGGGACTGTAACTGCACACTGCGGGGGAGAGCTGGGAAATATTTATTTAACAAAATGAATGGCTGAGACTGATTGGGAACTCCCTGCTGTGAGGAAAGGGGGCTGTGACCACACCCAAAACAGCAAAGAGTTAAGGAAGGTGGACGTGGTCCATGAGAAGCTGGTCAAGCACACAAGGAAAAAGAAACTAAGACACTCCATGCCTCTTGCCCTGGGCTGGGAGCTGATGGAGAAAGAGGACCTAGGTCCCCCAACCTTCTCCATCCCTTCCTTTCCTCCCCACCCCCTATGCCAGCTGGGAGAATCCTGAAACACTTAAAATGATAGACTACTGCTTGACCACCAGGCTCCTTATTCTATTATAGTTTAGGTTCATATATAATAGGATTTTCAAAAGCACTCAGGGAGGGATACACAAGGGGCACTTAGTTGCCTATCTGCTCCTTTTGGACTAAATCTAAGTCAAAAATTTAGTTCCTCAAAACCTCCACTCATCTGCCACCTAACCCTTTAGACACCAAAGTTTCCACTGATAAAGTCCCCTATGCACCTACATTTTCGGGGCAACTGCACCTGTATTTGCCCTTGTGGCCCTGCTAGGGCACCTACTCTCAGGCTTTCAGCCCCTTAGCTGTTGCCTATCTTGCGAGGAGACCTGTGTGTCTCTCTCTTCCATTTAGCCTAGTATTTCTAGACCAACCAGTTCCCTGCATGCACCATGTTATTCCCAGCAAAGGACAGTCTGCCTAAGCAGGCCTGCTTGCTTTTTCTTCAGAGACTAACAACACTGTAGCTGCCCACAGTTACAAGCTACCACACAGTTCTTTGTAAGCAAGCATATTTTATTCTTAAGGAAAAACAACATAAGAGAAAACATATTAAAAACATTTTAAAAATCTACACACATGCTAATAAGTTTACCAGAGATCAACCCTCACCCCATCTCTGCAATGGATCTGGTCAGTGTCAGTCCATCCAACACCTCCCTAAGGATTGGGGCCCTCTAGGGACCAGAGATTCTGGCCAATTGCTGGATCAGAACAAAGCCCCCGAGCCTGTTGAAAACCAGGCTATTTATCCAAAAATCTTTTCTTTGGCTGCTAGTCCCTAGGGAATCAGTTTAAACAAGTCTATGTGAATCTCTGCAGGGGGTGGCTTCAAAGGGCTGATAAGCAGAGGAATTACAGTAGCATCCCCTGCTCCTAGAGAAGTTACATCACAATAACACATAAACAATTGCATTTTAATACAATGGACCCCAAAGGTATTAAACTCAGTTCAGTAAGGTTTGACCAAATTGAATCGGCTTGTGTAGGATATTATTATATCTGTAACACCTACATTTCTGCAATGGGGCATGAGGACAGGCACCTCAGTCCTAATAGCACCAGCCTCTCAGCCCCTGGTTCACAACTAAGTCCCAGTGGGATTCACAAACTAGGCATTTCCCCCACCTCCCCGTCTTGCCTGGAGGGGCCACTGCATGCTCCAGTGACCACCTTAAGGCAGGTCTATTGCATCAGGTGCCACCTCCTTATAGCCAATAGTCAAATGGTTAGTGCACTCATCCAGCATACGAGAGAGCTAGATTCAAATACTCACTCGACCTAATATAAAATGGGGACTTGAACCACAGGGCCTGGGTAATGTGGGATGAACATGTCCTGTTGAAGCTGTTCCATGCCAAATAAAATTATTAACTAGACCTTGCAGCAGAGAGAGATTGATTCCGTAGTCCAGTGGTTAGGGCTGGCTTATGTGAATTCCTTTTTTAAGTACCTAATGCTTCCCAGTTATTATATGGGGAGCCTGGGTGCCTAACTTGGGGTTAGAGAAGGATAGGAGAGACATAGAAAAGGATAGGAGAAAGGTCCTGGAGGCCAAATTTAGGCTGCTAGGTAAGAGATTGAAGTCCAGGACCTGCATGGTAGCATTCTCTGAAATGCTTCCAGTTCCACTCACAAGGCCAGTTAGATAGGCAGAACTCCAGGGTCTCAATGCATGGATGAGATGCTGGTGTAGGGAGGAGGGATTTAGATTTATTAGGAACTGGGGAAACTTTTGGGAGAGGGAGAGCTATACAGGAAGGATGGGCTCCACCTAAACCAAAATGGAACCAGATTGCTGGCACTTAACATTAAAAAGGTCATAGACCAATTTTTAAACTAAGGGCTGGGGGAAAGCCAACAGGTGTGGAGGAGCACATGGTTCAGACAGAGACATCCCTTAGGAAAGGATCTGCTTATGGAGATTCTCTGTGTTCTCTATGGGGGAGAGGATAGAAGATGATAAAATACAGGTAGGATCTGATGATAAAGAGTGAAATGGAAAAATTCAGTTACATCATGTAATGGCAGACAGCTAAAAAATGACAATTTTTTAAGTGCTTATAGACAATGCTAGAAGTCTAAATACTAAGATGGGTGAACAAGGGTGCCTCATATTAAATGAGGATATTGATATAGTAGGCATCACAAAATCTTGGTGGAATGAGGATAATCAATGGAACAAAGTAATATCGGGGTACAAAATATATCGGAAGGACAGAACAAGTAGTGCTGGTGGGGAGTGGCACTATATGTGGAAAAAAGCTTAGAATCAAATTAAGTAAATTTTTTAAATGAACCAAACTGTACCATAGAATCTCTATGGACAGTAATTCATTGGTCTACTAATAAGAATATAGTAGTAGAGATATATTACCAACCACCTGACCAGGATGATGATACTGGCTGTGAAATGCTCAGGGAGATTAGAAAGGTTATTAAAATAAAAACTTAGTACTAATAGGGGATTTCAGCTATCCCAATATTGACTGGATACCTCACCTCAGGATGAGATGCAGAGATACTTCACCTTAAATGACTCCTTCTTCGAGCAGCTAGTCCTGGAACCCACAAGAGGAGAGAAAATGCTTGATTTAGCCCTAATGGAGCACAGGGTCTGTCCCAAGAGGTGAATATAGCTGGACCACTTGGTAATATTGACCATAATACAATTAAATGTAACATTCCTGTAATGGGGAAAACACCACTGCAGAGGAACTATACAAAAATGAGGAGGTAAACCAAACAGAAATTAAAAGGTACAGTGCCAAAAATGAAATTCCTGCAAGCTGCATGGAAACTTTTTAAAAACACCATAATAGAAGTTCAAATTAAATGTATACCCCAAAATAAAAAACACCAGTAAGAGAACAAAAAAAAGTGCCACCATGGCTAAACAACAAAATAAAAGGAGCGGTGAGAGGCAAAAAGGCATCCTTTAAAAAGTGGTAGTTAAATCCTAGTGAGGAAAATAGAAAGGAGCATAAACTCTGGCAAATGAAGTGTAAAAACATAATTAGGAAGGCAAAAAAGAATTTGAAGAACAGGTAGCCAAAGACTCAAAAAGTAATAGCAAAAAAAAAATTAAATATATTAGAAGCAGGAAGACTGAAAAACAACCAGTGGAGCCACTGGACAATCAAGATGCTAAAGGAGCACTCAAGGATGATAAAGCCATTGCAGAGAAATTAAATGAATTCTTTACATCGGACTTCATGGCTAAGTATGTGAGGGAGATTCCCAAACCTGAGCCATTCTTTTTAGGTGACAAATCTGAGGAACTGTCCCAGATTGAGGTGTCATTAGAGGAGGCTTTGGAACAAATTAATAAACTAAACAGTAATTAGTCACCAGGATCAGATGGGATTCACCCATAAGTTCTGAAGAAACTCAAATGTGAACTTGTAACCTATCATTTAAATCAGCTTCTGTACCAAATGACTGGAGGATAGCTAATGTGATGACAATTTTTAAAAAGGGCTCCAGAGGTGATTCTGGCAATTACAGGTTGGTAAGCCTGACTGAGTACCAGGAAAACTGGTTGAAACTATAGTAAAGAACAAAACTGTCAGACACATAGATTTACATAATTTGTTGGGGAAGAGTCAATATGGTTTTTGTAAAAGGAAATCATGCCTCACCAATCTGCTAGAATTAATTGAGGGGATCAACAAGCATGTGGACAAGGGGATCCAGTGGATACAGTGTAGATATATTTTCAGAGAGCCTTTGACTAGGTCCTTTACCAAAGGCTCTTAAGCAAAGTAAGCTGTCATGGGCTAAGGGGGAAAGTCCTGTCATGGATTGGTAACTGGTTAAAAGATAAGAAACAAAGGGTAGGAATAAATGGTCAGTTTTCAGAATGGAGGGAGAAAAATAGCGGCGTCCCCAGGGGTCTGTATTGAGACCTGTCCTATTCAACATATTCATAAATGATCTGGAAAAAGGGGTAAATTGTGAAGTGGCAAAATTTGCAGATGATACAAAACTACTCAAGATAGTTAAGTATCAAGCAGACTGCAGAAAGCTACAAAAGAATCTCTCAAAACAGGATGACTGGGCAACAAAATGACAAATGAAAGTCAATGTTGATAAATGCGAAGTAATGCACATTGGAAAACATAATCCCAATTATTCATATAAAATGATGGGGTCTAAATTAGCTGCTACCACTCAAGAAAGAGATCTTGGAGTCATTGTGGATAGTGTTCAGAAAACATCCACTCAATGTGCAGCGGCAGTCAGAAAAGCAAACAGAGTGTTGGAAATCATTAAGAAAGGATTAGGTAAGACAGAAAATATTATATTACCTCTATATAAACCCATGATACACCCACATCTTCAATACTGCGTGCAGATGTGATTGCCCCATCTCAAAAGAGATATATTGGAATTGGAAAAGATTCAGAAAAGGGCAGCAGGTTTAAAACAAACAAACAAAATTATAGTCTTGGCCTGTTCACTCTTCTGAGGCACATGGCATTGGCCACTGCTGGAAGACAGGATCCTGGGCTAAATGGACCTTTGTCTGACCCAGTATGGCCATTCTTATGTTCTTATGTTGTGAATTCCACTTTACATCAGGAAGCCTAAAAGTTGGGTACTACAATGCTCAGCTTAAATCCCCGCTTGTGAACCTGACTCTAGACTAGCTCTGCCCCCCTTAATGGGTAAAATTCAATAGGAGTTTTACCACTGACATATGGAAACATAAATAGGCTAACATGGGTCCACTTTAGTAAATCTCCTCTCAGCTACTTCCATACACTCTCATTGTATCTGACTGAGTTGCACGGGTAAAACTAATTTGGCCCCATATATGTCATTTAAGATCATCTGATTGAGATGCAGCTCTAAATAATGCATCATTTTCGCCCAGTATGATCTTTTTCATTAAAATAAGTACTGTTAAAATGTCAGTTTTAAAGTCTCTCAAAGTTTTGTTTCACTGTTTGATTTTAATTGCTTCTAGATCTTGGAGCTCAGAGGCTAAATTCAGGCCATAAACCTATTTAGCACAAAACCCAGATTCATATTAACATCAGTTCAGCATTCCTGTGAGCCTATTTCCACACTGCCTCTTGCATAGTTTATTCCTGTGGCATGGCTATGCTGTTTAAGGCATAGGGCAGCCAGGTAAGCAAAAGTACATGTTAAAATCTGTGGATTACATCTTTGAAATGCCTTCTGTGGCTGTTGTAGAACTGCATGAACTCTGCAGCTTTTGTGGAGCTAGCAATGGGGTACAATTGCACCCTCATAAATTTCCAGTCTCAGCACTGTACTGTAGATCTGTTCCGAAGTGTGGCCCATGGCTGGAATTTGACCGTCTACGTAATACAACTGTAGTGAAGAAAATAGCATTCCGCAGTGGCATCTGATAAAAGCAATGTGCTATTTTAAATTATATAAAAGAAAGATTCCTCCACACATGCAAACACAGATATGCAACAACTATAGTAGTCGCATTGTGCATCCGTCCCTTGCTTATAAGCAAGCACATTGACATTCAATAAACAGTGCTGCCTAAAATTTCATTTCCCTGCAGGGAAAATTTAAACTTACTTTATTATTCCATTGGAATATTTTAAATGAGGAAAAAATGAAGATAAAGTGCAGTTGACCCTAGGCATAATAAATGCCATTAAGGGTCTCGCTCTGATAGGCCCATCTGTTGCTTTTCAGACCTTCTATTCATTAACCTTATTAGCGCCAGCCCCTCTAGCCTTGAATTGATATTTCCCTGGTTAAATTGGAAGGCCCATTTCCTAGCACACTTGGAATGGTTGGTTAAAGAATTTGTATGATTTGTCTAATAGATGCAGTAGGAAAGAGCAACAACTGGTCTGCTAGCTGAGAGGTCCAACTGAGAAATTCCACTGTGATTGTTTCCAGGGGACTTCAGTGTTCTTGCATATTAAAATGCAGCTTTCTGTGAGCCACACTCCTAATCAAATCAGCAGAAAAATCAGTCTTCTTGGCATCAGTAATAATCTCTGTCTGTTGAAGCAGTATAAATCTTACTGGTATACTATCGAATTTTGTACTAGTTTTACTGATGAGCCAAAAGAATGGCAAATTTATTCATTCAGCTGATGTACCTCACAGCTCAAAATGATGTGAATATACATTTGTTTATCCAAGTTAACCCATTGATATGAAGGCACAGTTAGGTGATTAGCTTGACTTTTAATCCACATGCTTCTTCACATAGGGCATTCATCCAAATTCTTCCTCATGTTGGACAAACTAACAGTAGTTCAGATTGCATGCAGGTATAAAAGGGGATTTTTTCCCTATTTCTCTGTTTGTTAGATTACATATCGTAGGGGAGAAGAATTCATCATTTTTTCTGAGCTGACTCATGTGATCAAGTCATACATAAAGGTGACAATTTGAAGGTCTTCAATGTACTGAACCCTTCAGCATCAGATGATGGTATTCCACGTTGCAAGTGAAAAGTAAATATTAGCTATTCTTTGACAAAAGATTGGTTACAATTATAGCTGAAAAGATCAGGAGTGAAGTGGTCTGAATTAAGGGGTTAAACTAGAAAAAAGAGTTCAGAAGCCATTCACATCGTCCTTTTGGCATTTCTGGTCCTTCCTGTCTCTGTGACAATGAAGGTAATTATCAGACTTTTTCCCATAAGTGAAATGTCAAGATAATTTATAGAAACACCCTATTTCTCTGAGTGCTTTATTTATTTGGAACAGGCTTTTCATAATACTGAGGCTAGAGTTACAATTTCCCCTCCGACAATTGTCCAGTTTAACTCCAACCCCAGCAAGTTAGCAATGCAACTGTGGGCCAGAGATAGAATTACTGTAAGTGTAGTGTAAGGCCATGTCTACACTACAGACTTATGTTAACTGAAGTTACGTCAGCACACAGCCTCTGCAGTTACTACATTGCCATTGCATGCATATTTGGTTCTTGGTGTTGGTGTGTGTACTCACCAGGAGGGCATGTTTTGCTGCAGAGTGCAGTGCATCATGGGTAGGTATCCCACTGTGCCACTTGCCACCATCCAGCGAGAAGTTTTGGCAATGCATGATGGGGCTGAGACTAATCAAGTAAGGGTGACTTAAGGGCAAGGGGTCAACTTCTCAGTTTCCAACTGTCTCCATCCTATGATAGTTTTTGCACCTTTTTTTCAAAATCCCACAAACCAGTGTGACCCTCCTCACTGACAGAAGCATGGAGCATGCACAGCTCAGCGCTATTGCCATGTGCATTACAAGCACTGAGCACACAGTCCTGGAGTATTTGCAGAGCTGAAAGAAGAACTGAATGAGTGGGAAACATGACAACTCCTTCGAGGACAGATTGCTGTGGGACATAGCTAGAACCCATTTCAAGGTAGTTGGTGGTGTACACAGAGCAGCTGCAGACGGTGGAGTGCCACTTCTGGGCCCAAGAAACAAGTACTGACTGGTGGGACTGCATCATAATGCAGGCTTGGGACAATGAGCAGTGGCTGAAGAATTTCGGGATGCACAAGGCTACCTTCCTAGATCTGCATACTGAGCTCACACCTGCCCTACAGCACAGGGATACCAAAATAAGAGTGGCCTCCCTGTGCTGTATAGCTCCACATTGAGCTCTTCTAAGACCCTTTTTATTGGGCTGTTCACATTCAGCAGCCAGTCGCCCTACTTCCTCCCTCCATCCCGGTGGAAGCTTTCCCCATTTTGCTTCACATATGTTATGCAGGACACAGCAGGAAGCTATAACCATTGGGATATTTTTCTCTCTGAGGTCCAATCTTGTACACCTGCAGCTACTCCATGAACTACTTTGAAAGAACATTTTAACAGCCAGAATAGTGTGTTTTGTGGTAGTGTGCTCTATCTGGCCCTGCTCTTCTGTGGCCTGCGTATTGTGAGGATATTGCTGTACAGATAGAAATTTAATGCATAAAGTCAATGCACCTATTAATTTGGTTTGTGAATGATCCTATGAGTTGTGGGACATTGTGCAGTAACAGATCATTGACTGTTTTCAGAAGTATTGAGCACTCAGCAGCATATGTTGTGAACTAATAAAGATGAATTATGTTTAAAATAATAGAATTTTATTCTGTAACAAAATCAGTGCAAAAAAAGCCCATGCAGTTTTAAAACAAATACACCAAAAATAACAAAACTTACAAAATTAAGAGAACAGAATTCATGAAGGGGAAAGAACATTCATGTCCATTTTAGCTACACATGCACCAACTGTTGCTTTCCCAGCTCTAGGTATGTGAAGCTGTGATTGTCTTTAACATCCCCAGGGTGGAGTGGTAAGTGTAATGCAGCAACATGGTGCCATGTGGAATGTTGGGGGTGGGGTATCGGTAGACCCTGATATTGAGCTCTCAGTGGGCTGCAGAGGGACGTCAGCCAGGGATTGCTGACCCTGCAGGTCCATCAGAGTCTGAAACATCTGTGATTGGTTCTTCAGAAGCCTCATTATGTCTTTGTGCATCTCCCTCTCCTTTTTCTGCTGGGATTCCTGGGCCCTTCCCCGCACTACTCTCCTTCTCCAGGCTGTCCCCAATGTTCATCCTCCAGGCATTGTGCTCGCAGCCCGATGCAGCCCTGGCTGTAGGATATCACTGAACATGTCATCCTGAGGCATCTTCTTTCTCCTCCCTATTTGGCTCAGGCATTCTGTGGGCATGGATTCTGCAAGCCCAGCAGCTGAAGATCAAATTCACAGTGGTTCCACATCAGCACATTCACTACAGAAAGCATAGGCACCGACTCCAGGGGTGTGCCAGAGTTGGAGCATTGGGTGGGAGGTTTAGGAAAGGGACAAAGTGAGGGTAGGGCCTAGGGCAGAGCATGGGTCGAGCACCCTCCAGGAACTCTCAAAGTTGGCACCTCTGACAGAAAGTGAAATTTAAGAGACTTTACTCACCCTCCTTGCTCCCCTGAAGTTTCAAGCACTAGTCTCACTTCTGCTTGGGATTACTTATGCATTGCACCAGTCAATGGACCATCCATGGTGAGTATGGCCCATGGGAGGGGTTGGGGAAATGAAGAAAGAATTATTTGGCTGCATGAATCTAGTAGTATAGGACAATGTCACTGAATACTGGCACCGTTTTCCATAGGTGGTGGAGATTTTGACTGATATCTCACTTCTGAGAAAAACAAAGACAAAGAGAGCCCAGCTGTTGCTGGGGTCCTGAAGCTGCCCAGGCCTGTGCGATGCTAGCCTATTTACTGCAAAGGTGCCTGCTGAAGTTATTGCTGAATGATGTGGGAAAAGTGTACCACCACATCAGAAGAAATAAGGCATCCTTCCCTAGAAACCTTTGGCAGAAGATTGCAGAGTACCTCTATGGAAGTTTCACTGAGATCTCACAGGAGAATTCAAAGGGCATCCCTGTGTACATGAACAAACTGCTCTGACTGCCTACCCCACCTAACTCTAGCCGATAGCGGTTCTACCTTTTCTCCATGTACCTCTGCTATCATGAGTAAAGTACTAAAAAATCACTAGATGTATCCTGATCCTTGGGGTGTGGGCATCCTTGTAACGGAAAATGTATCTACACACTTACCCGATGTTCCTTTCCCTCCATCAAGCTCGCCCATGCTCGACTGGTGGGACTGGCTGGAATGCAATGGCGTCAAAAACAGGTCCTGGCTCACCATGCAACCCAGTCTTCTGATTGTCTGTCCCCATACTCCTCCTCCTCTTCCTCATCCTCCACCTCTTTCTCCTCACTGTTCGCAGCAGGGGCTGTGCTCAGTCTCCTAGGAAGTATTCAGAGTGCCTTTGAGGGTGGACTCTCTGCCGGGTATGGCATGCAGCTCTTTGTAAAAGCAGCAGGTCTGCAGCTTGGCATCAGATTGATTGATGTCCTCCCTGGCCTTCTGGTGTGCCTGCAGCAGCTCCTTGGCTTTCATGGAGCTCTGCTGCTGGTCTCTGTCACAGCCCATCTCCTACATCTCTGAGCAATCTGCTTGTAAATGTTGACGTTTCTATGGATGGATCAGAGCAGTGCCTGCACAGCCTCTTCTCCCCACAGGCCCAGGACATCCAGTATCTCCTGTGCACTACAGGCAGGAATGCTTCTGGAGTATGTACCTGGCAAGGTCTGCTGGGCAGTTGCATTCAACAGTGGAGAGCTGCTCGGTGTGCTTCCAAAGCCAGGCAACAAAGAAAAGGAATTTCAAAAGGACTTTAAAGGGGAGGAGGGTCTTCCAGATCCTGGGCAATGGAGTTCATAATAGTGACCAGAGCAGTCAGTGAGGGGCATTGTGGGACAGCTTCTGGCGGACACTAAGAGTTGACATAACTAATGCAGTGTCTACAGTGCACTGACTTAAGTACATTGACTGTGGCTCAAGACCACTCGGGGAAGTGGTGTTACTATGTTGACCTAATGGGGCAGTGGGAGACCAGTTTGAGTGTAGACACATGCACAACTAGGTTGACATAAGGTGCTTTGCATCGACCTAACTGTGTCATGTAGACCAGGCATTAGGCAAATCATATAATCACCAAAATCTATACTTCACCAGGAGACATTAATCAAGTATTTCCATTCTGTTATCATTATGTGCCTCCTCTCATGAAGTCCTGCGTGACACAACATCTCCCCAGGATGAAAGTAACTTAAAAGAGACTTACTTGTATGCCAGAGTCCTTAGCAGGAGGGTGGAGCCTCAACCAAAAGGAGGCGGGGGCCTCAATGGGAAAAGGTGGGGCCTTTAAATCCCCGGGCCTTTAAATTGAGATTTAGATTTAAATTGAGATTTAAAGGGCCCGGGGCTCCGGCTGCAGTAGCAGTGGCTGGGAGCCCTGGGCCCTTTAAATCACTGCCGGAGCCCTATGGTAGCCGTAGCTGCGGCAGTGGCTGGAAGCCCCAGAGCTATGGTGGCAATTTAAAGGGCCCTGCATTCTGGTTCTGGGCTCTTTAAATCACCAGCCTGGGGTAAGCTGCCCTCTGCCAGTATGCTCAGCTGTGTACCAGCTCTTGCCAGTATGCCATACCGGACTGTACCAGCTTACTTTCACCTCTGCACCTCCCCGTTCTCTTTCAAATCCCTTCTTCCAGGTTGCAATGATTCTCCCAACTCCTATAGAAACCTTCTAAATTAAGCACACAAAAAAAATAGATGAATAATAATTGGAAGTTACATGGAAGCTGATCCCAAACCCACTGAAGACAATGGAAAGATCCCCATTGATTTCATTGGGCTTTAAAACAAAACTACAATGCATACTTCAGAAGAGGAGGTATTCTGCTCACCAGCTCATGTCTTCCTCCTTCCCTCCTGATTGATACAGTTCCTCCTTCCATTATGTCATGTTTTACTTAGCATTTATATACTTCTCAGGACAGCTGACACATCTTTATTCTTGATAAGGAATGGTATTACATATAAGTGTTAAAAAACAAAATATTAAATAAAGTATTCATAAGTGCTCCTTTAGTACTGAGACAGCAAAGTAGGTTTTACTTTGCATTTCTTCCAGCAGTATAAATCTGGGTGAGCCCCCAAAAGTTTAGATGCTTATTATCCAAACAATCCAAATGACCTGAATCTGCTCAATTTGGCAGGCAGTCTTATGAGAAGATCCTGTCCCACAAGATTTCTGATAATTCTGTCTACTGACCTGAGTTAGTAAACTCAGAGACAACTATTAAAAATAATGTTTAAATAAGAGAGATTAGCCAAACTCTTTCAAACCTCAGCAATAAAGTTTTGACCCAGATGTAATTAGAGAGATGGATGAAAGTTTGAATTAGTTCTTATTTTATTAAAAATTGCCATCCTTGATTGCTAGCTTTTAAAAAGAAATTTTATCCCATCCTAAAACCACTTTCTAAAAAGCTTACAGAATTAAACAAGAGAGAGATGAAAACATAAGGAATGTCCATACCTCATACACACCCACGTTCAAGTTGGAAAGTTGCTGGATGGAACATATCACATTTCCTGGTTTTGTTCCATCAGAGGGAAATTTTAGAACATAAGAACAGTCATACTGGGTCAGACCAAAAGTCCATCTAGCCCAGGATCCTGTCTTCCAACAGAGGCCAATGCCAGGTGCCCC
Organism: Dermatemys mawii; assembly: GCA_007922305.1. Lineage (NCBI taxonomy): Eukaryota > Metazoa > Chordata > Testudines > Dermatemydidae > Dermatemys > Dermatemys mawii. The sequence continues at coordinate 27,303,159 of ML677341.1, forward strand.
AGAGAGAATGAACAGAACAGGTAATCATCAAGTGATCCATCCTGCTACCCATTCCCAGCTTTTGGCAAAAAGAGGCTAAGACACTATCCCTGCCCACCCTGGCTAATAGCCTCCTTGAACTTATCTAGTTCTTTTTTGAACCCTGTTATAATCTTGGCCTTCCTCTGGCAAGGAGTTCCACAGGTTGGCTGTGAAATAGTCAATATGTTGAGATAGCTTTTCAGCTCTTTTGTCCTACTGAGACAGCTTATTACTGGACAATAATTAATTAGCCATTTGACTTTCACTATCATCATTGCCCTTATTCTATAATATGCACCATTTTTTCTGTATCCTATGTAGTCTAGTTCCCTATGTCCTGTTTACCGGTTTGGTGGCACAAGGTTCCATTCCTCCATTAATTATTTATGTTATGGTAGCAATAATAGAGGCCCCAACTGAAATCAAGATCCCCTTGTTCAAGGCACTGTACATACACACAGAAAGACAGAGTGTGAGGGATATAATTATTTCCATTTTATAGATGAAGTATAGATTTTCTTCTGTCCAGAATTAACTCTTCCATAGTACCTTCTTTTCTGGCGTATCAGTGCCAAGAACTTAGCATACCAGTAACTCTCATTAACGGTAGTGAGAATTACACAGATAGATGTCAAGATGAGAACATTGCATATTCTTTTCACAACAATTAGAAGAATAAACCATCTATTTTGTTCTCACAACAATTCAAAAGAAAACAGCCAACAAACCATGCCTCTGTTTCAGATTGATTATCCATAGAATTTTGACTCTACTGATCTACATTCTAGAATGCTAGAATATAAACTTTTTTTTTTTTTGGAGTAGAGGAAGATTATCTCCTACCCAGGGGAATTTAATACACATTTCTTAAATAATACAACTGGCATATTAGTCAGATGCCAAAGAAACTCTTTTCATCTGGAAAAAGGACAGGGCATGTCTCTTCAATCTTACAGGAATTGAAGAGCTGCTTTGTCAAGATTTTAAGTGTGTAGGGAGAAGGTGAGTTTGTACTGCTGATGGCAAAAAACAACCCAGTAACATCTGCAAAGTCTTCCTTGTGAACTAAGTTATGTAAATTGAAGAATGCCCTTACTGTCAGCAGGTATATTATTTCAAAGACAGACAACTGTGTTAATCTCCCTTCTGCTTAATCCCTGTCTCTCCACAAATCATCATGTCGACAATTTAAACAGATTTAGATGTGACTGAAATCGAGAAAAGGAGATAGTCTCAGGATGCTGGGGCTGATGCAGGCCTCCAAGAGGTAATTTTGTTTGTGGGAGAGAGAGAGTAAATCTAACAAATCTAACAAAGCAGGCCTCTGGCCCAGCCCTGAGGATCAAATCCAATTCTACCAAGATACACATTAAGCCCTGTCTATCACAGCTTTGCCCTTGAAAAGTCGAATAATGATGAGATTCACCTCATTTCGCTCATCTCTGGAGAGCAAAGAGAAAGGAGACATTTAAAGATCTTGAACTATTGCTCAGAATGAATACTTCTATTGTCTAATTCTGATATGATTATTGTATGGAAAATATAGTTAGAGGTGTTCATCTTTTTGATCACTTGCTGTCCCTTAAGGAATGTGAAATAATCACTCAAATAATAGGCAACCGTAGTCAATAATTAGGAAAGCCAGGGTCAGTAGAACATAGCAGGTCATGAATTATACATTCTAAGCAAATTATTTATTGCAAACTGCAGCTTTTGTAATTGTCCTCTTAGGTGAAAAGGACTGAAAAGAACCAATTTCCACTAAATGTTGCATGAAAATCATTGCTGAATGTATTCTAAAAAACTAATAAGAAAACTGGAAAAAGCTCTTGTGAAATTTTTACTATTTAGCTTCAGCTATTTACTTTTCTGGTAGGATAAAAGTTAGATTCATTCATTTCCTGGCTGTGCCTGGATTCTGTCAAAACCAGACATTTCAACATTTTAGCATTACTTTTTAGTACTTACTAGTCAAGCTTAGATGAAAGATGTTCTCTTTCAATAAGGATTACTAGGATGCTGCTCTTGAAGTTTTTAAAACAGAAAGTCTACCATTTAATCGTTTTAGTTTTAACCCTTATCTGATAAAATTAGCATTTGTCAGGCTATGCCTAAAATAACAAAAATAGTGTTCAGCTTAATCTTCATTACAAAGAGAATTATAATTAATTAGGTGGTCAGCAAATTTGTGTCTTGGAAGAAACCTAGAAGATTAATTAGCTAATGTTTGTCATATACTTTGAAGAAGAAAAGTGTGAGGAAAGTGCTAAGAATTATTATTGTTATTAGGTTAACTCCTACTCACAATTAAAACACTGAAGTAGTTTCAGTGAACTAAAGAAAATGCAATTGCTTCAACTCTTTGGGTCAGAAAGTCAAGGCTCAGCTAGTGAGGGAAGAGTGAAAGGAAGCTAAAATCAGTTCTAAGCAACCACGGGCACTGGAGTAAATTAATGCGGCCTAAAGCCTGTTCTGTATTACATTGTCCAGCTATGGTCCCCAGAGCCATTCACCAGCTGATGATTGCAAGAGCACAGTGCTCTCTCGCTATACCCTCTCTCCACCCCTTCCTATGCCTGGCAGATGCCCTCGGCCTGGTGCTACAGGTCTGTGACATATGAATTGGCTATGTCAGGTCTTCCCCCTGCTGCAGTTTCATCTGCTTTATGCTCCTTTGCAGTACAAGAGAAGCAGAGCTGGGGGACAGGTTTTGGCCCCTTTGGAAATGGTGCCACATATGGTCTTTTATCGATAGGTGTATTGAAATTTATGCCTAATAACAGTCCATTGAGGTAGGTCAGAATTATCCCCATTTTAGAGATGTGGAAAGTAAAGAACAGAGAGGTTAAGTGACTTGCTCCCAGTCACTAAGGAAGTCTAGATCAAAGCTGGGTATAGACCCTGGATTTCTTTTACTCTTAGTTCTGTACTTTAGCCCCCAAACCATCCTTCCCATCTAATAGCAAGAAACAATGGGAATTCAGTAGCTTTTCCTGGCACTCATTTCTGGGGAAAGAGGCAAGTACTTAGCTGCTGTGGTAGTTGACTCCCCAGTCTACGAAAAAGGTTAATTTGGCAGGACATGCCTCTTTGCCAAACGAGCATGCTGCTGTTTCCTTCCAGCTCCCTTGGCCACCCATTTTCCATTTGGCTGTAGGCTGAAGCAGGCAAGTTCATGTTGTTTGAGCATGTCTGTGTGTGGCTTTTGTCAGCTGCAGATTTATTTAGGTTGATCTATGGGGAGTCAATAACATCTGCTGGAAGCCTCACCAATGCCATTCCCTAATCGAGCCAAGGTTCAATGTTCCATGTAAGCAGTTTTCAATGTTTGCAAGGAGAGGAAGTTCCGATCTAGTTAATGCGCTCTGAAGAACTGAAAGGAAAAGCCCAAAGTAGCATAAACGGCAATTACAGACCCAAACCCATACAAGAAGTTGTGAGTGGGGCACTGTGGCAGAAACCTGTGACCATCTAGCAATTGTTTTGTGAACCAGGTGAAACAGACACACCTTCTCTTAGAAGCAGTCTCAGAATTCCAAGTGCACATGTATGGCTCGAACAGTCAGAGCTGAGGAAGAACACTGGCTGGGTCATACTCCCGGGAATCGTTCTGACTTTGACTGGCATAATCGTTCTAGAAGCCAGAGGAAAAGTTGGGAAGGGAACTAGCCATTACACACCCCACAACTTCGAGCAGCCATGCTTGGTACAAGGAGACACATATAGAAATGCCCCTCTAGTTCTACTAGCATTACTAGAGATGGTAATTGCTCCTCCTACATGTGCTCCCCAGTGAGGATTTATGTCTGATTGCTGAGATGGGGGAGGCAAAATTTAGCTCCCCCAAATGAAAATGGCAGAGACTGAACTCTCATCCTTAGGAGCTCCCTCTACTTCAGAGAGACGTTCATCAGCCAGGTGCGATGGGGAGTCCTGATCCACCACTATTCACACTGTCATTCCAATCTTACAGTCTGATCTGCATGAATGGACATGTACAGACTGAGGCTCTGGCAGAGAGCAGGGGTCCACCCAAGCAGATTGCCTGGCAGGATCAGGCATCTCTCTAACATGGAGCCAAGAAGGATTTGGGCCTCTTTTGCAGCTACTAGGTTGACAACATTTTTGAAGCACTGAATTGACTTAAAAAAACCCATCAAGACTGAGGGCCAGAAGCTAAAAGATACAGCATAGAAAAATTTGCATACAGGCAGCTCGATACACACGCTCACTAAGATACAGTCAGACCCTCTGAAGGTATATGTCGTTACCATTTCTTTTTGTCATCAACCATTCCAGTTCAATTTCAAGCATGATATGGAAAGCTAAATAAAGATAGTGGACTGGATTTTTTAGTATTTAACCTTGCAGGTAAATTGCTCATATGAGCATTCTTTCACACAGACTTCTTTAGGCCAATAGTATCTTCTACATGATCTAAGTGGAACTATATGCTTGCTGAAATACAGTTTGCTATCCCCCAGGCTTACAATGCTTAATTTCTTATGAAAATGTCAATTGCTTAGTAACCATTTGCTGCTGCTTTTGAAATCAAATGTTTTACTAGGAAAAAAATTTATTCTTGTGGTTCGCCATGTACTGAATCTCCTTAAATTACTTACTTGGACTGAAAAAATATATACTTGTTATGGCTCTTTTCCTTGCCTAATAGTTCTACGTTTATATTCCTTCTCTGTGTTCTTCTTGCTTGGCTTGATAGAAAGTGTCCAATTTGCTGTAATGTGGATACTGCTGATGAACAAAAGAAATCCTCCTAAGGCTTTTCAATTCAGTCATGTTGATGCTTCTAACCTATTTTCCTTTTCATCTTTGTTCTGGTTATGGGGATCTCTTATCTTAAGCTGAGGCAGGTTTTAAGAAGAGCAAGACTGTTTCTGAGCTACTTGTGAGCTCTTTATGCTCTTATTTATTCCAATTCATTATATGTAAGCAAAAGGAAGATAAATTCTTTCCAAAAAACTAAAAAGCCAAGCAGAACATGGAGAAGGCAATGGGTCTGTTAGGGGAACTCTTCTGCTTATTGACCAAAATGGGATATAAACATACTAGATTGCTGATCTTTCTCCACTCTCATCAGAAAGCCCAGATGCCTCACTTCTGCAGGGCCCCTTGATTGAACCTCATTTAAATTACACACATGCATATGCCCAGGAAATACTCCTGGTGGAGGGGGCCTCTCCAGCAGGTGCCAAACTGAATCTACCAACTTTACACGCACACCCCAAGGAGCCCTCAGTTCTGGGGGCAAGCAGAGTTTTTCCAGAGGTCTGGCTGGGGTGTTCCTATGCCCCAGCTGTTCCCTGGCTGACACAAGGCCCATAGGAACCATGGCAGCAAGGGTGCAAGTTGTATAGCCCTCAAGATGCATTAGTTTGTGCTGGGGACCAAACTAGCCATCCCCAAGACAAGAGAGGCACAAGCTTCCTTGTACCAGTCTCCACTCCAGTGCAGGGATGAATTGAGGTCCTAGCCTCAAGCTTGTGGGTGAGTGGGGAATGGGAGACACCAAAGTCCTAAGACAAGTCTAAAGCAAGGCCTCCTGGGCTGGCCACACACCTAGCACACCACCAGCCTAGTTCACTTTAATGGAATTCAAGAGTTTAAGGGGAAACAGTGTTGTGCATGGTATATGGTAGGAAAGAACTTAATTCAATAACATGAGTACAGCTGCCTGGCTGCAGGCATAGTAGATAATGGCCTGAGCTTTTTATTACTCTGACTGCTGACGTATAAAAACTTCTGTTCCAAACTCCCAACTAAACAAACCCATGCCGGGGAGGGAAGAGCATATGTCTGAATAAGAACGATGCGCTTTGTATCATTCTGAATAAGCTAAGATGGCTTTGTTATAATTGGGTATCTATTTCTTTTGTATGAAGACCAAAAGTCAAATTAGGCCTGCTTCTTGTCTGGGGAAGGAAGGGCATAAAGAGGCTACCTGACTGAGAAGCTAACACAAGGGCCAGCCACAAAGTGTGGTGTGCCAAGACTGCTTCTTGATACA
>ML677341.1:27309604-27362888 GCA_007922305.1 Dermatemys mawii
TCAATTACATAAGAAGAAATAGGGATAAAATTACACTCTTTATTAACATATTAAATTAGTTTTTGTTTTGACACACACAGGACGTTTTGGCATTTAGTTGGCATAAAACAAATAACTATAGCAAATTCTGTAACACTGAAATACACTCATCAAATGTCTATTAGAATTTTAATAGAATAGGCTTAGGGTCTTGCAAGAAAGTTTTAAATTGCAAACACTTGACCCAGAACTTTTGCAAGTAGTTAGATGGGTATTTTTGTTGTTCTTTATTTTCCCCCTTCTAAGCCATGCCTCTCTCATAACTCAGATTTATTTCACTGAATATTCACAGGAATAGAATAAGATTTTTCTGCTGATACATCATGGTGAGAAGGATGAAAAATTACATGGGGGAAAAACAACTGTAAATAAGTTGCCAGATGAGAAGCCATATTACAACACGTTAGCCTTTGTAAGAACAGAATAGATCAGTGTTGTTATTTATGATGGTTTGCAACCAACCAAGCTTTTTAGGTAAGTTCTAGCCAGCTCAAATTCTTGGAAATATAAGTGCTGTATTTACAGAGGTCATCCAAAACCTATTCAAGTTAATAGGCTATTCTATTGATTTCAGGGGTCTTTGATCCTGTCCCAAGTCATAACTCCTTGCACAACAGACACCAAAATCAGTGGATCCTTTCGATGGAGCTACAGATACAAGTTCCAGCATTAATATGGCTCTGTTTTATATAAAATACAATCAAACAATGAACATTCCAAGATAGCTGGTTTACCAGGACTGCTGAAGGTCCTATCAGTTATACTTGTTCCATACTACTCTAAAACCTCTACTCTAGTTACTTTAGTCACAAGTGTGAATTTTTTTTCTGGGCAGTTCAAACCTGAGGCAGCTCCAAAAACACTCAGATATATGACCAGGTTTTCCAATATGCCCAGTAGCAGAGCAATTCCTATTCAGGGCAATAAAGATGTTTCATTCCTGCAGTGCACCCGAGTGTGTAAGAGGACAGAGAGTTGAGAATAATGGGAGCTGCTGGATGCTTTTGAAAATCTGACTTAGAAAGCTGCAGCCTGTACAGCAAGACTAGATGTGTCCCCGCAACAATGAGGAGGAATATGGAAAAACAGTGAGGGGGCTTTTGAAGATTGCAGGACAGAAAAGCATGAGTCAGGGAAGAGGGGATTCAGATTCCTTTCATGGGCTTCTCAAACCTTGGTCCCCCTGCTCAGTGAAATCACATAGGTTTGCTCTACTGCAGCTAAGTACCTCCACGGCTGCAAAGAACGTTAGAGAATTTACCTCCTATGTACCGATTTAGAAAACATAATGGTGCACTAGTCACCAATTGAATACTTTGTAATAACTTCATGTCATATATCAAGTTACATGTCAGAGAGATGGCAAATGCATATTATTAGTGGGCAGACAAGCTGCAGGACACTGAATGGACAAGAAAGGCACTCTAAGCCAATAGAATCCTGTCCCTGTGAAGAATGTGTGTGCTGAGCTCCACAGGAATTTGGAGGTAAGTAATTAGGAGATGGGAACGGGTAACATTTGTCTGTAAGTGGCCTGATCCCACAAGGAATACATAAGAATGTCCATACTGTGTCAAACCCATCATCCATCTAGTCCAGCTTCCTGTCTTCTGAGAGGGGCAGGTGCCATATGCTTCAGAGGGAATGAAAAAAGGGGCAATTTATCAAGTGATTGATCCCCCATCATCCAATCCCAGCTTCTGGTTGTCAGAGTTTTAGGGATAACTAGAGCATAGAGCAAGAAGGAGGATGCTGAGCACATGGCTGCAGTTCAGAGAGACACACTGGATGCAGATATCCACATTGACACAGAAGAGCAAGGAATGTATAAGTACATAACTTCACAACATCTTTTTAAATTATTGGATTGTTTGCAAGAATCTCATTCATTTTCAAAAGCCTTTAACTCAAATTATGAGCAACAAACTGTCCTATGGAGAGCCAGGTTCAAGGGTAAGTCAAAACCCAATCTTTTAAAACAATGGTCCCTGACCATCTTGGCTAATAGCCATTGATAGATGTATACTCCATTAACTTATCTAATTAATTTTAAACTCAGGTGTACTTATGGCCTTCACAACATCCTCTGGCAATGAGTTCCACAGGTTGACTATGTGTTGTATGAAGAAATACTCACTTTTGTTTAAAATGTGCTGCCTATTAAGTTCATTGGGTTACTCTTTTTGTGTTACATGAAGTGGGAGTTATTGGCCTACTTTTAGATAATATTTATTAGGAAGATCAGGCTTTCACACTCCCTCTCTAGACTCCTTTTGCAAAATTCCCATTTGTTGCTCCTGTTCGCTAGCTCTTCTGGTCACTTAAGAGCAGGATTTTTAAACCCCGTTCTCTCTGATTAGCCACATTTCCTCGCTAAGGGATCCTAACAGGATTGGGGATCACAAAATGCACACCTCACTTTAACACAGCAGTACCAAGATGAATTTATAATACAAAGAATAAGTTTATTAAGAAAGACCAGAGATTTAAATGAAACTAAGGAGTGGTAATAAAAACCTGTTACAAATAAAACAAAAGTGTAATCACCCATTCCATGGACTAGGCTACAATCATTGTCTAAGGCAGTTTTCTCACCTACAGTCATTTCTTAGCATCACCAACCCACACAGCTGGGGATTCGCTGTTCAGAGATGAAAAGAATGCTGGCCTCTTTGTTCTCTCAGTGATGGACAACACAAATGTCTTCTTGCTTCTCCTTCTATTACCCAAAGTTTATTGTCTTTGTCACTAGCATCTGGATGAACCACTGGGGTTCAAACTCCAGTGTCTTCCCCTGCTGATTTCACATCCTCCTGTTCATTTCTTCCTGATGTTTACCTTCAAGGCCAATGAACTGACCATTATCTCTGGCATCACCATGCCAGAGATGCTCAATTTACACTGGGGACATGGAAATAACTAGCCTCCCTCTTGTCTAGAAGAAACTTTGTTTCTCCCTTTGTTTGATTACAGACGTTCAAGCATGCTGTCAGTAAGCACTCAGAATTCCTTCGGTGGTGGTCATACATACATTTCACAGTGACATTAATGACCAGTGTCTCACCAGCTTACATTTGATATCTCACACAACATTCTGTATGGGAACTATCGTGACAGCAATGTGTTAGGTGTAGTGTGTTTGTCAGGCTTGAAAGGGGTTATTGTTACATGAACCCTTTGCCACTGAGCATTGAGCAGCTCTTAGAGTCATATGGTCGTAGTAGATGAAAACCTGCTGCTATTACCAGATAACAGAGCTACTCCTTGAATATCTTTATCCATATCTAATCTAGATCTAGATATCAATATAGATACATCTGTGTGTGTAGATATAGAGAGGAAATACACACATGCAAATACATCCAAAAAAAGCCTTACATTTTTATATTTTAAAAACCCTGAGGTTGCATTTGCCTTCATCATAAAAAGAGTCTTTAGAGAAAGAAAGAGAGAATTTGTGTAAAAAGGTTTGCAGTTAAATATCAGATTTATCTGAACTATTTAAGCATGAGGGGAGGAAGCACTCACTAATGGCAGAACAACAAGTGAGCCTCTACCCTTATGAGTGATTAGCTCTAATAACCCTAAGCATAAACCCTCAAAAAGTTACATCACAATGGTAGCAGTCAGTCAAAGAGAACATTGCCATGCTATTAAAAATCTCAGCTGCTCTGTTTTGAGAGCCAGTCACAACAATGCAGACGGCAGATTTCTTTGGGGTTGGGGTAGGCATTCAAGTGCATGCCTCACATTTCTGCTGTGCCCGTTCAAGGTTCTGAAACTGAAGAAATCCTCTCTCAGACAAGTGTCACTAAAGAGTGTCGTTCCTTTCCCCCTGAGATACAGTGAATCCACAAAAGGAGATAGCGCTTTCTCTGGGAATAGGAAAATAACTGCTTAATGAGAAACAGGGCTCCATAATTCTCATTTCACACCATGTTTACTACCACATCCAGGGGATTCAGATTTCTGCTGTCCTGTCCAGAATTCCTCATGCATATCGAGGAATCTCATTTATTTCATTCTTTGTAAGACACGCTCAGCAATTTACTAATGCAAAAAAAAACCCCACCCCACAATAGATGACTCAGTGCTGCCAGCTTCAGAAGACACTTCAAAACTGTGGAAAGCAAACAGCTTTAAATGTATTCTCTCCTTGTTTCATTAACACAATTCCAAAAGCTGTGTTCCCGTCCCCAAACATCCACATCATTGTCCACAACAACCCACCCAACCACCATCACATGATAATGACATTTACTTACTGTCTTGGCCAGATGTAAAAGCAGCTACACTGAATGAAAGGCTCCATGTCCCATCACCAGGACCTTCCACCACTTTGTCCCCTCCCCCAAGTGCACACTTGAAAATAAATCTTCTTTCAATGTATTATTGCTTCTAAAGGAATAACTGTGAAAGTCAACCGACTATGCTTTAATTTACAGAACTGATCACGTAATGAACATCTCACTTTGCAAGATAAGATTTGCCGAAACGCTTAAATGGTTTAGGAGCCTAAGTGAAAATTTTATCCATAATCCTTTTATTGAAAAAAAATTATTTGGAGGTCAGGGAGCAACCCAATGAAAGCTCTGATGTATCTGCATTGAACTAATACAAACTAATGGGCAGAAGACTTTAGTCTAGGCATGTTGTTCTTGGTTAAAGACCAAGGGAGGAGGCAAAAGTGGCTTTAAGCAATATTCCTTGGGCTGATCTGTGCCAGTCTAGACTCATAATGAAAGTGAACTGCCTGGCTTCTCCTGGCTGCCCACAGTTCCAAAAAGGGGCCATTCTGGCAGATTGCCAGGATATGGAGATGCTCCTGCCTGGTCTCCTGCCCTGTAGATTGGGAAGGGACCGCTATGGTGACTCTGTTCCACCTGGGAATCCCACTGCACTGAAGAAATCTCCCAAGAACACATTAAGACTCTTTTGAGGCTACTTTGCCCAGGAGGAGTGGCACAAAGCAGCCAGAGCTAGGTCATGGAGCCAACCCCATAGCTCAAGTAATAGCGAATCGATCATGCTTCAAAGACTTGACCTATAGCCCACCGAAGTCAATAAGGCATTTGCTATTGACGTGGTGAGCTTTCAATCACGTTACAAGAGACAAAGGATCTCAGAGGTTGCCTTTGCTATCTTTCTGCCCTTCACTTCAGCTATTTCTTTACCAAGTTGTCCAACAAAACTCACTTCTTCGTGCCTCTAAAAGGGACTGAAAAATTCCTTTATCAAAGCTTTACTGATTTCCAAATTACATGTGATCCTGTAGTGTATAGGAATTGAGTCCTATCCCTTTAAGTAGCCAGTAAGCGCTAGTGGTGCTCACCATTTTCTGTGCTTTAGAAACCAGCCACAGCAGCACTGTATATGCATAGAAGGGTATTTCCTGTTGTGTACGGCTAGTGAACGTAATTATGTAAACACCTCTATGCCTGTGGCTCCTTCATGTTATGTTTTCTGTGTAAAAAGCAGAAGATGAATAGATCCTTAAATCTCTTTACACCAAATTGTCAAAAATGAATTATGGCAGCTCAGCTATCTGCGGGGGAGAGGTGTGAGGTATTGTGAAATGACACACAGAGATGGCCCTTGTCCTTATGAGGGTAAAGAAATTCCACAATCATTTCAGACTGAACCTTGGACCAGATATGTGAACAATGCGATTTCCTGTGATTTCTGGAAAGGCGTTGAGGAATGAGGTACTTTACTTACACTGTAAGCTTTTTGGAGCAGAGACCACCCTTTTGGCTTCATCTACAATACACAGCACTGGAGGCTGCATGTAGTTACATGCCGTAATGAAAAGCAGTCTGTGTCCATGCTGCAGTGTCTAGCTACATGTCAGTGAAAGGCCCTGGCAGAAGGGAGGCAGCAAGAGAAGACTTCAGCAGCTCTCCCCTACTGGAGCCTTTCACTGCAGCTAGGAACGGCTTCAGCACCAGGAAGCAGGCAGAGCCTTTTCTCGCTGCCAGAATCTTTCCCTGAGATGAGGAAAGGCTCTGATGGGGCTGGGGGAGCAATGGGAAGAGGCTGAGCCTCTCTCAGCTGCATCTCCCTCACCACAGCTTTTGCACATAACACACCTGAGGTCAGACTTGGGGGTTAGGGGTCTCACCCAAACTAACAAATGTAAGCCAGCTCAAAGCTAGGACACGCCATGCTTCATCTGTTTACTACTTAGTGGGCCAAGTAAATTTCTGCCATTACACAGCTTCAGTTTCAAATGTTTTAGTTTCTACTTCCACATCCCAAGATTTATGAAAAGTATCTAAAAAACAAATAGAATTCTTTAGTTGATTTTCCCACTCATAAAGTGATTTGACTAAATCTGAATACTCAGTAAGATGTAGCTCACTGCCAGAAGACTGCAAAAGGTCTTCTCTGAATACAGCAACCTTCAAATGCCTGTGTAACATTTAAACTGCCCTTAATTTGGGAGCTGGACTAAACTAATTATCATGAATATCAAAAGGTTTCCAGAAATATATTCATTAAACATTTTCTTTTCCTAGCAGTTTAAAACGACTCCTGGACTCATTAGAATAAGTTTTCTCTTTAATTGGGTGCTAATGATGGTGCTTTTTCACAGGATTTTCACTGCAGGTACCTTGGGGCAAGTAAACATATAAATAGATTTGACAAGCTCTGGGGCTAGACTCTCCAGTTAACTGAATCATTACATAAAAAAGATACACAATTACAATGCGGCACACTGCCTGAAATCAACTTCAGTGCTTTGCATTTCAAAATAAATCATAATATGACCAAAACCTTTAATAAATGTCCACCCGTTAAAAAACAGAAACATCAGTGGCTTTCCTGCAACTTATCCGAGTTGACCTCTAAACTGCCATCTTCTGAATTTCACAGTGACGCATTATTTATTTGTAACAGAATCCAGCTTTCGTTATTTTTATTCTGCACTGAATTCTGAACAGAGCAACTCTTTGACTGGGCAAATCCCTCTCAAGTGATGAAGGTCTAGAAACAGGTGGCCTCCCACCAAGGTTCCTTGCATACGTTTCTTTTCCCTTTAATTAGACACCCCACTCCCTGTCATTGACAACCAATTTTTATTGATGTCTAGAGTGGTCACATAAGATGCGTTTCATTGTATTTTATTTTGTGGCAGAGGATTCCATGAACAAGAGACCGCTTTCCTCTTCCTCATCAGGATCCAGAAGAAGAGGTTTACTCTCATCCTTTCAGTCTGGAAATGGCAGCGGTAGGGAGAAGTGGAGACAATCACTGCAGACATTCAAAGTTGGGGGTGTCCATGATGGAGCATCATAAGCCCTGGTTCAACCTCATCTTAGGGTCAACAAGCCACCAAGGTCATTCCTTTTCTAGCAAAGCCACAATGCTCCTCTGTCACCGGATATCTTCTGCTAAAGGGCATCATTATTGATGAACTGAAACTACAACAACTTCTTCATGAAGAGTCTGAGCAAAATCAACTCTAATATAAATAGATTTTGTGCAGTGGTCTTAGTAGAAAGAGTTCATTTCTAGCTGGGGAAAACAAAACAAAACTACACCACAACCTTAGAAAGTACCAAAAATCCAAAATTTCCCACAAAATGAATGTTTTCAATTAGAAACTATTAAATTGTTTAATGTTGATAATACCAAATCATTTCATGTAGCCAATCCTGAATCATTACAATATGCAATATTTAATATATATTACACATGCATTAATAAATATTTAAATGTGTTTGGTATAGAAATCAAAATGAATCAAAGTAATAAAGTTGAAAAAATATTTTTCCCTTCGCAAAATAAAATCCTTCAACATTTTTAAAATCCAATGAGAAAGTCAAAATGATTCATTACAATATTTTTGATAGGAAAAAGTTGTAGGTTTCATCAATGGTTGCACATTACAGTTCATATTTATGCAGACTAACTTATCCTCATATCACCTATGTGACCCTGGCCAAATCTCATAATTTTATTGTTAGTTTCATAATAATTGCTATCTACATTAAAACCCCAGCAGAAGAAGTGGTATGAATATAAGACTTTTTTTAAAGTAAGTTTATGGCTGCAGAGAAAAATGATAATATGACTCTAGTGCATCCTAAAGGCTCAAAAAACCAAGAAAACAAAAATAACCCACTGTTTAAAAAAAATAAACTAAACGAACCCTATCCTTAAGATTTTTAAGCCATTATTTTGATGGAGCCTGACTCATGCTGAGTTAACATTTTGGAATGGCTATATTGTTATCCCCAATCTACAGAGGTGGTAACTGAAGCAGTTTTTAAATTTGATTTGAATAAGACCCAAGAAGATCCTAGTGTGCACCTGTGTATGGTCCACAAGGCAATGTATCCCAGTACAAAACTGTTGATTAGTCAGATTCATCTAAGTAACAAGTAGTAATTTATTCCTGAGGGAATAACAGGAAACACTGCCAAATTATTCAATCAAATATAACACTATTGTTGTATGCAGTATTGTTGTAGACATGTTGTTCCTAGGACAGAGGTGGGGAAAATGCAGCCCATAGGCCATATCCGGCCCTGCCCAGCCCCTGACCTCCTGGGCGGGGAGGCTACCCCAGACTCCTCCCGGCAATCTGCCGTTCCCCATAGCCACACCGCCACATGGGCAGCGCGGCTTCCAGTCCTGCCACTCTCAGCAACTTGGTAAGGGGGCAGGGAGCGAGGCGCTTAGATAAGGACAGGGAGCCCTGGGGGGCAGTCAGGGATGGGGAGCGATTGGATGGGGTAGAGATTTGGGGTGGAGCAGTCAGGGGATGGTTGGATAGGTGGGGCAGTCCCAGAGGGCCTGTCAGGAGACGGGGGTATGTTTAGGGGTCAGGGCAGTCAGGGGACAGGGAACAGGGGTGGGAGGGTTTGGATGGGGGTGTGGTCCCAAGGGGGCATTTAGGGGTAGTGCGTCCTGGGAGGAGGCAGTCAGGGGTCAAGGAACAGGTGGTGTTGGATGGGTCAGGGATTCTAAGGGGAGCAGTCAGGGAGTGGGAAGTTGGAGGGGCGGCTAGGGATGGGGGCCAGGCTGTTTGGGGAGGCACAGCTTTCTCTATCTGGCCCTCCGTATAGTTTCACAGCCCAATGTGGCCCTTGGGCCAAAAAGTTTTCCCACCCCTGTCCTAGGATATTAGAGATACATGGTGGATGAGGTGATATCTTTTATTGGACAAACATGTGTAAGCTGAAAAGCTTGTTTCTCTCACCAACAGAGGTTGGTCCAATAAAAGAGCTCTGTGTAAGTTTGAAAGCTTGTTTCTCTCACCTACCTTGTACCTCAGGTGTAACACTGACAACTGTCAAGAAGCATTTCTGACAAGGATAGGATTATTTTTTCTAGAGAGTCTATTAGGACCTTCTTTTTAAAACTTGAAATAAACTTCATGCTCATGCTCATGCCAGATAATGGGAATGGTCTCCCCAGAAAGCTGGTACAGCCTGGGCAATGGCAGAGTGAGCTTTCCAACCCATGTGTCCCAGCCCTAGTCTGGAGTGATAACCCTTTGAGTGAGGAGGTCATTCAGTTTCCAGAGTCAGTTCTGTCATTGGCCTCTGAAAGTGATGTGGACATCAAATAAGAACAGGATTTGGCATGCCAGGTCAATTCACAAATTTAGCAGAACAATCACTGCCAACAGGAGCTGGATATGAGCACAGGAACTGGCAATCAAAAAGTGAAAGTCGTGGCCAATTTTCAAAAACGGGTGCCAAAAATAAGGCTCCTAACTCCACATTTAGACTCTGAAATAAATGACCCAATTTTCAAAAGTGACAAGCACCCAGCAACCTACTAGTAACTTGAACCATTCTTAATAGCCTGAAATGGATTTTTCCAAAAGTATTCAGTGATGATACAAAACTGCTTCGATTGAAATCAACAGTAAAACTCCTATTGGACTACAGTGGAAATAGGTCAGTGCTGAATGCTTTAGAAAATCATGGAAATATAGGACTGGAAGGGACCTTGATAGGTCAACTAGTCCAATCCCTGACAGTGAGGCAGGGCCAAGTATTACCTAGACCAGTGTTCCTCAGACCTCAGTGGTTCAGGAGCCAAATTAGAGAGCAGCATTGCCCAGAAGAGCTACAGTAGTGTGAATTCTTTGTTTCATTTACCATAGTATTAAATATTCATATTTAAACAGTGTGGCAGGGGAAATATTTAGAGTATATCTCACAGAAAAATAACTGAACAAATATTATTATTTGATTAATGATAATTGGCTAATAACATAGTAAAAGCATCCTGCTTGGTTGACAACTTATATTGGTTAATAATTAAATCACATTGTTTTAATATCATGTGCTGCAAAGAACCGCAGGAGACATATGAAAGAGTCAGTTGCAGCTCGCAAGTCTCAGACTGAATATCACTGCTCTAGACCATCCTCACAGGTGTTTGTCTAACCTGTTCTTAAAAGCTTCCAGTTATGGAGATTCTACGGCCTCTCTAGGCAATTTCTTCCGGTGCTTAAACTACCCTTACTGTTGGGAAGTTTTTCCTAATGTCTAACCTAAATCTCTCTTGCTGCAATTTAAATCCCTTGCTTCGTGTCCTGTCCTCAGTGGAGAACTTCTTGTTTATAACCCTTTATGTACCTGAAGACTGTTACCATGTCCATGCTCAGTTTCCTCTTCTCCAGACTAAACAAACTCAGATCTTTCCTCAGAGGTCATGTTTCCTAATAATTTTTGTTGCTCTTCTCTGGACTTTCTCCAGCTTGTCCATATCAATCCCAAAGTGCAATGCCCAGAACTGGACAAAGTAATCCAGCTGAGGTCTTATCAGTGCTGATTAGACTGGAAGAACTACTTATCATGTCTTGCTTACAACACTCATGCAAATACATCCCAGAATGATGTTCATTTTTTTTTATTGCTATAGCATTACACTGTTGACTGTTGTATAGTCTGTGATCCACTATAACTCCCAGATCTTATTCAGCAGTATTTCTTCCTAGGTAGTCATTTCCCATTTTGTATGTGTGCAGTTGATTAGTCCTTCTTAAGTGTAGTACTTTTCATTTGTATTTATTGTGTTTCATACTATTTGCACCTCAGGCCATATCTCCAGTTTGTCAAGATCATTTATTCTAATCCTGTCCTACAAAGTGCTTGCAACTACTCCCAAGTTGGAATCATCCACAAACTACATAAGTGTACTCTCTATGCCATTAGGCAGATCATTTTGGCAGATATTGAACAGAACTGGACCCAGGACAGATCCCGGGGGGACCCCACTCAATATACCCTTCCATCTTAATTGCAAACCATAGATAACTACTTTGAGTACTGTCTTCCAACCAGTTGTGCACCAGCCTTAGAGTGGGTTCATCTCGGCCAGTGGTTTTCAAACTTTTTTTCACGGACCACTTGAAAATTGCTGAGGGTCTCGGCAGACCACTTAGTGATCCTTCCAAATGTTGTTTGTACTGTTAGGTAACTATTGTAAAGTGCTTTGAATAAAGTGGGGTAACCTCAAACCCTTGTCCTTCCCTCCTGGGTGAATTCATAAGGGAAAGCCTGTAGGAATTATTGACCAATATTTTTCACTTGATTTGCCTTTTGTTTTAAAAACAAAAAGACACTCCCTGAGGAAACAGCCTTAAAAGACTAATACCTGAAGCTTTACTTGCCTTCCCTACCTACTGAAACCACCCACCAGTTTACATCTTACATATAGAGAAAACAGTTGGGGGTCACTTTTTGAGATCAAAGTAATAAGAATCTTTAACTGCATACCTGGGCTATGCTTTTCCAAAGTAAAATATCAGCATGCTAACCGACATTACAGGATTCGGCTTGGCAAGATTCGGTTTAAATTAATAGATGCTGGATAGAGTCGATTTAATCAGACACGTTGAAATCAACGAAAAAATATTGATTGGTAATGCTTGGTGGGAGTGCTGCCTTCTCACCTTGTGCCTGAAGAGATTGAGTGTCCCTGGTCCTGCAGCAGCACAGGGAGCCCTCTGCAGCCCTCCCGGCATGGCCCTGCTCTCTCGCTCCCATGGTGGCAGAGCTGCAGGGGCCTCCTGCATGGCTACAGGGTCTGTGGCACATGATCCCTTCAGGCCCAGTGTGCAGGGAAGGCTGCAGTCCTGGCCTTGCGGAGCAGAGACTGCCGCAGCCAGGGCCATGAAGAGGAGTACTCCTCCTCAGTAGAGTTGGCAGGTATCCAGTTTTCAACCATAACGCCTGGCCAAAAAGGGACACTGATGGATCCGGTCAGCACCACTGACCAGGCTATTAAAAGTCCAGTTGGTGGCACAGGCAGGCTCCCCACCCCGGCTCTGTGATACTCCCAGGAAGCTGCTGACATCTCCCTCTGGGTCCAAGGTGGAGGAATGGCCACGGAGGGTCTGCGCACTGCCCCTGCCCCTGTCGTCAACAGCTCCCATTGGCCAGGAACCATGGCCAATAGGAACTGAGGGGGTGGCACCTACATGCGGGGCAGTGCGCAGAGCCACGTGGTCATGCCTCTGCCTAGGAGCGAAAGGGAGATACCAGCAGCTTCCCAGGAGTTGCCTGAGGTAAATGCCACCTAGAGCCTGCACCCTGAACCCCCTTCCACACCCTAACCCGTTGCCCCAGCCTGAATCCCCCTCCTACATGCCAAACCCTAGCCCCATCCCAGAGCCCACACCCGCAACCAGACCCCTCACTGCCTCACACACACTCCAACCCCCTGCCCCAACCCAGATCCCTCTCCCACACTCCAAACCCCTCATCCCAGGCACAACCCCAGAATCTGCACTTCCAGCTCAGAGCCTGTACCCTCTCCCCAAGTCCTGCCTGGAGCCCTCTCCTGCACTCCAAACCCCTCATCTCTGGCCGCACCCTAGAGCCCACATCCCCTCTCGCACCCCAACCCCTTGCCCCAGCCCAGTGAAAATGAGCGAATGAGCGAGGGTGGGGGAGAACGAGCAACGGAGGGAAGGAGGATGGAGTGAGTGGGGGTGTGTGGCCTTGGAGAAAGTGCAGGGCAACGGTGTCCAGTTTTCTGCAAATAGAAGCTTTGCAACCCTACTCCTCAGCGATGGGGAAGATACCCTCCTGCTCAGGGACAAAGCCACCCAGCAGTGGGGTGGCCTGCCCCGTGGCCAGCGCTCAACGTGCTCCTTGCAGTCCTGGCTGGGGGTTCTGATCCACGAGGCTAGGACCCCAGCATTCCCCACATCTTGCACTGGGGAGTAACCAGCCCGGTGATCATGCAGGGAGTTCTCTGCAGCTCCACTGTCATGGCCCTGATCACTCATTCATCAGCCAGGAATGCAGGGGCCATAACTGGGCAGGAATTGTTCAGCAACATCCTTCAGCCAGGGGGCTCCTCCTCCTCACAGCCTGCCTAGGGGTCTTTGCTCCACTGAGCCAGGACCACAGCCTCCCTTATACCTTGCAACCCACTGTCTTGGGCCCCTCAGCCATGTTGGGAGCCCCAGTCAGCCCCGCTGTCTGTGCTGCCATAACACTTAACTCCAGCCCTAGCTCCCCTTAACTTCCAGCAACTGTAAACATAAAAAGAGTTGAAAATTGGGCATAAAAAAATCTTTAAAATGAAAAAATAATCAATATTAACTGTCGAAACTGGAGAAAAATAAAAACTGAATTCTGCCAAGCCTGTATATGATATAACCCGTTGTTATTGTGCTGGTTTAGAAAGGCATGCAGTTTTTCCAGACTTTGCTAGGGAAGATCAGAGTTTGTAAGACGACAGAATTCTTACTACTGCAAAAGGTGACAAATGCCATGCTTATGTTTTCAGTACCTGTAGCCACTGGGAGTATTCTATCAGCAATTACCCAAACACGTATTTACTTCAGTGACACTGTCACCTTTTAACTGCATACACACATGCAAAAATATAGACCTTGAGCAAGAAAAACTCACATTGTAAATGTAAATCAGAGGTAAAATACAAGAAGGCCAAGGACTACATCTTCCCCTCCCCCCGCACACAGCCACGCCCACACGGTAAGAAGACTACCCCAAAGCTTGTTTCTTCATGCAGTCAAAATGAAGAAGGGAACCCTGCTGAGACATTTTAAAGAAAGAATCCTGCTGAGATGATTTAAAAGAACAAAAGCAATCAGCACAAATAACTGCCTATTGTTTATCCTCTTTGGGCCTGATCCAACTCCTATTAAAGTCAGTGGAAAGATTTCCCATTACTTAAACAGGAGTTGAATCAGATATTTAATTTACATCACGGTTCTGCAAGTGTGTTGTTGTTTACTGGTATTAAAGATAAAGAAAGAAATGACAACCTGTGGGGTTTTAGATTGTATTTTGTTCTAACCTTTACATATGTGTGACGGATAAGCTCTACACTAGCTCTAACTTTCTGATCCAGGCCTTTCTTAGCCAGGTGAGTACCAATGTGGATGAATGAGAGTATCTCAATGAGTGCCAGTCCAGTTCTAGCCTTAGCCTAGGGCTATTTAATCTGGTTTGGGAAGCTGTTCATTTCAGTCAAAAGTCATATTACTTGTCAATCACAGTTAGACTAAGGGCTTGTCTACACTGATACACAGTCTGGACTCAGGGGGTGTGAATAGCAGTATGCAATTTTCTCTGTAACGCCTCTGTGTGAACACAGGAGGCATGAATTAAAAGGTTCCTAGTTTGCATTAACATAATCCTCTGAAAACAGGAGGAACAGTGTAGTCAACCTTAAATAGTTCAGACATGTATATACAGACCAGAGCTGATCAAAAAAAATTCTCAATTTCAATTAAATTTTTAATTGAAATTTCAAATTTTGACAAAGGAGAGGAAAATGTTTTAGAAATTTTCTAGATTCATTTTTCAACCAGTTCTACCTAGGGCACATATTACATTTCAGCAGTAATAGATTCTTTCAGGCACTTTTACAAGAAATGTTTAGTATGAGTGTCCGACATATGATTTTTTAAAAATATTTAGAATTGCAAAAGAATTGATGATGTGAAATGTTGACATATTTATTAAAGCACATGGTATGATGACTCCATAAATCAAACTTGCAAAATTAACTGAAATTTGCTTAGGTAATGAACACTATTGTGTGGACTGAAAATTGACTAAATCACCAGAAATAAAGGTGAATGATAAGTGGCAAATTGTGGAGTTGTGAGAAAGTATCCAGTGGATGTCATGGGTACAGGAGTTAGGTGCAATCTTATTGAAACATCTTCATTATGATCTGGAAGTGGAGGGGAAAGACCTCCATTCATTCATCAGCCAGGAGTGTTAATGGGATTTGCACAAGATGTTGCAAATATCAGTGAGGTCAGAAAAATAACACAGAAGTGCCTAGAGAAGTTAGAAATACATTTCATAAAGTGAGAGATTCATTTTGGGAAAATGTAAGCTAATATATCTGAGTGACACTATTGTAAATCAAAACATTTTAGAAGGTAGAAACTTCGGAAGGAGTAATGCAAGAAGAGATCAAGAAACTATGATTTCCCTGGATCTGTGTAGCAGCTTCAATTCCCACTGGGATATCTGCACCAATATTCCCAAGATCAGCTAGGGAAGATGCCCGGGGCGGCAAGTTATATGGGCCTGTAGTGCCCATGCTCCAGCAATATTCAGGGCACAGGGGTATGAATCCAATGTTCTGGTCTCTCCCCAGCCCCACCTGCCACCCCCGGCACCGCCCCCAAGTGTCCCTGCCTGTGCCCTGGGCAGCAGGAGGCTGCCTCCTGCAGCTCTGCGCTGCGCTCCACTCTGCCAGCTCCCAACATCAACTGCCGCTACAAGGTCCTAACGCCTCTAGGAGCTGACTTCATGGGTGCTCCAGGGCTGGGTAAAAATTAGTGGATGCTCTGCACCCACCAGCAGCCAAGCTGGAGAGAAACCAAAATTTCCCAGAAATAGAACTTCTTAAAAATGCTGTTTCAAAAAAAAAAACAAAAAAAAAAACCACCCAGGTTTTCCAGAAATGACATTTGCCCCCAGGAACCCCATGGCTGGTGAGTAAATTGACACTGCTAATTACAGCATTGAAACTGAAGTGAATGTCAATTTCACTCAGCAGCTCCCAGTTGGCAGCCCAAGTAGCCAACTAGGGGTCTATGGTATAGGGCAGTCTGCATGGCAGAGCTGAAACTCAGGAACCATTTGCACTGGCTAGTTAGGAGATGAGCCCTGATTAGAGCCAGGACTTTCAGGGGGCTCCTAGGAAGTAGGGGCATTTCCAGCAGGTGGAGGGATGTGATCGTTCCCCTCTATTTGGCATTGGTGAGGCCTCTTCTGGAGTAATGTGTCCACTTTTGGGCCCCACAGTACAAGAAGGATGTGGAAAAATTGGAGAGAGTCCAGCAGAGGGCAACAAAAATGATTAGGAGTTGGAATACATAATTTATGAGGAGATGCTGAGGGAACTGGGATTGTTTAGTCTGCAGAAGAGAAGAATGAGGGGGGGATTTGATAACTGCTTTCAGCTACCTGAAAGGGGGTTCCAAAGAGGATGGATCTAGACTGTTTTCAGTAGTACCAGATGACAGAACGAGGAGTAATGGTCTCAAGTTGCAGTGAGGGAGGTTTAGATTGGATATTAGGAAAATCTTTTTCACTAGGAGGGTGGTGAAGCATTGGAATGGGTTACCCAAGGAGGTGGTGGAATCTCCTTCCTTGGAGATTTTTTAGGTCAGGCTTCAAAAAGCCCTGTCTGGGATGATTTAGTTGGGGATTGGTCTTGCTTTGAGCAGGGGGTTGGAGTAAATGACGACCTGAGGTTCCTTCCAACCCTGATATTCTATGAAGGAAGCCTGGAATCCCTAGCATGGAAAGGCTGCCTCAGAGCCACAGAGACTGAAAGACTAGGCTCCATGTCCATGGGGTGGTCTACACAGTAGGGCTGCTCAGAGCTGCTACAGACTCTGGAAAACCAGAGCTCCCAACCCTCATGGCCATGCGAAAAGTGGGGCTGGCCTGGAATCCACCAGCAAGCTGGGAGGAAATCCAGTAGGTTGATGACAGTCTGTCAAACCCAACACACTTTTGTGAGAAATTTCACGTTCAACAAGTGAGCATTTTTGAATGGAAGGCTAAAAAATTTCTGACCAACTCTACTGACTTTCCATAAGAAGTCAGTGTTGCTTTTCAGCTCAATTATATTAAAACTGCATAATTGTGATCAGCCTGAGCATACTAAAATTGCTTAAGCTGAACATAATGCCACTAGATCCATGAAAGGATTAATGAGTAGATATGGTTTGTTTATAGAATGGATCACCCAATGATTGCCCTGTTCTGTTCATTCCCTTTGAAGCACCTGGCATTGATCACTGTTGGAAGACAGGATACTGGGCTAGATAGACCATTGGTCTGACCCAGTTTGGTTATTCTTATGATTACAAATAAGTAGCAAAATATAACTCATACATAAGAGTCTGATATGTTCAAATACTGCAGGACTTAAGAACAATAGATAAAACATACAACCATAGATTGCAGCTTATACCCTTGTTTGTCAAGCATGAGAGCTGATTTGATTTCACACATACCACATCAATGGGATTACTTCAGTTCTATATGTTAAATTAGTTTAAAGTCAAGCACAATGGACAATATTGGAAACTAGAATCCAGCTGCTACAACTAGGAGGCACACTTTCACTTTGCCCAACGTACCATCAGAAAGCTAGTGCTGCTACTTCGCTGAGCCAAACTTGTAGTAGTGGTCAGCATAGCCTATGACTCATTCATAGGCTATGAATAAGGCTACAGTTTAGTCACAGAATACGTAACTTCCAACAACCTCTCTGACTTCAGCCTGCAGTGGTCTGGAGCAGCAGGGAGCTGAGGGGGTACTCCTGCCACCTCAGGTGGCCCCCAGAGCTCCAAACTGCCATGCACAGAGAGGTACCCCACAGCTCCCAGCTGCCATGGCCAAAGGGGTACCCCGCAGCTCCCAGCTGACAAGAAAGGCAGGGCACGGGCATCCTACAGCTCCCAGAATCCCCCCCTCATGCAGCAGGGGACCCCCAGAGATGCAGGTGGCAGGGGTACCCCACGGCCCCCAGCTGCTACAGGTGGCTACTAGCCCCTGTGCAGCTGCGCCACTTCAGGCGGTGTGGGGACCCGCAGATCCCCATTTTGTCACAGGTATTTTAGTAAAAGTCAGGTACAGGTCATGGCTTCCCTGAATTATTCTTTTTTCTTCATGACCTGTCCCTGACTTATCTTAGCCTTACCTATACACACAGCCCAGAAATCAGTTCCACAGCTTCAGCAGCTGCACCCTTAAATAAACACAACTGTGTTTTGGACACTTTCAGTCCAAGACTGCCATCTTGTGGACTCTAACTGCTGAAGGAATTGTTAACATCCAGGCTTTGGTCAGTGCTTCAGAAAGATTTTGTACCTCATGTTTATTTCCCTTTGAGAGATTAAGAAAAAAAAGACTAACAAATCCACAAAAGCAATGTAAGGAGGTCAGATACTCCTGAAACATTACAGAAATCATCACAATTTACAAAAAAAATAATAAAAGCTGTAATAAATATTTTATAGCTGCTATACTTCACAATTACAAGGAGCATTTCTATGTGCAAGAATGTTCAATTTAATTTAATGGTTTATAAATTCACACATAAAAATTAAATATAATCTTTTAGGGAGTGTGGCTTGATAAAAAAAATCTGTTCTCCCAATAGACATCAACCAATAAAGCTGCTTTAATATGAGTAAGTAGTTCAGCTATCCAATTACAAGGTGAATGTGATTAGGTTGAAGCTGTTAGTGAATATAAAATAAGTTATTCACTCAGTGTGTAAATCTAAAATATCTTTATATCCATGTTAAAAATAATTTACAGTCTGGGCATATTTTAAAAAGGCATTCAGTATGCAATGGAAATGCACTGGTATAGGAAAAAACATCTAATCTGAATCAACCAGCATGTATCCAATATGTCAGTGCTGTGCATCATCTGATGTAGATTAAATTTAATTATATCCTTTCCACAACTTTTCTAGGTACCTATTTTGCAAGCAGAGAGTCTTCTTGTAGCCTGATTGCTGGGCATGGAAATCTTCTCAGACAATCCAAGACACACAAAAGAAGGGCTCATCTGGAGAATGCAGGTTCATTATGCAGAACTATGAGCCATTCTTCCTGCTCTCTCATCCACTATCAAGAACACTATTTCATCCACAAGATAAAAGCTAAGACCATTGTTTCATGTTTTCCAAACCCCCGCAGCATGTGAAGTTCTTTCTTTTTGACACTAATACAGACCTTATAGCTGATGAAAGTACCCCTTGATCAATATTGACAATATATTGGGGAAAGGGGTTAAAGGGAAGGTGACATGCTGAGATATTTTTAAGGTCTTCCATGAGCATTTAAACATTTAGCACTGTATTTCAGAGCAGCAAGAGAAAAACAATGGTAAAAAGATGAAAAACTAACTAGAATTCTACCTAGTGGTGCCCAAAGGTTTGTATCAGCCAGATATACAAATCATTTTGAACAATGAGGTTTGTTTATTTAATGGAAACTTCCTTTCAGTAATTTACAGCATACCACAGCCATTGGAGACCTTTGGTTATATTTATACCATTAACCAGCAAATTAACTGAGCTCTGCTGGAATTTTTCTGTCAAGTGTTATTAAATTATTACCTAAACCCTTTGAAGTGAACTTGATCTGCATTTTATTTACTCTGTTACTTCACTGACTGGATAATACATTGAAGAGATAACTAAGTTAACAGCCATGTTTTCTAGTTGAAGTAGTAAGAGGCTAAAGAGCAAGCTAATGTGAACACTCAGTATTTGGGGTCTACAACTAAGATTAAATTTTCAGATGTGACCACCAAATTCAAGTGCCTCTAACTTGAGACACCTGGTTATCTGATTTTCAGAAGCACTGAACATCCATCAGTTCAAATGAAATGCATGAAAACTGCAAGTGCTCAGCACCTCTGAAAAAAAATCAGGAATAAGATCTCTCAAGTTGGGCACCAAAGATCAGTGACTACTTAAAAATTATGGACCATAACATCTCACTGAATATCACCATGTGCCCTGTAGTTCTCAGTAGTGCAACAATATGGAAGTGTCAGTCTCTAAAACAAAAGGTTGCTTGGAAGATGGGACAGGTAGCATTAAAACTGTGATTATTATTGATGTATTTACTTTCTCTCTCCAGACAGATCATCAGCAACAGCCACATCAGCACAGAATTCTTCAGTTCCTCTCATTTGTTAAAAGCAAAAAAAATCCATTAGAAAATTCAAAGATGTTTAAGACAAGAAGGGCCCATTATGATCATCTAGTCTGACCTCCTGTATAACATACAGAATTTCAGCCAATGATTCCTGCATTAAGTTTTTAACTTTAAAGGAGCCTCGTTTTGGGATCATTGGGCAAGACCAGCACGCCCTGCCTTACTATCACCTCTGGGTGGCCTCAAACCAACATCCTTGAAGTAAAAGTTGGACACACTGACCAATTATGCCACAGAGATGCCTTATGGTGGCTTATAAGATGCTTTGTCTCTTATTCCAAAGAGAAAAGTTGGTGGTGCTTTCACAATCCATTTCAGGAAATTACCTCTCTTTACATCAGGGGTATTTAACAGCTCCAATGCCACTGATACTGAGGGCATGGTTACACTTACAAGATTATAGCGCTACTGGTTATAGTGGTCCCCTTATACAGTAATATGAATAGCGCTATTGTGTGTCCACACTGAGATGCTCCAGCGTTATAGCATGACCACATTTGCAGCACTTAATGAGGCATTAAGAGCAGTGCATTAGGGCATGTATCCCACAGTACACCTCTTCCCGATCTGGCACAATGCCTTGTGGTAGGGGGGGCGTCACTTGCGGGGTATTCTGTATCCTGTTTCAACTACCCATGATGCTTTTTGGCATATCCCAGCAATCCCTGTGTTTCCTTCCACCTCCGGCGCCATCTTTCAATGGTTTCAGAAAGGCACGCTCCGTCTTCCATTGTCGTGTGCCGCAATGAATCCAGAACTGCTGAGGAACATGTTGACGACTGTCGCCAGCACATCTCTGTGTGCCGTGGAGTTAATCCTTGACATGCAGGATGACAGTGATGAGTCTGAAGATGAGATCGAAGCGGTGAATGCGTTTGACACGAAGCTTCTTGTCTCATTAACGGACATGCTCACAGCCGTTGAACGCTGCTTCTGGGCATGGGAAACGAGCACTGAGTGGTGGGATCGCATCGTCATGCAAGTCTGGGACGATGAGCAGTGGCTGCAAAACTTTCGAATGAGAAAAGCCACTTTCATGGGACTGTGTGCTGAACTCGCCCCCGCCCTGCGGCGCAAGGACACCAGATTGAGAGCTGCCCTCCCAGTGGAGAAGCAGGTGGCTATCGCAATTTGGAAGCTGGCTACACCAGACAGCTACCGATCGGTGGCCAACCAGTTTGGGGTTGCAAAGTCGACCGTTGGAGTTGTGCTGATGCAAGTGTGCAGGGCCATTAATCGCATCCTGCTATGAAAAATCGTGACTCTGGGTAACTTGCATGACATTGTTGCTGGCTTTGAAGAAATGGGTTTCCCTAACTGTGGAGGGGTGATAGATGGGACCCATATACCTATTCTGGCGCCCGCCCACCTAGCAGATGAGTATGTTAACCGAAAGGGGTACTTCTCCATGGTTCTCCAGTCTCTTGTGGATCACCGTGGGCATTTTACTGACATTAACGCTGGCTGGTCTGGAAAGGTGCATGACGCACGCATCTTCCGCAACACCGGCCTGTTCATGAAGCTACAAGCTGAGACTTTTTTCCCAGACCAGAGGATCCCCGTGGGGGAAGTGGAAATGCCCATAGTGATTCTTGGCGACCCTGCTTACCCTTTAATGCCCTGGCTCATGAAACCCTACACAGGGAGCCTGGACAGCAGTCAGGAAAGGTTCAACTACAGGCTTAGCCAGTGTCAAATGACTGTGGAGTGTGCTTTTGGGCATCTCAAGGCGCGCTGGCGCTGTCTTTATGAGAGGTTAGACTTGGCCGAGGGTAGTATCTCCGTGGTTATTTCCGCATGCTGTGCCCTACATAATCTTTGTGAGCGGAAGGGCGAAGGCTTCACTCAGGCATGGTCCTCGGAGGTTCAATGCCTGGAGGCCACATACGCCCAGCCAGAGAGCAGGGTTGTTGGAGGGGACCAGCGTGAGGCTGTTAGGATCAGGGAAGCCTTGAGGGAGCATTTTGAGGCTGAAAGCCAGTTCTAAAGTGAGGTGCAGATGGAAGGAGGGAGGGAGCATTCTTTTAATAGGAACAGGCATTTGCTTTTCTGTAGCCTGTAATAATGTATGTACACTTAATAAAGAAACCCATTTATTAAGAAGACAATTCATTTATTGAACCAGTACTTCTGTTGCTGAAAGAAAATATTGTGATGCATGTGAGGGGGAAGCCGGGGGATGTGCAATGAGGGTGACATGGGATCAGTCAGAGATCGGAATATGTCCGGGTCTCTGAGTCTCCAGTGCCCTCACAGTGGCCGTGTCCCCCGAACCCCATTTGCGGAGGGCAGTAAGGCATGTTATTAGGGGTTGACTGCAATGGATAATGGTCTGGGGTTGGGGTTGTTCGGTGAAGACAGAGGGGTTGGAGGCAGCTGTGGATGGTGATAACCATATAGCTGATGATAGTGGCCTGGAGGGTACTGAGGCACAGAAGGGGAAGGGATTTGGGGCAAATGATAATTGGGGTGGTGAGCGCGGTACTTCTCCTCCTGAAGGGTGACAATCCGCTGCATAGTCTCCAATTGAAGCTGCAGTAATGAGAACAGCTTATCGGTGCTTTTCCGGTGGTGAATCGCATTCTCCTTCCGCGCCTTCTCCCTCAACTTGCTCTCGTTCTCCCTCCACCTCTGTGCAACTCGATTCTCCGTTACAGCCTGTTGCATTACTTGCTGTACAAGATCCTCTTTGCTCCTTCGTGGCCGCTTCCTCAGTCGCCTCAGCCTCTCAGCTGTTGATAAGAGCGATGGCACAGGGCTCAAGGACGACCCTTCTAAAATAAAAAGATACATTTCACAGTGGTTCCCTTGTAAAGAGCAGACATGCCTATGATTCCCCCGCATTCCCCGTTTGCCTGTCCCGCAGAGAGCACAGATACAGCAACGGAGCCCCTGCCATGGTGAGTGCACTCCAGAGACAAGGGAAATGATTTTTTCCCTGCCCCAGAAAAGCTGTGCCGGGGGAGGGGGTGGGGAGTGCCGGTAAGTTTCAGGAGCCCCACTCTGAGCAACAGGCAGGGAGAAGAATTTCTTCCCTGCCCTGAAAAGCTGTGGCGGAGGGGGGTGGAGTGCCGGGAAGTGGCAGGAGCCCTACTCTGAACACTGTTCCAACGTTCTCCGTAGGTGTTTGTCCTGGAAGATATCTCGTTGCTTCGAGTCACTGAGGAACAAAGGGAAGGGATTTTAATGAGATGCGGCTTCCGCTCAGGGCCATATGCAGCTTTCCTATGTGCAGCAATACTCCCCCCACCCATTGTAGCACAGTGGAGGGGACTAGTGACCGTGACTGGGACGGGGACCACGCTGGGTCTCCCGGGAAACCTGCACAGGCGCATTGCAAGCGCTCTTACTGAGACCTTTGAAGAGATTACTGATGACTACCGCGAGGTGATAGACTACATCAATGCTCTATTCCACATGTAGGCAAGCATCCCTTTCCACCCTAAGCTGCAAGCCTTCCCCATAGAAAAGCAGCTTTACCTCCGCAATCTGCTGCTGAGCTGGCCCCTGCAACCGCCGGACGCTGTGGCTTGCTGCCCTCCTGGGTTGAGAAGAGCTCCTGGCTGCATGCGTCCAGGGACTCCTCCGTGCCCTGGGTCACTGCCGCCTCGTCCTCATCCTCCTCCTCTTCTTCATCCTCCTGCTCTTCGTCCTCCTCCTCACTCCCCCCCCTTCACTGGTGGGCTGGGAAATGTCCATGGTGGTCGATGGAGTGACCGTAGGATCACCACCAAGTATCGCATGCAGCTCCTTATAAAATCTGCAAGTCACCAGGGCTGCCCCGGAGCGGCCGTTTGCCTTGCGGGCTTTGCGATACGCATTCCTAAGCTCCTTTACCTTAACACGGCACTGCAGAGTGTCCCGCTCATGGCCTCTTTCCGCCAACACCCATGATATCTGCCCATAGGTATCAAAATTCCTGCGGCTAGACCGCAGCTGAGACTGAACAGCCTCTTCCCCCCAACAGCTGATGAGGTCCAGCACCTCGCTATTGCTCCATGCTGGGGATTGTCTATTGCGAGGAGGCATGGCACGTGGAGTCATGATGATCAATCAGAATGATCACCTGCAACGAATCCCTGAGACCACGCCACGCAATCAATCAGATCAATGAGAATGATCACTCGCAAGGATTCCCTGAGAACACGCCACGCTTGGCTGGAGCAAACAGGAAGGGGATTTTCAAATTTCCCTGGAACTTTAAAGGGCGGGTCTGACGTGTGGTCACCTGAGGACAGGACAAAAGAGTTTGCAAGTGATGACCAGAGTGGCTCGAACGGGAATTATGGGACGGGCTGGAGGCCAATTAATGCGCAGTGGGTGTCCACATTCTTGCTGTAGTGCTACAGCAGCTGCGCTACAGCCCTTATTCCCCATGCGGAGGTGGATTAACAATAGCTCTATAACTCAGTGGTTATAGCGCTCTACATGTCTTGCCAGTGTGGACGGGGAGGAGGTTATAGCGCTCGTGGGGGCTTTATAGCGCTATAAAGTGCCAGTGTAACCAAGCCCTGAGGCAAAATGCTTCTTCCAAGGTGGAACATTAAGCTAAGCTAGTGAACTGAAGACAGTTATATATGCAATCCTATGGTCTACTAAATTAAAAACGCTGTCATGAATTAAAAACAGACTTCAGTAATGTGTTTCATAATGTTTAATCCAAACTTCTCAATTAACTTGCAGAGCACTTGCATTTGCCATACTACCAGCCCAAATATATGTTATTTGATTGTTGAGCAACAAAGAGAGAGTCTCATGACTATTTGTGGCTATTATATTTGATTAAATTTAAGCACATTTTCAGATAGTCCAACTGGATGCTGCAGATAGAGGATGAAAGCCTGATACCATTGACTTTAATGGAGCCAGGGTATCACCCACAGAATGTCTGCCCTCATTTCAGCAGTGTAGCCCAATCCGGTTCCCACTGAAATCAATGGAAAGATTCCCTTTGATTTCAATGGGAGTTGGATCCACCCAAGGACAGGAGGACAGAAAGTACATAGTGGGACAGACCAGTGCTTCATCAAGTCCAGTATCAATCGGATGTTCCAGAAAGAAAGGGTCAAAAAATCCTGTAACAGACCATACGTAATGGGCCCTCACTGAAGTGAACAGGGTTGCCTGAGTGAAATTAGGGAAAAATTAGGTTTTCTATATCTGAAGTATTATCTGAGCGCATTATAAAGTTTAACCAACTATAAGATGACATTTTAAGACAATTTTCATTCCTTGACAAATCAAAGGACACCAATTTGTTTAAATATTTTAATTGTGTATTTCGAGCACTAGCAGTGTATATCTAAGATAGCATACTTTGGAAGCACCAGGTATTAAGTCTTCACTAGTACTAAAATCCATAAAGTCAATTATAAGGGCAGCTCGTGTCAGCAGTTGCAGATTCCCAGTGCTAGCACTCTTTATTTCATGCAAATTGATACTTTTTTGGAGCAAATTAGACCCCCAGTGATCTCTGGGAGAAATTTCAGCCTAGCATGTCAATGAGTACTCAGGGATTTTTATAGCCACAAATTAATCATTGGTCTATATATTCACTAAAGCCATGTACTGGAATTCACTTTGAAATCTCCTTTAAAAAAGAACACCCCAAAAAGGCATGCACATTGCCTAAAAATCTGCTTTTCTAAAAGGATTAACTTGGCCAGTTTTAAATTATTTAGTTTTTTCCTTTAATATCCACCAGGACACTAAAACATGTGAATACAAAAACCAATAATATAAAATGCCACTGCAAAGTTTTAACTTTCAGGAGCTTTAAAAAGTGCCTGAAAACACTTTTTAATATATCGTAAGTTTTTAAAATCTCACAAAAAATTTTTGTATCTAAGTTCTGTATCTGTGAAAGCAGAAATTCGTGATGGAAACCCTGATACAGTCTTAAGAAAGGTCACAAAAACTCATGTCCAATAGGAAAATTAGACTCCCCATGTTTCAGCAAGTGTCCAAGACCCAATGGTAAAAAGACAAGTAAGCCTACTCTACCCTGGTGCTTATGTAACCCACATACCTCCTGCATGTGGTGTTCTGGCCCATGTAGTGGTACCAAGACCACTTAGAGAGAGCGAGATTAATGAATTCGCACAACAGCCTTAGCCAACAAGCAGTTGGGTTTTTCGTTCATGTGGTAGAAGCTCATGCACTAAGCTCCAGAGGTCTCAGGTTCAGTCCTACCTACGAACGACCAGGGTCTGTCAACGTTACACTTAGAGAGAGGAAATTGGTGGTTAGGGCATTAGCTTTGGATCTAGAACAGGAGTTCCCAAACTTGATTTGCGGCTTGTGCAGGGTAAGCCCGCTGGCGAGCCACAAGACGCTTTGTTTACCTGAGCATCCGCAAGTACGGCTGCTCGCAGCTCCCAGTGGCCGTGGTTCGCTATTCCCATCCAATGAGAGCTGTGGGAAGAAGCACATGCCAGGCCATCACTTCCTACAGCTCCCATTGGCCAGGAACGGCGAACCACGGCCACTGGGAGCTGCGAGTGGCCATACCTGCGGATGCTCAGGTAAACAAAGCGTCTCATGGCCTGCCAGGGGTCTTATCCTGAACGAGCCGCAAATCAAGCTGGGGAACCCCCGACTTAGATGATGTGGGGTCAATTCCCTACTCCAGTACAGACTTCCTGTCAGAGCTTGGGAAAGTCACTTAGGCCCAGATTTTTAAAGGTATTTAGGCATTGCTGCATGCAGCAATGCAATGCCTAACTGATTTAAGAGCTTAAATCCCATTTTTAAAAAGTATTTAGGCACTTGATGGGATTTAGGTTCTGAAGTGCCTAAATCCTTTTTGAAAACGAGATTTCGGCTGCTAAATCACTAAGCAGTGCAATACTGAGCACAGCAACACCTAAATACCTTTAAAAATCTGGGCCTTAGCCTCTCGGTACCTCAATTCCCATCTATAAAATGGGGATAACAACACTTCCCTACCTCACAGGTGTGTTGTGAGGATAAATACATTAAAGATTGGGAAGTGCTTTGAGATCTGCTGCTGAAAAGTGCTATATAAAAGCTAGGTATTATTGCTACCTCACTGCTACCACTTACAATGATACGTGTCCTAAGTTTTCTAATGTTGACAAGAGTTAGGGCATGTCTCGATTACTGATGAGCACTGTCTGAAGAGGGAGGAGGATATAGTGGTATGTGCCACCTTTCAGCATGCATTCTGGGAGGGAGGACCCTGAAATGTAAAGTAACTAGCACAGACACAAGACCATGTGATTTCAGCTACAATGGAAACATCATTGGTGTTTCCCTAGATTTACATCATTGTCAATTAAGTTACTATCCACTCCTCAGACCCTGCTCCTGAAGGAAGAGGACAGTTGTAACATTTAGAACTCCAGTAGTTACTGAGCTGATTTTCATGACATGACAGTAAAGACACTGCTGCTCCCCCAATGCAGCTGTGCCATTTCCAGATGTTTCTCTAATACAAAGATCAATTATTCTATGGCAGAGTATCTCAGTCCAGTTCATAATGGACAGATGTCCACATCACAAAAGTTACCAAAACAGTGGCATCCTGCAGATGCACTCAACTGATAGACCAAGGAGTGATTATTAATATAGATAAAACTAGTTTAATAGTAGTCCTGAAACTCTCCAGAACAGGACAAAGGCACAGTGCAATGAAGATAACGCTGCACCTGTCTGGATAACCAAAAGGAGTTCTGCCTTCGATACTATGTATCCAGCTATTTCATGAAGACCAAATACCCCACCTTAAACTACGGAATGGTGGATTTGCTTAGACCCAGAGAGTCCATGAGTCCATTTTAAATGCACGTTCATATTTTGGACCAATGTTCACTCTATGATGAGCTGACCACCTGCCTAGAGTTCAGATGAAATTCCTCCAAGTATTGGTTTTGGCCAGGAGGCTAAGTTAACCACCTGTCTCAACATATGCCTCTATGAACCGTTGGGACTAGATCAGTATGACCTTGCTGTTCTTTTAGATTTATTTTAACAGGCAGTTTGCTGTACCGAAAACAATACAAAACAAAAATGTCCATGTGGCTTTATCCATCAAAGAAAGTGATTACAGAATAAAGAGTTGACCTTCAAGGAAAAAACATAACAGGTCAGTGGGTCTTTCAATTTAATCCCAATTTAGTCAATATTTTTGAGTTTCTGTTCAAACAATGTTTAGTGATACGTGTGTGTGTGCACATGCACACGTGCATACATAATGATGAGAGACAGTTACAGGGGTTTGGAGCAGGCTTTACTTGGGGTCCAGCAAGATCAGTGGTCAGGCTGCAGCAAACTGTGTCTGTACAGCCGGGCTACACGTGGTGGCGGGGGTCGAACTCAGAAACGCAACTTCAGCTACGCAAATAGAGACAATGGTGGACCACTGAAGTTAATGGAACGACACTGAAACAAGAAGGAATTTCCCGCACTCTGAATAACCATGAGCCATATGTCAGAAGGACAAAAGCCTTTTAAAAAGGAAGCTTGAATCTGAGGTTTTCATCTAGAACTTCTCAAGTGGGGGGAGGGGATGGAGGCTGCCTGTGAAGGCTGAAACTCCCCTATGGCTAGGAGGTCTGGTGGGAAACTATTCAAAGACAACAGGTGATTTGTAATAGAAAAGGGATTTTATCTAATATAGAAAATAAAGCCGGACGTTCGGTCTTTATATATATATTTTTTCATCTGACTGGCACATGTTTGCTTCCCTTACTGTTTGATCTCTGAACCTGTGGTTCTTCAGTTAAATAAACATTTTGTTTATTTTTACCTCAGGCAGGTATCTGTTGTGCAAACTGCGAGAGCAGTGTGAGCCAAAGTGAGTGGATAACTGGGGGGCTGGTTCACACCAGAGGGGAACAGTTAGTGTCTGGTAGCTAAGAAC
The DNA here is from genome assembly GCA_007922305.1 of Dermatemys mawii. Lineage (NCBI taxonomy): Eukaryota > Metazoa > Chordata > Testudines > Dermatemydidae > Dermatemys > Dermatemys mawii. Next base: position 27,338,752 of record ML677341.1, read on the forward strand.
TCAGAAAAGGATGCATTTGGGGAGACTCAGGCCTGGTCTACATTAAAAAGTTAAGTGATGTAGCTAGGTCAGCCTAAGCAGTGCAGTTAAGCCAACTTAACCCATGGTGTAGACAGCACTAGTTTGCTAGAACAATTCTTCTGTCCACCTCCTAGAGAGGTGGTAGCTAGGTCGATTACCTATGCCGAGAGAAGAACCCCTCCTGCTGGTGTAGGTAGTGTCTACATTTGAAGTCAAGAATCAGAGAAGTAGCCATGTTAGTCTGGAATTGCAGAAGTGACAAAGAGTCCTGTGGCATCTTAAAGACTACTTTGGTTAGTCTTTAAGGTGCCACAGGACTCTTTGTTACATCTGAAGTGTTAGAGCTGCAGCATTTCAAGTGTAGACAAGCCCTCAGAACTGAAAGGGCTGTTGGTGCAAGAAGTAACTAGGCTGGAAGCCAAGATGAGACCTTGTGCTTGTGGCCAGGCTACCGGTGTCAGATCACCAAAGATTACAAGGCAGGCAGTGACAGAACCCCTAACTGATCTGGGTGAGCCCCAAAACATCACAGTGCCCCATCCAGTTTCCAATCAAATTAAGGATTAAAATCATAATTTCAAGACAGGATCCAAAAAGTCACATCATGACCTCCCATCACAACCGACACACCATAGGTGCAGACTCCGTGCTGGAGCACCCACAGGGAAAAATTGGTGGGGGCTCTGCACCCACTGGTAGTTACCCGCCTCAGCTCACCTCTTCTCCATCGCTGCCTCCTGCCCTGAGCGCACCATGGCATCCTGCTTCTCCCCCGTCCCTCCTAGCACTTGCGCCGCAAAACAGCTGTTGCGTGGGAGGGAGAAAGGAGGAGGGTGAATGCAGCACACCTCAGGGGAGGAGGCGGGGCTGGGGCAGCGATTTGAGGAGGGGTCCAATAGGGGCAGGGAGGGGCGGGGTTTGGGCCGGGATTTCGGGGCAAGGGTGGAGTTGGAGCGGGGCTGGGTGGTGCGAGTACCCACCGGCACCGAGAAAAATTGGCGCCGGTACCACACACATGCACACCTTCCCTGTCCAAAAGGGTTTTAATTGGAATGTGGATTATGGTCAACCTGTACTAATGATGAAATCATAGCTAGCTATCACGTACATTACACAACGTCATAAGAAAACAAAGGTAGCTCTGAAGTTCAAACTGCCCCATTTATTTCAATGGTTACTAACTCATTTCAATGGGTGCCAATGATACCTGAACTGTTACCATTAACTATTTCATTGCTCAAAACATGTAGGAACAGAGAGCAGGATCATATTATGAATACCACCATCAAGATTTCTCAAAGTAGAGGTGGTGTAAAGGACTAGTGGAGATGGGGTTGGGTGTGCAGAAGAAGATGTCATCACTCAGACTAGCAATGGTAAAAACTCACAAAGGCAGCAAGATGAAGTGTATACAGAAGGGTGACAGGAAATGGATCACTTGATGATTACCTGTTCTGTACATTCTCTCTGGGGCACCTGGCATTGCCACTGTCAGAAGACAGGACACTGGCCTACATGGACCTTTGGCCTGACCCAGCATGGCCATTCTTATGTTCAGAACTCCTCTACTATAAGATGAAAATTAGCAATATTTGGTTATTTTTCAGCTATAGGGCGATACAAAATGTTTTGAAATACTCAGCGTGAGCAGTGCTTTGCTAATTCGTAGGGTGTTGTCCAGGTCCAGCCTGGTGCAGCAGCAGCTCTGCAAAGTCATTCAAGAGGTCTTGTGAAAGGAATAGGAGACTCTCCAAATGATTACTTAAGATTTACAAACATCTTGAGGCCCATTCCAAACCACTAGAGAGTGGTCTAAAGGGCTTTTATTATAAATGAGAATCATGTCTGGGTTCTAACACACAACATTCCTGATTATTAACAAACGAATGTTTTCTCCAGATATTAATCCCCACTTCTTTCCAGACCTCCCTGAGCTGTTGTAAACCTCTAGTCCTGGCTTGCATTTCAGCAGTAAATGTAATTTAATGTAATGTAATTTTTTTAAAAATGATCTGTCATGGGATTAGGTTTTGTATAAATTCATAAGATGTCTGAAATTAATGTTTGTTCTGCACCCTTTGAAGTGGGAATCATTTGTGCAGTACCTACTTCTGTAGCCTTGAGATGCCAATCAGATATTCAGATACATAAGAGAAGCTGTCCATACACGAGTCATTTGAGATGACAGTCACTGTTAAGCCTTTGAGGCGCATCATCACTTTAAAACCTTCATTAACATTTAAAGAACAGCTTTCTCAAAATATCTGCTTTAGTCTCAGGCCTTCAGAATAATGTATTGGTCACACCGCAAGCCAAAATGGGGTCTGAGCCAAAACCTATTGAAGTCAACAGAAAAACTCGTGTTGCTAATTCTGCAACAAAAATGGTACATTAGCAGTCCACCATCCCTGTAACCAGCAGCTGTGGGTGCCCTGCACCTCTGAAAAGTGAGGGTACTTGAATATAGGCACCTGGTTTGGCTAGGACAATGAACTTTAGGAACCCAGCCTAGAATGTTTGGATGCTCTCACTCCCTAGGGACTATATTTGGTCATTCCAGAAGAGATTTCAATTACTGACTTTAAAGAAATTATGACTGAAGACTCCTGTAACAGACCTGTGTGTCATTTTTTAAACCTCTCTCCTCTACTAATGGTTCTTTTTACCAAGACCTTCTATTTATTAATAGTTATTTATATATACTAAGACCCAATCATGGATCAAACAGCATTGTACTGAAACAAAGAAACAGCCTCTTTTGTAAAGAGTTTACAATTTACATATAAGAAAACAGGAGGCTATAACAAGGACACAGGGGAGCACAAGGAAATAATGAGACCTTACTTGTCATCATGGTCAGCAGAGGTCACAATCTGCCATAATTAATTACCATTATTAATATTACGTGACATTTGACAGATAGCAAATCTTAATATCGAATGCCCAGAATTTAATCCATTTCCATGCCTCCCTTGTTCCAATTTACTTATTCCACATTCTACATCCTAGGAGCATCTATCCCACACTCTCGGGGCCCAGTCCAATATGTCGCACAGCACCTTAATCACCTATTACACTGCATTGCACAAATCCATATGCTGTGCTTATTGATTTCATATAGCAGTATTTTTGTGGGGCAAGGGGGGAAGTTAAAAAGGGAAATTCAACACTTTTCTAAAATCTATATACACTGAGCGCTGTTTTATCTTTATCTACCAGGTCACTAATATGCTCTGTGAACTGCATCAGGTTGGCTCGTCGCAAATCAAGTCATGCTAACTGGCCTTTCCACAAGTATACATTGTCTAATGCTAGAGAATCTTAGCCCTTATGAATGTTTCCAGTATCTGCTCTACAGCCAGGTCAGGCTTACAAGTTGTGGGCTCCTGGATCTTCCCAGGATCTCCTTAACTAGCTATGTATTCATCCTAGCAAAGTTATCAACATTTTCTGCCAAAAGCCTATTGTCCTTGATACTCTTTATAAAACTTCAATCATGAGCAGCACGTCAGCACTCGCTCCAAAGGAGACTTCAAGCAATGTCTCGTTTCTGGACTATATGAATAAAACTGCCTTCGGCTGGAAAAGGTGATTATATGAGAGTCAAAGGCAACTGGTTATAATTTGAAACATACGCCACCCTTTTGATACCTAAATTAAAATCCAGAAAGGAGTTCTTTACTTTGTTCTGCCCCCTTAAAAACAGCAACGCATTCTTTTTCCAGGATACAGACATGTTTACTGAACGTAATAAATATTGTAAATTACTTTTACACTAATTATGTCTATTTAGAGAATTTAAATTCTACACATTGTAACATTGTTTTCAACTCACTTACACAGTGTCAGTTTTGTATTTCCTTCAAACATTTCTCTCATTTTGAAAAAAAAATGAAAAAAGAATTCCAATTAAACTGCCACTTTTAAACCTATTTTTCCAACTGAATTTTTATGCATCTGTAATCTACTTAGAATATAGGTCTATTTCAGCTGTACGTTACCATCCACTGATTTCAGAGAGGTTGCATGGAGGAACAGAACAGCAGTTAGCCAAATGTCTTCTTTACATGCACCCTAATTTTCTTTGATCTCACATTCTGTAATCGTAAACATTTGTTTCAATGGTGATGCTCAGCCCTGTCCACACTTCTCTCCAATCTATCACTTCCTCCTCTTTCCCCTTCTCTCACAATGTAGAAAGAGGAGGGAGGAGCGGCATTTATATGAAGGAAGGGGGAAGAAAACTCAGGAAACTTGAAAAGGCTGAACTGAAGAAAGAGACAGAAAGCAACACATGGAGAGTTATGGAAGAGGAAGAAATCAAAACTTGGGAGACAGGGCCAAATCCTCTGTGTAGCTAGCTCTATGCCTTTCCCTGCTAGTCCAATGGCATTAGAGGATTACTGGGAATGGCAAGGGAGCAGCTGAAAGGGGGGGAACAAGTCTAGACCAGATCTAACCTAGGTCAGGAGATGAAGTTATCTTCAGGAGTGGGAAAAAAGTAAAAGTGGCATAAAACTAGAGCTCTAATTTATACTAGCTGTTAGTCCACTAGCAGTGGAAATACAGCCACAGATCACTGGAGCACCGTGCATACTGGTCATCCTTCTCCTTCACATTGCTGTAAATGGGAGGAGTAGTCACCCTGTGCTGGGGATACTTAAGTAGGAGCTGTTAGCAACTTTTGAGGGTGAGGGGGATGGTGGTGGTGGAAGGGTGAGAAATCAACCAGATGCATACATTTAGACTTCTCCTTATGACAATTATTCATGAATGTCTTTTCTATTTTATCCTAAAACCTAGCTTTGGTGTAATTATGTATTTGAAAGATACATATATTATTTTATTACATTGGAGAAGAATCAGTTCTGAACTGGGGCTTTACCTGAGCAATAAAATTAGTTACAACTGTGAAGAGATATTTAACCCATTTATAACTCTACTATACAGAGGGTTCTAGCAGGGCACTTTGAAGTAAGTGTAGTGCAATTATTTTTAATAGGCCAGTGATTAGGGGAAGCTGAGTGAGAGAGGTCGAGTCACCCATTCCTGCTATGTATGGGACCCAGGCTTTAAAAAGCATGCAGGTTCCCAGCGGCTGGTGAGACAGATGGCTGATCAGAGGAAGACAGCTGGGAGACTAAGGGAGTGAGCTGGCTGAAGACAACGGGGAAAGAAACTACAAGGAAGAAACTGCAGTGGGAGGAAAACGGCACTTCTCCAGCACTGCTGCTTCCTCTTCATGCATCCATGGGGTCCCAGCCAGACAGGCATCCTGTCCCTGGAGGTTTCTACCCAGGTCCTGGTCTTGACAGGGCTCTGGGAGCAAGGGGGAAGGAGTCAGGGGAACAGGTGGAAAAAAATAGGGTCCATGTCATGTTAAGGGTCTACTATAGGCCACCAAATCAGGAAGAGGAGGGGCATGAGGCATTTGTTGAACAAAAAGATGAATTCAAAACCACAAGACCTGGCAGTAATAAGCAACTTCAACTACCCAGACATCTGTTGGAAAAGTAATATGGCAGAACACAAAATATCCTGTAAGTTCCTGGAATGTCTTGGGGACCATTTTTTGTTCCAAAAAATGGAAGAAATAACCAGGAGCAGCCATATTAAACCTGATTCTGACTAACAGGGAGGAGTTAGTTGCAAATCTGAAAGTTAAGGCAATTCAGGTGAGGGCATGTGAAATGAAAGATTTTCTAAGGAAAAGAAGGAGTAAGAGCAGCAAAGTAAGGACAATGAACTTTGAAAACACAGACTTTAACAAACTCAGAGAACTGGCAGTAAGGCTCTTGGGGAAAAAATCTAAGGTAAAAGGAACAATAGCACAAGCATGTAAGGACAAAATCAGAAAAGCAAAGGCACAAAGTGGGTCACATCTAGCAAGGGACATAAAAGACAGAGCAAGAGAAAGATGAAGGAAAGTTATATCCTCTACCTAGCATGGAAGGAGAGCTCATAACAAATGACACCAACAAAGCTGAGGAATTTAATGTCTATTTTGCTTAAATCTGCAATAACAGGATAAATTGTGACTAGATACTTAACACAATTATTATGAACAACCAGGAGGAAGGAACATAAGGCAAAATAGGGAAAGAACAGGTTTAAAAATATTTAGAGAACTTAGACGTATTCAAGCTGGCAAGGCCTGATGAATTCATCCTACAGGTACTTCAGGAACTAGCTGAAGCAATCTTGGAATTGATAGCAATTACCTTCGATAACTCATGAAAGATGTATAAAGTCCCAGAGAAGTGGAGAAGGGCAAACATAGGACCTATCTTTGAAAAGGGGAACAAAAAGGATTTAATATTTAATGTTTTTATTAGTTATTTAGATAATGAAATAGAGAATATGCTTATAAAATATCCAGATGACCTCAAGGCTAGAGAGGTTGCAAGCACTTTGGAGGACAGGATTAGAATTCAAAATGACCTTGACAAATGGGAGAATTGGTCTGAAATCAATAAGTAAAGGCAAGTGCAAAGTACTTCACTTAGGAATCAAAAATCAAGTGCACAACTACAAAATGGGGAATAACTGGATGAGGCAAAAGTACTGCTGAAAAGGATCTAGGTTTTCTTCTTCTGGTGTATGGCTTCTGATGGCACACACTACGAATGAGATATGGATAATGAAACTCTGGAATGGGCTTCTAATCAAGGTTGTGGAAGCCCCATTATTGGAGGTTTTTAAAAATAGATTGGAAAAAACACCTGTGAGGAATAGTCTGTTTAATTGGTCCTGCCTCAGTGCAGGGGACTGGACTAGCTAACATCTGGGCCCTAACTGAGGCCACAGCTGTGGTTGCTGCTCCAGTCAGCCTAGCTTGGCTGTTTTAAACCCCTGTTCTTCAGGAGTGGGGCAGCCACCCCACTACACCAATTTAAGCCTCCCCCACTGCAGCTTGAGACCATTACTCCTTGTTCTGTTATCTGGTACCACTGAAAATAGTTTAGACGCATCCTTTTTGGAATCCTCTTTCAGGTAGTTGAAAGCAGCTATCAAATCCCCTCTCATTCTTCTCTTCTGCAGACAACAGTCCCAGTTCCCTCAGCCTCTCCTCATAAGTCGTGTGGTCCAGCCCCCTAATCATTTTTGTTGCCCTCTGCTAGACTCTAATTTTTCCACATCCTTCTTGTAGTGTGGAGCCCAAAACTGAACACTCTACTCCAGAAGAGGCCTCACCAATGCCAAATAGAGGGGAATGATCACATCCCTTGATCTGCTGGCAGTGCTCCTACTTATATAGCCCAAAATGCTGTTAGCCTTCTTGGCAACAAGGGCACACTGCTGACTCATGTCCAGCTTCTCGTCTACTGTAACCCCTAGGTCCTTTTCTGCAGAACTGCTGCCAAGCCATTCGGTCCCTAGTCTGTAGCAGTGCATGGGATTCTTCCATCCTAAGTGCAGGACTCTACACTTGTCCTTGTTGAAACTCATCAGATTTATTTTGGCTCAGTCCTCTAATTTGTCTAGGTTCCTCTGTGTCCTATCCCTATCTTCCAGCATATCTACCACTCCTCCCAGTTTAGCGTCATCTGCAAACTTGCGGAGGGTGCAATCCAAGCCATCCTCCAGATCATTAATGAAGATATTGAACAAAACCGTCCCCAGGACTGACCTGTGAAGCACTCCACTTGATTCTGGCTCCAAATCAAGTTGGCAGCTATTGATCACTACTGGTTGAGCCTGACAACCTAGCTAGCTTTCTATCCACCTTATATTCCATTCATCCAGCCCATACTTCTTTAACTTGCTGGCAAGAATACTGTGGTCCCTTCAAGCCCTACATTTCTCTTAGTTTAGATTTCCACAACATGCTGATGTTAATGAGGAAAGTTTTCCACAAGAAAACTTAGTCTATCAAAATTCTCTATAGGATTTTGTATGTTTGTACTAAATGAGCAGCTCATCCATCAGAGTGAAGTGCTCAAATCCCTTAAAGACCATTGTGCTAATTTAATGCTATCATTTGATTAATGCTCTGTGATTCTGCTTTTCAAAAACCCAGGGAAAGATAAAAAAATATTTTTTCTTTTTACTATTTTAAACACACACTTTGGGAGCTAAATTTAACAGCACATCATTTTTTACAGCCTGCTTAGGACTCTCCAGTATAAAATGAATTTACACATTTTATATCATCAAATAGGGGATAAAGAAATATAAAATATCATTCCTCTCCTTACCCACTCAGCAGTAGTCTATTTTAACAACAACAGTAAAACCCCATCACTTTAACCATTATAAGGGCTGAATTTTAAGACCTTGAACTGTTGGCAGTAATTGTGTCATTTGGTAGTACCCCCAATGTGCTTGATCTCTGCAAAAATCAAAAAGGAATGTAGTTTTTGTTTCCCTTTCAACCCAGTGTTGGGATATCTGAATTGAGATGTGTTTGGGGAATAGTCAGAAAGATCTATCCATGCAGTATAACTGCCCACATTAGGATAGGTTAGCATCGGTCTTTCAAGATCTGTTGGGTTTTTTTAATACTGTGTTTTACAGCTGCAGTACAAGAAAATAGATTAGATTAGAATCTGCTTTATGTGCAGATAAGAAGCTAAGATAATTAAGGACTGAATATATCAGTACTTACAGGAAAGATGTTTTTGTGATTAGGGTACAGCACTGGGATTCAGTAGTGTGGCAAACCCAGAGCAAACTGCTGCTAGAGGGGTTGGTAGTAAGGGTTTAACTACAGATTAATTGGGTTCAGCTGAGTAAAGCTGCCAGTGGCCCAAGCAGGATCAGCTGAGCCCAATTAAAAGGCTGCCAGAATCCTTTTTAAACCCACCCTGGGTGCATGGTGGTGGGGAGGGATAAAGAGAGTGAGGCTGCCAGCAGGTTGGGGGTAGCAGGACAGGGAGCCTCTCCAAGCTGGGAGACTGCTTTCCCTGGACAAAGGGTAAAAGATCCAGCCAAAAAGGAGTGACTAGGGGAAGGGAAAAGCCTGCCCTTGGGCTTTCTAGGTAGTTTGCCTGGGCAGCACTTGCCTCTCCAGAGCTTAAAGGACTGGAGCCTGGTGAGTCAGAGAAGGCACTTTGCCACAGTAGATAAATTCAAATCCTAATTCTGCCACTGATTTACTGTGTCACCTTGAGCATGTACTTCAGCTCTGCTTCAGTTCCTTATCTGTAAAAGGGATAATGATATTTCCTTTCTCCTATCCTTTTCTGGTCCTGTTTGTTTAGACTGAAAACTGTTCCAGTCAGGGGCTCTCTCTGAATGTGAATGTATGGGGTCAACTGGGGCCTTTAAGTGCTTTGGCAAATATTTTATTTGCTATTGTTAATGCCCTACTAATTTAAAATGAGCAAAACCTGAGCTCAATGAGCTAAGTGCCATCTGTCTCCCATTCCTCTGATCACTGTGCAGTCAATAGCAAAAGCAATCCAAACTCTGTTATTGGTTACAATTAGAATTGATCAAAAACAGAGGGGGAAATCAAGGGAAACAAGTATTTTTATTCTGCAGATTTCAATAAGGAACAATTTTTCTTATACAAAAAATTCCAGGAACACTTTCAGTTTCAAAAAAATTTGCTCTCAAAATTTTTTTTTGTTGTTGTTGCTTTTACTTCTGCTTTTTCCATACCTTTTTTGTCTTTACCCCCTTTCTCCCTTTTCTTATTGAAAAGGGGGTGAGGAAAACCCACATGTAGTGTGGGAAAAAATCCAAAATTTTCCATTTCCATTTTCCAATTGCATCAAAGAAAATCAGCATTTTTGAAAAAATTTTCTCCATGAAATTTAATTTTTCTAAGGAAAAAAACTTCCCAACAAAAGCATTTTCCATTCAATTTTTTGACACATTCTAGTTATAATGCACACAACAGAAAGGGAGTCAGGCAATAGAGATTTAGATGGAGGAAGAAAGGAATATGGTTAATTGCAGGTGTGACACTGGCATACCAGGTGCCAGCTCATGTCAAAACCCCATGCCAATTCATTGTGTATTAGAAGAGATCAGAGTGATTGTCAAACACATGAGAATGTCTTTGGTATTTAAACTTCATGAAACCTAATGTGATGTTACTTGCATTGTTTTCACCTATCTTTATCCTGTTATAATGCAATAAACATTTACATTGTCTATACCCTTGTCATTATAATCCATCAGATGAGAAAGAAGCCTTGTGGAATGCAAATGCAGTACTCGAACAGAAAAGAACTAATTTCAAAGCAAGTGGTCATTGTGTGTGACGATCGGAGGTCAAAAGACTCAAAATGCATTCCTCACTCTTTACCATCAAAGGGAAATGTCCAAATGGGTAGTGACCCTGTCAGCCTGTTTTCTGTGACACAAAGCTGTAAGTATGAATTCAGTGAAAGATCCTTCATTTCTTGACTATTTGAATTCTCACAGGGAAGTGTACCAGATGAAAAGCAGAGCCCCCCAGAGACAATCTGTGTATCCGGAAAAGATTTTCAGGAAACTGCCAGTTTATTTCATCACTGCCACTATTTGGAATTACAAACTGACTCACCTGTGCATATATTTTACCACTTTGACCTCTCAGTAACTCTCACTTCCTCTCCTTAGCTAATAAACCTTTAGTTTGTTTACTATAGAATCAGCTACCCCTGTATAAGATCAAGAGCACCAATTAGTTTGGGATAAGTGACTGGTCTCTTGGGAAGGGGACCAACCTGATATGGTGTGATTTTTTTTTTTTGTTTGTAACCTTTTATCACAAAATGTAATTTGTCTGAGTGGCAAAATAGACTGGAGAATCTGAGGGGACTGTCTGTGACTCCATGGTAACACTGGTATAGTGATGCAGGAGTTCTCATTTCTCTGTGGCTTGGTGAAATCTAATTATAGAACCTAAATACCACCAGTCTGGATTGCCTGTCCTGTTCTCTGATAGTCTGCTCTCAAGTAGGCACTCAGTTGTGAGCTAGACAGCATGACAACTGAAGTAGTTGTAACAGAATTCACATGCCACAGGGTCAATTGGGTTTATAGCTCAAAAGCCCATGCTATTAAAAAGCTTAAATTTGATATTGAGAGTTTTAAGGGTTAAAGATTCACCACCACAAGTGAACCACAAGTCATGTGTCTGGTCTTGGGACAAGAGACCATGAGCATTTGTGCTTGCAAAGGTGGTTATCCTTTAAGAGGAAAGCGTCAGATCAGGAACTAAGAACTTTGTTCATAAGCCATGACCAAGTGTCCAAGGACCCTGCAGCCCTGGGTACGGCAGAGAAGTGGCCCAGCTGCAATAGTCAAAAGCTGAGAAAGAATGCAAGCATGAAATAAGGATGACAGAGCTCCAGAACAAGGAGAAGAAAGAAACCGAGGAGAGAGCCTACCAATAAGACACAAAGCCAATGCTGAAATTGAGAAGGAAGCCCACCAAAGATGCATGGAGAAGCTAGCAACTGAGGAGATAATTATGCACTGCAGCTCAAAGTCCAAAGAGGGAGATGTCCCTATCAGTATTCCACACGTGGATATGCATGTGTGCTATGCGCCAAAGTCCAGAAATTCTCACAAGCAGTGTCCATTGGCCTGCACATGTGCAGTAGGTCGTCTCATGCTCCTGACTGAGGAAATATGAGCCAGTGCAAGTCAACAGCTCTCCAGTTCCTTTTTGCAAATCTAATAGGAGCCAAAGCTCAGGAGATGGAGTCTCTTCTTTTTAGGAGAACCACAGGACTTTGGGGAAAAAAGACTGGTAAGTGGATACTTTGATTAATGTGGAATTCCATAAACAACTTTGGGGAGAAATTTTGGATATAAGCAAAGGGAAACCTTCTTGAGGAAAAAACTGTAGTCACTGTAAGGTGGATCTGCAATTAAGTAATGGAAACACCTGAGGCCTTTGGGGAGAGGATATAATCTAAGATGTTCAGAATACGTACAGTAAATAGAGAATGTTGATTGTGGTGTACCCCTATTTGGCCAGATATCAGGTTCTAGTCAAATCTTTCCTACTTTGGGGAGTAAGAATAGCCTGAACAGGAATGGAGCAGGAGCATTTTATTTCCAACACCCATCCAAACACCAGTCTGTTGGTTGGAGAGGGTCCAAATCAGGATGTCTGATTCTGCTCCTGCCCTGATTAAGGAGGTTCAGGAAGGGGCAGATCTTGACTGGGGCTTGGGCAGACATTGTCAGGAGTGCCATGAACCAAAACTGTCTAGGACACTTGGGTCCTAGGAGAATGATGCTGGTTTTGTTGCAACCTACCCAGCTTCCACAGATCAAGAGACCATGACATGGGAGGAAAGGCATATCTGAGGTTGTTTGTCCAGGACAACAGAAGGGCATTATCCTGGGACCCATGGCTCTTCTGGAGCAATACTGTTTGGGATACAATTGCAATTTCTGTTTCGGATGCAAGGAGGTCCCATTAAGGCGTACCACATGGTCTGGATATTTTGCTGAAGATAGAGACATAGCTCTCCCACTCGTGGTCTGCTAAGAAGTATCTTCTTAGGTTGTCTGCTAAGGAGTTCTGGTGCACCAGTTCTAGAACGTGACTGCTTCTAGGCATAGGGCTCCACCCTGTGTCTTTATGTAAACCACAGTGGTGATATTCTCTGACATCAGTTAGATACGGAGTGAGCATATGAGTGGCAGAAAGGCCTTGCACACAAAGCAGGCTGCTCTCAGTTGAGATGTTGATGTGCAGTTTGACTTTTCATGAGGTCCAGGCACCCTGAAAGCTCTCCTGGAAACAGAGTCCAATGTCGCTCTGATAAAGTTTATCATCCTTGTAGTTGATAAGACAGACTTTTCTTGGGTTATGCAAACACCCAGGGCTGCAAGAAGCTGTCTGAGAAACTGTTGCCAACCACAGCCAGTTGTTTAGGTAAAGGAAATCTGTGTAGCCCTGTAGCCTCAGCTGGGCTGCCACCATAGAGAATGCTTTTGTGAACCCTTTGGACTAGCAACCAGAGTAAGGAACTCAAAACTGGAAATGCTCCTGGCCCATCACAAAATATAGGAATTTCCTGTTGCGGGCGGTAATGTTGATATGGAAGTACGAGTCCTTCCTGTCAAAAGTAGTGAACCACATCTCCTCCTGAAGGAAAGGGATTATTGATGCCAACATAATCATCTGAAATTTCAGCTTTCAACTAAAAATGTTGAATTGTCAAAGATCTAGAATGGGTTTCCACCCTCAACTCTTTTCGGGGATAGGAAATATGATGAAAAGAACCATCCTTATGATGTTGAGGCAAGGCATATTCTAATTTCTTTTCCTATTGAAGAATAACCTCCTGATAGTGGTACCTGAAGGGGGACTAGGAAGGGACTTGGGGACCTCTATGGAGTGTCTCAAATGGATAATTTCCAGGCCCCAACTATCAGTTGTGTGCAAATAGCATGAGATGGCCCCAAAAATGATCTGGGAAGAGGAGGATGGCATGAGTAGTAGTAGGCAGATCTCAACCAGTGTCTCAAAAGTGGTCCTTAGCAGGTGTCTCAGAATGAATAGAGGCCATGACAGTAGAGGGGGAAGAGAATCGGGGCCTCTGAACCATCTGGCATTTTCATAGAGACTTAGCTAGGCACTGATAATAAAATGCCTGGGGATGGAGTGTCCATGGTCTATACAGTTGTTTCTGATATTTCCTTCTGAGGGCTGGTGGGTAGATCCCCCAGGAATGTAGTCAATTATGAGCCCTTTTGTGAATGTAGGGACTCATCCATTCTTTCATTAAAGAGATTCAACTCAAAAGAGAGGTCCTGGGTGGTGTTCTTGACCTCCCTGGGAACTCTGGACAATTGCAGCCAAGAATCCCTCATGACTAAGCCAGTGTCCAAACTTCTAGAAGCCGTAAACACTGCAGCATGAAGTTTTGCCATGAGATTGCCCTCTTTTAATGAAATTGGGCTCTGTCCTCCAGAGGAAGCTTGACCTTAAAGTCCACTAGCCTGGATAGTTGTTAAAGTCATATTTTGCTAACAAAGCCTGGTAGCTAGTGACACAAAATTGCAGGCCTGAAAAGGAAAAGACCTTTCTCCCCAGGAGGTCCAGCATTTTTTATTCCTTTTCCTCCCAGAAAGTTCATTTGTAGCTGCCTACATGTCCAGTGAGTTGGAGGGGGTGAAACAGTGCCTCTCTGCTCTTTTAGGTGTGAGAGCACAGGATGCTGGAGCATGCCAGACCAGTTCAATGGCCAGTTCAGTGATGGTCTTATTAACCAGGAGGACAACTTTGCTTGGCCCTTTCAACTGCAGAATATCCAGATGCTGGTGTTGTGGGTCATGGACTTCCTCCAGTTGGATCTGGAGTCTTCCACAACTCTTTGCAATGGCTCCTGGTACTGCCTATGATTGTCCAGCAGAGAGGAAGGAGTAATCGCTTTGTTTAGGGATACCAGAGAGATGCCTGTTGGAGCTGGCAGTACCTGCGGATCCATGTCCACGGTCTTCCTCATAATGCACAGATGGATCTGGATAGTGAGAAAGAGAGGAGCAGAATGACTTCTGAAGGGCCCAAGTATCTGCCATAAGGATCCCAGGGCCCCCAATAAGGCCAAAAGAGGGGTCAGATGGTTGCAGGGGACCCCAAGGGATTTGTTACTACAGGTCCTAGGGAAGTCAGATCTGGAGGAATGACAAGCCGGACTCCTCAAATATCTATCAGGGCTCTAACTGACTCTGTGGAGATATAGGAGTGGTCTGAACGGACTCATCTGAGTTGGAGAACTGCTCCTCTAGAAGTGGTAGAAATGTTGGTACTGGCACACTTCTGTCAGAGGGTTGGAGTTGAGATGGCTCCTGGGACACCAATGTAGTAATAGCTCTTCAAAGGGCTGAGCCAGAGAGGGGAGGCTGTGGATAAGGGAGGAATATCCTCTGGTGTCGTGTAAGTCTCTGTGTATGTCCTAGTGTCTGGGTAGTCCCAACTGACAAGTCCAGTGGAACCAGGGACTTAGAAGCAGAACAGTCCTTGGATGGGTGAGGCGGTATCGACAATGGGTCCAGACCTGTGCTCGAAACCAGAACCAGCAGATGTTGTTCCTTACACTTCGGTACAGAGGTGACCAATGAATATTGCCAAATCTTTCTTTCTTCATACTTTACCCTCCAGCCTGGAGGTTTTCAGCAAAGCCTGCTCCATAGTTCCTCATGAGAAGGCCTGCCTGACCTTGATGGGCTCGAGGAAGAAGCACAGTCCTTGACTTCCACCCATGAGAGTGCTCTCGACTTTCCTGAGAAGCTTTGAGTGAAGAGACCTTGGGTTTAGGCACTGTGGGCTCCTCTCCTAAGCATGTGCATGAAATGACACTGCTCGTCAGGTGAGACTGATGTACAAGGGGTCCCCCCAAGCCAAGATTGTAGGGAAGGGATAGCTCAGTGGTTTGAGCATTGGCCTCCTAAACCCAGAGTTGTGAGTTCAGCCCTTGAGGGGGCCATTTAGGGGTCTGGGGCAAAAATAGGGATTAGTCCTTCTTTGAGCAGCGGGTTGGAAGGGACCTCAGCTAGTCCAACTCTGAGATTCTATGATTAGGTATTTTCTCAGGTGAAGCTCACACAAACTTCTTGAATTTTGTGTGGGAATGAATGGCAAATACTGTACTTTACAGAGATATGTGTCTCACCCAGAGAGTAGAGGCAGCTCCATCAGAGCAAAAGGAACAAGTGATGAGCAAAGGAAACTAAACTCATGGCATTAGATGGATTTGTGATTATGAAGAGATTTGGGGCCTAATCCAAGGTCGTCTGAAGTTAATGAGTCTTTCAGTTGATTTTATTGAGCTTGGGATCAGGGTCTTAAAGAGAAGAGTCCAATGGAACTCTTTCAGGATGACGGTGAATTGATTATGTTTGCTTGAGGGGACTAAAATCCACTAAGTCACTAATCTATGCAAAGGTTGTGCACTCTACTAAGAATAAAGCTAGGCTACTCATGGTCAACTTTGAGCTTTTTTTCATGATTTTCTGATGCCAAGCATCTTTTCTTTAGTTGGTAACCATGCACATATGGCTAACATTAAAGAGACAGTAAAATACACCAGTTAGTATGAGCTTCAGGCTGTCCCCAGAACTAATTTTAGAAAGACAGGTAATAAAACAGATTCATGTAATTCACTAACTACACATAGCTCTCAGACTGATTGAATTCATCACTGTCAGCTTTAGTAACCTTGCCAGCAAAAGATATTGCCACACAAACTAAGATTAATGAAAATACTCCACTACATTAAACACAACACAAGGCCAGTGCTTTGAAAGACAGAATATTTTATTGCTGAGGTGTTAAAATGGCAAGAGTTTATTTTACTGAAAATAAACTTATATGAAGCTGGCAAGATTTGATAGACACTTTCAACAATTGCAGTAATAAGAAATCAGCATGACTAGCATTTTTGACATACAAAGTTCTAGAAGAAGTATCATGTGACTATCTGCTGCTGCTGCTATTGTCTCTGACCTTATTTATTTTCATTATTTGTTTAAACGAAGAACCGTCTGTCCTCGTTTTCTATGCAGCCCCTGCATCCTTGCCTAGAAATTAGGTCTTTGTTTTATCAAGAAACATCATAATTTTTTACTGTCCAGTTTTCAAATTCAGGTTTATTTGGCTGATTTTTATTTTGATTAATTCAGACTGACAGCACATAAATAATCTTAGATGGATAAAATGATTTTGTGATGTCCCTAACTCCTAACAATTCTTATTTATTGTTCATTTTGGACTGAATTTCCCTCCCCCTATTTCAAAATGTTTTTCTAGATTTCCTGCTAACCAAAATGAGTGGAATTAAGGTCTGGTTTCTGCATATTGGTTAGAATATCATTATCATTAATAGATTGGGGGGGAATGTTGATGATTATATGCATCCTAGAAGTAAATGAGGCTTGAAGAATATGTTGACTAGGTTATATTTCACAAATGAAGACCATGTTAAATGGACAATATTACTAGGGTAAAAGGAGGGGGGAAAACAGGGAAAAATTGTGCATCTGCCTCTGGAACCATTTATTTTAATTAGCACAATGCTTGATTTAAGGGGGAAAGGTTACCTACAGAGCAGAATTAAATGACTGGATTATCCTGAAAATTACAAACCCAACATAGTCAGTCCTCAACAGGAAACATCACACTGAGCTAGATGTTTTGCCCAGGTAAATTCCATGAGCTCAGCTGCTTGTAACCCTATTGCTTCAATGATCAAATATCAAATCAGTTGTCAAAAGTTTTCACTTTCTTTGTCAGTGTGCCACACATTTGTGAAGGACAGCTAGATTCAGCTATACCTGATCATCATTTCTCTTTGCATGCATTCTCAAATGTAGCAATATAGGCATGTTTTCAGCCTCCATTCCAACGCAGGAGAAATGGCTGAGGAAGAGGAAATTCTGCTTATGTGGTGAAGAACTATTATATACCCCCTCAGGCACAAGGCTGGAAAGGGGAGAAAAATGAGGGGTGGCCACTTGGTAAAATGAATACAAATAGTAAGAAACTGGCCCATCTCATTAGTTTTCAGGCTCCCCAGAGGGCTATAAGTGAGTGCAGTAAAGGAATCAAAGTTGAAAAAGGAGGAGAAATTTTTGAAGTTAATCTAAGTTGGAGCAGCCATTTTTTAGAAGAATGTCATTTAGTTTCCTATTTCGAACCCTGTATTTCAAATTGAACAAGAGAAGCAGTGTTATAAAAAATGAAGCATAAGATGCGATACCCAAAAAAACCATACCTTCCCCCTCTCTCACTGTGGCCTCACAGATAAGCACCAGATGAGACATAGGAGATCTGGATGCTATTCCCGGCTCTGACACCAGTCTGCTGAATGAACTTGGCAAGTCAGGTCACCTATGCCTCAGTTTCCCTATCTGTAAAATGGGGGTGATGGTACCTCATTTGTAAAAACACAGATCTACTGTTGAAAGGCATTAGAGAAGAGCTAGGTACTATAGTTATATACACAACATGGTGGTGATAACTAGGAGGTAAATTGTAGAGCCATGCAGCCATGGAGACGTAAATAGGAGGTAAATTGCAGAGCCATGCAGAGCTATTATGCAACTTTGGCCTCCTCATCTACTCTCTTCCCCCTAACACACCTGGCATAATTTATTCTAGTACTTCAAAGACATTGAGGTACTTCACACCCTTGTCAATTTGCTTTTAAAATAAACTGCTGGAGTAATGTTCAGGGAAGGGAGTAAACAATGACACTGACCCAGTGTCACACAAACTAAGGAGACTGTTCAATCCTTGAGTTGCTAATAGATTTTCTAGCCATAAAAATGCATCAGCTTTAAAGGCAGGTATCTCAGGACGCCACACAGTTAGAGATGGGAGCATTGTTCCAGCAGCAAGTGGAGAGTCCCAGCTAACTAACATGCTTCATCATTCACTTCTTGCCCTGAATCATCCAGATATATCAGACTTTAATTGTAACTTTAAGATGTAGAACAGTTATTTTGGATCATTTTAAAAAGGTATTTAGCTCTGAGCTTTGTACAGTTGTGTTAACAAAAAGACACCTGGCTTTAAAGGAAGAGGTTAAAAAGAGTCCGTTTTTTTTTAAAAAAAAAAAAAAAAAAAAATAACCCACAACCTAAAATACGATTAAAATAGTTTCTTTCTCTATGACATGAGAAACAGAACACCATGTTGTAGTATAAAGAACAGTTTTATTGACATTTCTTTGGGCTGACTCTTCCATTTATGAGTAAATCGTGAGGACTTAACAGATTCACAGTACATTTTGGTCAATTTCCCAGTCATAGGATTTAAAAAATCATAATTGTCATGATTTCAGCTATTTAACTCTGAAATTTCAAGGTGTTATAATTGGAGGGGTCCTGACCCAAAAAGGAGTTGTGGGAGGGTGACAAGGTTATTGTGGAAA
This sequence comes from Dermatemys mawii, assembly GCA_007922305.1. Lineage (NCBI taxonomy): Eukaryota > Metazoa > Chordata > Testudines > Dermatemydidae > Dermatemys > Dermatemys mawii. Next base: position 27,357,609 of record ML677341.1, read on the forward strand.
GAGGTGTTGCATTACCGCTCCCTTACTTCTATGCTGCTGCTGACAGCAGCGCTGCCTTCAGAGCTGGAGAGCGGCGGCGGCTAGTTGGGAGCCCGTCTTTGAAGGCAGAGCCGCCACCAGCAGCAGCATAGAAAAAAGGATGGCATGGTGTGGTATTGCCACCCTCACTTCTGCTCTGCTGCCTGCAGAGCTGGGCCCGCAGTCAGCAGCTACCACTCTCCAGCCATCCAGATCTGAAGGCCACAGAGCAGAAGTAAAGGTGGCATGGTGTGGTATTGCCATCCTTACTTCTGCACTGCTGCTGGCACGGTGCTGCCTCCAAGCTGGGTGCCTGGCTAACAGCCACTGCTCTCCAGCCACCCAGTTCTGAAGATAATGCAGAAGTAAGAGTGGCAACACCACAATCCTCCCTCCCACCAAAAAATAACCTTGTGACCCCCCCTGCAACTCCCATTTGGGTTAGGACACCCCCAATTTAAGAAACACTGGTCTTCCCCATTAAATCTGTATAGCATAGTGTCAAAGTACACAAAAGACAAGATTTCACAGGGAGACACCAGATTTCACAGTCTGTGATGCCTTTTTCATGGCTCTGAATTTGGTAGGGCCTTAGTAATTTGGTTGTCCCACATTACTGGAGTTAAAAGCTGGTGGTAAGGTCTTGCCACATTTTACTGGCTCCTCAGCCGATATCTTACAAGAATATTTAAGGTTGAGACATTTCAGAAAACCAGGGAGTATAGTTAAGGTTTAGTATCTCTCTATTATGTTCTCTCATTTGTCTCCTCTCCAAACTGAGGCAAGCCAGTTTTTTCACCCCCTCCTTGTACAGAAGTTTCTCTGTGCTTCTAGTTTTTGTCACTCATCTCTGAACCCCTTCTATTCTTCCTAGATCTTTTTTCCTTTGAAACACAATGCAGGAGATCACAATGCAGTATTTCACGTGAGGGTGAACCATTGATTTATGCATGGGCACTGCAGCATTTTCTAGGCCATTATTTATCCTTCATATCATTTTTTTAAACAACCTCAGAACTTTGAGCAGCAGCTTTCATTGATCTGTCTGCACTGATGCCCAGGCCTCTCTCCTGAGTGATAACATTTAGTTTAGACTCACACAATGTGTCTGACTAGTTCAAAACTCTTCACTCACCTTGCACTGTCAGCACTGAATTTCCACCCAGCACCACTGGAAAACAAGAAAAGGGGCAAAGCTCCAAAAGTGCGAACTCTCCAACAACAGGGGGACCAAGAACTCTGTTATTTAGAGTGTTTTTAAACTGAGAAAAAATAAAAATGACCAAAAGTGCAGAAAAAGGAAGGGGGAGAAGAGAAGAGGCAAATCTCAAGGACACTGAGCTGTGCTCTGAGCTTGTTGCATTCTGGGGCACCTGAAAAGCAGCTAGTATCCATGCTCCAGAGCAAAACAAGAGGGTGAGTGGTCTTAATTGACAGTGTTCGGTAAAAGATTTCAGTATTCATGTCTACAAGAGTAGGATTTTATATGGGTAATTTGCAAAGCTGAAGGCTGTAACTCCTTTGAGGGTCTAGTGTCAGGAATGACTTAAGTCATGAGGTCAGAGGCATTTAGTCAGCTTTAGTCTTAGGTCAGAGGCATTACTAAGTGTCTCAGGCATTTCTACGGTTTCTGTCATCTTGGTATGTAAGCACTGAATCCTAGTCATCAAAATTTCTTCACTGAATTACAAAAGCTTAATTAGATTCAGTAGCTAGGAGTAATGTAACAAAGCTGCGTACTGAAGACAGCATAAACAGTATAAATCACACACATGCGCAAAGGGATCCAGCAATAGAATGCTGGTTCTCCAGATCCAAAAACACGGGCCACTGACATGGGAGCTAAGAGAGATCTCCTCTCGCTGCTAGTAGTAGTAGAACCTTTATCTTGGCGATCCAGCCACTAAAGGGTGACATCGCTCACTAAAATACAAAGCTAGTACATTATTCCATATTTTATCATTTGAGGGACAAAATAGTAGATTCCAAAGTGTGACTACAGAGATTCTTGGGATCAGACTTTCACAAAGGCCTTCGCAAGAGCAAAACGATCATGTGGTTTTGGCATGAAATTAGTATAACTGTGTGCAAATGGCTAATTACACATCTCACTGTCTGTTTGTAAATGCATATACTATATCACAGTAACTGCATGCCAATTTTTCATAGCCCAGTGAATGTATGCATGTGCCCTCCCCGATACATTAGGAAAATATCCATGATGGACTGATTGTCCTTTCCTATACTTGATCAGAAAAGATCAAGAAAGTCTTCTTGGTGAAACTGGTTGCAAACAGGACTGTGACAGGATGACCCCAACGCAGAAAATCTATTTTATCACTGTCTCCTCAGATGCATTGTGGTGGTTAAAGAAGTGCCCCTATGGAATCGATCCAGCAATACATCACTGTCTCCTGCTAAATGTTACGTATACCAATCCCATAGACAAATTGCCTTTGTGCACAAAGGAGCTGAATGAGTACCTCTCTGGCTGTTTGTATAATACATAGACATTGTATTGTCTGTTGCTACCTGAACTACTCTCCACTTTATGTGAGAAAGAAATTATTTGAGAGCAGGGCTGGCCTTACCATGAGGTGACCACCTCAGGTGCCAGACTGGGGGTGGGGGGCATCCCTAGGATTCAGAGTGTTGAAATGGGTCCATGATGGGAAGTTAAATGGGATGGGATCTCAGTTACTACATAGAATTCTTTCCTGGGTGCCTGGCTGGTGATTCTTGCCCACATGCTCAGGGTTTAGCTGATCACCATATTTGGGGTCGGGAAGGAATTTTCCTCCAGGGCAGATTGGCAGAGGCCCTGGGGGTTTTTCGCCTTCCTCTGCAGCATGGGGCACGGAGCACTTGCTGGAGGATTCTCTGCACTTTGAAGTCTTTAACCCATGGTTTGAGGACTTCAGTAGCTCAGACATAGGGTAGGGGTTTATTAAAGGAGTGGATGGGTGAGATTCTGTGGCCTGCGTTGTGCAGGAAGTCAGACTAGACGATCATAATGTACCCTTCTGACTTTAAAGTCTATGAGAGATAGTGACTCTCAAAATGAGGGACAACAAACCTTGAAATGAGTGACATCAAATTTTTTAATCGATCACACTGTTATATATTTACTACACAGACACACACAAATAAATGTTGGGCTATTAGTGAAACTAAACAAGGATTTGTGTACTACAGGAAATAGGCTTTTAGTAAGCTACTCCCCTAACAGATTCCCTCTGCCCCCTGACTTTTCCTCCTGCATCTCAGCCTCTCCCCTCTAGACTCTCCTCTCCCACTTCAGAGAGACAAACCCCATGGGGCCTTCCCACACTATCCACCCACATGTCTGGCCTGGTCCCCAGTGGCTGATGGAGCATTTTCTCAGCTGCCCGTTGCCAGGGAAGACAGTAGGGTAGAGGCATCACACACACACAGAGGGGAAGGAGGCGGCATTCCCCCACTGCCGCTAGTTGTAGTTGTATCTGGGTGCTGAAGCGGGACTTTCCAATAGCAACACAGGACCACTTTACAAACGGGGGCCAGATGCAGGATGTCCTGCACAATGAAGGACACTTGAGGCATGACCACTAAGATCCAACTTTAGCCATTCACTTCCCTCTCCCAGAAATTGGATGGAACTGAAGCAGTAGAGAGCACGGCTTCCCTCCTGGATAGCCCTCCCCCGAGAACTGGGCATGCAAGTGCTCCACCAGGCATTGCTTAAAGAAGAGTCCACTATTAGGCTACATACGTCAGCATTTGCCCCATAGGTGGAAATCTGCAAAACTGCTCAAAGAACAAACCATGGAAAATAACTTTTTGAGAAGGAGCCCTTCCCGATTCACATTAGCCAACCAGCTTAGATCGGACAGTCTGTGCAATGGGGGTGAGGTGGATGTCCTGGATGTATTGTTTTCTGATGTGTTCTAAGGTGTTAAATATATATTGCTCCTTTTTCTCAAATACTACAATCAACATTTTATGTGAAATCTGCTTCTAATACGCCAGTCTTATGAACAAGACACACTGTCAGCATTGTTCTAGTCTATGAAGAACAATAGAACTTGACTATTTCGCTACCTATTGAAAGAAAGCAACAGAAAAAATGAGAAGTAAAAAAAAAAAAAGATTTTTATAGTAGCTGAATTGCACATCTCCTCAGAGGAAAACAAAAGAAACTGTTAAATGTTTCTTTTAAGAGACTTGGCCTTATACAGTAGGTCTACTTAGTGGTTTTCTTGGTGGGGATGAGGGGAGAAAGAGTTCCCCCTGATTTAAGAGTCTGGAGACAACAAAAGGTTATGCATACAATTCTTCTCCCATCCTAAGAGTATACCACGATCTCTTTTCTGTGTCATTGAAATCCCCTTTCAAAGAGTGACATTTTCTTCAAAACTTAGGTTGTGCTTTAATGTAACTGAGAATGCATTCAAGGCCCATATTTGTCACCAAGGTACACCTGCTGACAAGTATGGTATCAGGCACTTTCAGAAGAAATGCCATCTGTAGAATGGCACACACAAGAATTCAGCTAATTAGATTGTCTCAGTCAAAGCTATTTGATTAAACTGATCTGAGAAATTGATCTTCATGCTCCATTCGTATCCCAACTGTGCCCTGTATGTTATCCCCATAAGCATTGTCTGAAGAAAGTGCAGCAAACTGACTGTTTAATTTCACTTTCATACTAAAATGTGTATATTAAGAACAATGCAGTTTCACAATCATCAACTCAGAAGTCATTGAAAAGGCATGAAATTTAGATTGCTAATTAAACTCATGTACTACTAGTCTAGAATTTCACTTTTTCTGTTGAAATCCTTTTATTAGATGCATTTTCCCCTGGGCACAAATAGCTATTTTCCTGTCTCATATTCAGGGAAAAAACAAGTTTCATCAGAAACAAAGTGAAGAGAGGAGACACACTTTTCTATTGAGAAAAAAGTCTCAATTTTAAGTGGTCACCATTTATTTATTTATTTTTAAGAGGGACCCAGTTAAAACAATCTTTTAAAACAAACTTTGTTGTGTTATCATCTTTTTTAGATAATTAATAATTCAGTTGCACTAATGGAGAGAGGCAGCTCCAGTTTCAACTGGGTTTGTATTCAGCTACCAGACCTTGCACTTACTTTTTGGCTCGCATGCCCCAGGAAAGAGGAGTCACTGAAGGTGCTTCACTGATGACCCAACACCTGTGTGTCAGGCTCCCACCTCTCTTCAGGCAAACTTCTTCCATGATGACCACAGACTCTACTACAG
>ML677341.1:27362898-27427543 GCA_007922305.1 Dermatemys mawii
TCTCTTCAGGCAAACTTCTTCCATGATGACCACAGACTCTACTACAGTATTACACAGGAAGAGACAGAAGTAAGATCCAAAGAGGTGTTGGGGGACGGGGGAAATAAAGTGAATATTGTGGAGAAATGGGAAACTGTTTTTTTTTTAAAGAAAGAATGTGACTCAGTTTCCATCCCCCTACACTACTCACTCCTCAGTGGCAGGAGAATATATACTTCCCATGCCATCCCACTGCACCCCTACCCTGGGTATAAATAGTAGCATAGATGGTAAGGCACTGCTTCGGCAATTAGCATAAGGACATGCCTGAACACGGTGGATTTGTACTCTACTCACTCAAGCAGTGCCTCCTTCCCCTCAGCCTCCCCCATCTACTCTGCTATTTTTAGGAGTGTAATATCCCACTTCCTCCCCTCTTCTGGAGTCTTTCCTGTCACAGGGAAAGGCACCAGCAGCAGGAAAAGAAGTCAGAAGTTCACCCCCCCAAAGCCTTTTATTCACACACAAGATGTGACAAAGCTCTGTCCTTATCTTCATGGATCCTGTGTTTCCTGGCAGATTTCACTAGCCTCAGAGGCTCACTGTGACCCTCCATGTAGCCCTTCTCTCTCTAGAGACAAGATCAAAGCCTATTGAGCCATTTTCATCATAAGCCAGTGAGGAGAAGCTATCCTTCCTGGCACAATCTCTGTTGTCTCCCAATCTCAGTGATTAATTAGCAGAGGTAGAAAGAGGAGAGCCCAGGCCTGCCCTCTACTCTGGGCTCCAGCCTAGGGACCCTAATAGTATCAGCTAAGATGGCTGACCTTTTAGCCACAAAACACAATACAATTCCCTGGGCTACTTCCTCACAGCAGTCACCGCTTCTTCAAATTCCACTTCACCCTTACCTCAGGGCCTCCTTCCTTGAGTATGGTATGTGTCTACCACTCAGTCCCACCAACAGCACAACTTCCTCCCACAGCTCCTGACACCCACAGTCCACCTGACTAATTGGGAGGTTTTTAACTGGTTTCAGCCAGTCCCTGATTGGCTTCAGGTGTCCCAATCAGGCTGTTTCTGGAAGGTTCCTAATTGGCCCCAGGTGTCTGGATTAACCTGGGTCAACTGCCATTTGGTTTTGGTGGTACCAGAGATTTGTTTAGCCTGGGACTAACATATCTGTTCCTTAGCACTTTCCTATAGCCATCTGGCCTTGCCCCATCACAATGGCCATACAGTACCAAAAATACACAGCTGGCTTTTCGCTGTGGCATTAGACATACACCTCCACACTGCCACCAGTGGTGCAATGGAATATTAAACTGTACCATACTGCCCAGCCAGAGTAGCTATAGCCCGGGTGGACCCAGGATACTAGAGAGAAACTGGTCCCCTTGTCTGTCCAATATCTTATCTGAGCATTCAGCAGATACATATGGTAGTGCAATAAAGCATCTCATGAAGACATCTATAGTCAGTCTCTCTCTAAAGAACGATCTGTAGCCAGTCCACTAGTAAAAGCTCTATCACTTACCCTGCAGAAGTAGTACATGGCTGTGTAAACGTAGCCATGTTCATTGAGCATTCATAAACTTTCATATCAGTAAGAGTTGTATGTCTTTCTGGCCCATTGGTCAGATCCCTGTAGAATCTGGAATCCCTGGGGGTGTAATTAACATAAAATCCCAATGCCAGTCATGCAGATTATGGGGAGTTACATCAAGTCTGCCTGGGAGGTGCTGGCAGAGACACACACATTGACCAGGTGTGAGAGATACTCTGATTCAAATTCTGATCAACAAGGATTTGAATCTAGGTATCCCATGTCTCCAGTGACTGTACCAGCCACTGAGCTACTGAGTATTCAGGAGGAGTGGGTCTTTCTGTCTCGACCAGAAATTTCATCCGGGACTTAAGAAACCTTCCTGATCAAACTTTTGTTGAGATCAGTACATTTCTATGAAAAGTTTTGTTTTCACTTCATCAGCATTTTTTGACAAAATATGTTACTTGAAAAAAATCCCAACCATCTATACTTGGAACACATGTAAGCTCATTACAGCACTTTTATGTGTGGATGGGAGGTATTTCATAGTATTTCTCAGGGGCTAGAATGGCTATTAGACAGTACATTTCTCTAGCATAGATGAAGTTTATTAGCCGGAGTCACTGCAATTAAAATGCTTCAGTGTAAATGAGCAGCTTCAGGAAAATATCAGTCATAGGTTCTGTAAAGATTAATTCCCCACTCTGGCACTTAGAGTGCAGAAGGTGGGGGCCCACAAGGATTCTAAACATTAATACTGGCCACTCCAGGCTTCTATTAAACTTCCAAGGTTACAACTTTTCTCTGACCATGAACTGGTAGATGCTGCTACCACCCAGCTGCAGAGCCCCTTTGAGAGCCCAGGAAGAAGCACTTGGGAATTTCTTCCTGTGGGGTCGCCTCAAGCCGTTTCCCTCTCCCCCTTTCCCAGGGAAGAGCTGAGAAAGAAATAAAAGGGGGAAAAACCAGCTGCTGCTACTAGCTAATTAAACAATGTGCACAATCCTCTTAAAACGTGCGCAAAAATCCAATTCTGTTCTTTAAAAGGTCAATTTTATTAATTAAAAAAAGAAAGAAAATACATCTGAGAACTCAGACTACTGATAAATTTTAAACGCACAACTACAAGGATTAAGCACCAAGAATAGCTTTCTTGAGGTCCTGCTGAAAGGGTACAAGCAAAACAAAAGCACCTGGGGCTAGCACAGAGGAGTCCAAAAGCCATAAAGAAATAAAAAGAGATAAACCTCATCATTTCCTGATCTACTTACATATCTGAGGTTTCTAATGCATAGTTTCTAGATGTGATATCAAAGATTTTTCATACCTGGTCCCAAGCTTCTTACAGCATAGCTACTGCCTTGTCCACCTCTCCCTGGGAGAGCAACAAAATCCAGACAAAAGGGGAGTCTTGTTTCAATTTTAAAAAGTTCTATCCTTCCTATTGGCTCTTTTGGCCAGGTGCCCACTCCCTTCCTTTTACCTGTGCATTGCAGTGAGACTTTTTAACTCTTTACAGGTAGAACAACCAGAGAACAGCTACTAAGAGGGATTTTATAGCTGCTGGTCTGGTGGGTGTCCATAAAAGGGAGCTTCTCCCTTCTCCTTCATTTATCACAGGTTCACACATGGGACATTCAGAACTTGTGAAAAGTTTCATGGCTCCAGTTTAGATGGTGTGACGGAGTTAGACCAGAAGGATATAGGAGAGTGCTGGAAGGCAGGTATATTAGTCTCAGGATGTGCAGGTCCCTGTTCCCTGGATAGCCAAACAAAGGCTACTCCAGGCCAATCAAGACACCTGGGGCCAAGAAGAACCTTCTAGAAAGGAGTAGAAACAGCTAGCCTGACTGGGACACCTGAAGCCAATCAGGGACTGGCTGAAACCAGATAAAAACCTCCCAGTTAGTCAGGTGGGCTGTGGGTGTCAGGAGCTGTGGAAGAAAGTTATGCTGTTGGTGAGACTGAGTGGCGGACAACATATCATACAGAAGGAAGGAGGCCCTGAGGTAAGGGTGAAGTGGAGTTTGAAGAAGCGGTGACTGCTGTGGGGAAGTAGCCCAGGGAATTGTATTGTGTTTTGTGGCTAAAAGGTCAGCCAGCTTAGCTGATACTATTAGGGTCCCTGGGCTGGAGTCCAGAGTAGAGGGAGGGCCTGGGCTCCCCCCTTTTCTGCCTCTCTTAATTAGTTACTGACAAAGGGAGATCACTCTGGGCCTACATGAGTTTCTGAGGCCCCTAAATCTGCCAGGAAGCGCAGGACCCACCAATGCAGACTCGGAACTTTGTCACAATGGATGTAAAAGAGGAGAATGTTACAGTCACTTTGCATGGGTATAAGATCCAATAGCCACACATTGGATAAGATCATATGACTGCAGAAATTAACAAACATGTATTTGCAGGTAAATAACCCTCAGGCTCATCTTAAACCCTACCCAGTGAATACCTGAGTACAGGTTGTAGAAGGTAGGAGAAAAATATCAATGCCCTTCCCTTTGCCCCAGTAAGACGAGATAACCCAGTACATATGAGGTGTATAGTGGAAGAGAATTGTTCCCAATCCTGTGGCAGGCACTCAACTGGCTCCTGATTAGATTCCAGGCTCATTTAGAGAGACTGCGTAGGCAAATTGAATGGGCATTGGGTTAGGAGACCCTGACTGAAAGGTGACTTCCACAGGTAGTGGATGATCAAAATGTAATGGTTGGATATCCCAGCCTTTGGCAAACATTCTGGAATACCTCAGGTGTAGACGATTACTCAGGCAGGAGGGGGAGTCCAGCTGTGTTATTTGTTATGACATTCTCCCTGTGATAGACAATTAGGACTCTGCCTAAGCAGAGGGAAAGGGCTTGAAACCTACATGGGGCAAATGTTTTCCGTCATTAATAAGATAATAGTCATAGAAGGATGCTTTTAGTTTATCAGGAGTTACTCTAACAGATGATTTCTGGCACAACTTGGTTATAGATATATTTTGTAATTGATAAAATAGTGGATGGTTGAACACGTATCTTTCAAATATGTAAACCATATGCCAGGAAAAGAAGTCCATGGTCAATAGTTCATTTTCTTTGTCTCTTTCCTGTGAACACACATACTATATAAAAATTATACATTGTAATGGACAAAATGGTGTAATTGAAAAGGGAGGCTCATAAAGGCTCTGTAATTGATAAAATTAGTAATTGTTCCTTATCTATTTTGTCTTGTGGTATAACAGGTGGGTTCTATGACTAATGTATTAGCAAAGCATTAATGTATGGATTAATATCTAAGCGTTGAGTCAATTGTCGTCACAGGTGGTCCTAGTAGTGATAAATTAGTGTCATGGGATGTATGTACCCCATGCCAGCCTAGCAACCAAAGGGTTAACACAGGCACTGCCGGCCATGGGTGGTTGGCAACCTGTAGCTGGGAGGATAAAAGGAGTGGAAAGCAAAGGGGTAGGGTAGCTGCCACAAGAGTAAGCAGAGCTGGATGATGGAATATCTGCCAGTGAGCCGCTCTGCAATACTACACTGGAAGGAGACAGCCAGATCAGCAGGTTGAAGAGCCTCCAAAAATCTGGAGTGGGGGTAGGAAGGAGCTTGGAGCACCGCTAGAGATGACAAACCCTGATCCAGCTTACCTAGTTTGAGGCCCCTGAGTTAGAACTGAGTGGAATGGGCAGACCCGGGTTCCCTACCAGCCAATTGGTGGACTTATGAGTGGAGAGTGTCTATAGAAACCTGGGCACCAACAACAGACTAACTGCCCACCTGGCTGAGTGAGTTTGGCTGCTGTGCCTAGTCTGGCCAGAAGAGGCACTGTTGCACCAACACGTTGCCAGAATTAATTACAACTATAAATGCCTTATTGATTCAAAATTAGATCAACCATGAGAGGCTTTTTCTTCATTCTGAACAGCATAGTAAAGATGAGTTTTTAGGGAGTTAGTCAGAAATGAACTCAAATAGGCTGCCTTCCTTCTCCAGTTTCAGATTTGGTATGTTTCCTATTCTGTATAGTACTGCATTAAATATTGCTTGATTATCTTACCTGTCTAACTCAGTTGAAGTTTTATTTATTTGATATCATGGCTTATTAAATCTGAGCACGCAATGCCTTTTTTAATCTGCTGCATTGCATACAGACCATGCCATAAATTGGGGGGGATTGGAGGAAAACAGGGACAATGAACATTTTTCATGGTGGGAAAGGTCACATAGATATATCCACACCACAGGGAAGGAGTCAAAGGAATGCAAATCCACCTGCCCTCTGCTTTTTTTTGAAAAGCAGGATGATGAAGGGGTAAAGTTACTTTTTCTTTTATTTTTCCTTTTTTGATTCATAACTTTCCCATCCCCTCTCTATTCCCATTTCCAAACAGTTTTTAAGTGGGACTCTTTTCCCCCATCCTAATAAATCCCAGACTGAGGTTTCAGGTCTTCTAGCCCTAAGACTATCAAGATCCTTCTGAGAAGGCTTCTGTTCTACAGGTGTAAAAGACAGACCCTGTGTCTAGACCAATGGTCCATGGAAAAAAAAGTGTTTGAGAACCACCTGAAAATTGCTGTAGGTCTTAGTGGACCACTTAATGATCTTTCCAAATATGTTGGATAACTATTGTAAAGCACTCTGGCTAAAAGTGCTATATAAACAAATATTTTTGTTCTACAAATAAAAGCACACAATTCATATTTTAATATCCATAGTCTTATCATTCTAATGTGATGGATGTGCCCTCTCTCCCCTGCCATGGCAGCCCCCGAGCTGGGGTTAGGACGGCAGGGGCTCTTCCTCCTCCCTGCCAGCTGCAGCCTGGAGCTGGGGAAAGTTGCCTCTTTCTCTGGCTTGTTGCAGCCCTGAATGACCCAAATTCCCCCCCGCCCTTTTATCCCCACTGCACCCTCCTACCTCTCTCCCTCTCCCCCACCCCCAGGCTACCACCTTGCCTTACATATGCACCATCTCAGCGGCCAGGCACCTAATCAGTGGAGCCACATCTGTGCAGTTCCACTAATTAGGTGGGTGATCCTTCATTCTTTTGTGTGCTTCTGCCCAGGCGCGCACCTTAGAGGGAACTATCTGCAGACCACCTGAGTGGAGCTCACGGACTACTGGTGGTCCATGAAGCACAGTTTAAGAACCTCTGCAGTAGAGCACACAACACTCGAGAGAAGAAGATCCTGCACACTGGACTGCCAGAACTCCTGGAAAGCAGAGAAGAGCTACCACTTAAACCCAGAATGCTGGTACCAGGATATAGGGCAGATAGATGAGAATTCTCTCTACTATTGGCCTTTTTGAGCTTTTCATGTCCCTATAGGCTCGGGAGGAGTGGTTGATCTGCTGGCGGATAGGATAGTACAGGATACAGAGGGACCTAGAAAAATTAGAAGATAGGGCCAAAATAAATCTGATGAGGTTCAATAAGGACAAGTGCAGAGTCCTGCACTTACGATGGAAGAATCCCATGCACTGCTACAGACTAGGGAGCGAATGGCTTGGCAGCAGTTCTGCAGAAAAGAACCTGGGGTTACAGTGGACAAGAAGCTGGATATGAGTCAACAGTGTGCCCTTGTTGCCAAGAACGATAACAGCATTTTGGGCTGTATAAGTAGGGGCATTGCCAGCAGATGGAGAGACGTGATCATTCCCCTCTACTCGACATTGGGAGTACTGTGTCCAGTTTTGGGCCCACACTACCAGGAAGATGTGGAAAATTGGAAAGAGTCCAGAGGGCAACAAAAATGATTAGGGGGCTGGAGCACATGATTTAAGAGGAGAGGCTGAGGGAACTGGGATTGTTTAGTCTACAGAAGAGAAGAATGAGAGGGGATTTGATAGCTGCTTTGAACTACCTGACAGGGTTCCAAAGAGGATGGATCTAGACTGTTCTCAGTGGTACCAGATGACAGAACAAGGAGCAATGCTTTCAACTTGCAGTGGGGGAGGTTTAGGTTGGATATTAGGAAAAACATTTTCTCTAGGAGAGTGGCGAAGCACTGGAATGGGTTACCTAGGGAGGTGGTGGAATTTCCTTCCTTAGAGGTTTTTAAGGTCAGGCTTGACAAAGCCCTGTCTGGGATGATTTAGTTGGGGATTGGTCCTGCTTTGAGCAGGGAGTTGGACTAGATGATCTCCTGAGGTCCCTTCCAACACTGATATTCTACGATCCTGTATCCTTTCCTCTCATCCTCTTATTCTGCCTTTTTCCTTCTTTTTTACTAGAAGGAGGGAGGAAAGAAGAATGGACCAGGGTAAATGGGGCAGAAGGACTGAGGAAACTGCAGTACTATATTTCTCGCATTTAGGAAGAAAATAAGGGGGAAAAGGGCTGGACTTAGTCTTAATGAATGCAGTTGATTGACAGATCTTGCATCTTGCTCCCTAATTGGTAAGATCCTAATGCGATCATAAAGGCTTTTGCTAGATAGGGTGGGAGAAAGGACTTGCAATAAAAGGGGCTGAATACAAATGACTAAAGATAAAAGAATTAATGAAATGCGAAGTATATACGAAGTTGTAAAAGCTTCTTGCTTTTAGCAATTTGATTTTATTCCAAAATAGCATTTTTCAACTTCAAAACATTCATTCATTTGAATGCATTATTCTTCTACCTTGTCAGAGGCCTTAAGGGAAATAAATCTTTCACAGAAGTACTGATAAGTTTATTGTAAGGAATTAATTTAGATGCAGGCTTACGGGGAATAGAAATGAAGACAAACAGGTTTTTCATAAGCAGAGACTGAGCCTGCCCCCTAAAACATTTCCCATAATGTTCCTCTTCAAATAGTAAAGAATCATACAAATGTAGGGATAGAAGGGACCTCAAGAGGTCAGCTAATGTATCTCCTCATGTTGAGGCAGGATTAAGTAAACCTAGCCCAGAGGCTGGCAGCCTTGAGCACATGGCCCATTAGGGTAATCCGCTGGTGGGCTGTGAGACACTTTGTTTACATTGACTGTTGGCGGGCACGGCCCCTTGCACCTCCCAGTGGCCACAGTTTGCCATTCCCGGCCAATGGGAGCTACGGAAAGTGTCGGGCCGCAGGGAGCTTTAAAACGTTCTGCACATTAGAATCATTTTACAGCACTTTGCTTAGCCTCAAAATGCAGAAATAAAATATGATTTCATGTAAAATTATGCAGAAGTGCAGACACTTCATCATCATTTTTAGATTTACAGTAATAGAGAATTTCCACTTTTTTTCTGTAAGGAGAGATGCTTCCAGCCCCTGTATCTTGACTCCATTCTTTCTCTGTGGCAGCTGAATGACTGGTTATGTGAAACAGTAGCATTAGGAAATGAGTACAATGGTTACAGCTGCTCTTCCTTGTTCCCTTCTCACACGTTTGTATTTGTGCTGTTTATACACTGGGCAATAAAAGAAAACACTAATTTGTAGCACTCAAACTAAAATTTGTTGCAAACTTCTTTAATTTCCTCTGATGATTTTTAGCTGTCAAGCTGCAGAAAGGAATGATTCTCTCATTTCCTGTCTGATCTCAAAAGTAGGTAGCACTATCCAACTTTGCAAACTTCTCCTGTATGCTACACCTTGGAACCTTCCTGCCAATAACTGCTATGTGTTTGACCCACACTACGTTTCTGGCCACAAGTGGGCTACGATGAATGGGTGTATTTCTCTGTTTGTAAGATTATAAAATGAATTCAGTAGTCCGTGTAAAAAGGAAATGACAACTAGAGAATGATATTGGAGAGACCAGGTGGGTGAGGTAATATATTTTAATGGACCAACTTTCGTTGAAGAAAGAGACAAGCTTTTGTGCAACACAGAACTCTTCTTTAGGTCTGAGAAAGGTACTCCCAGTGTCACAGCTAATCCAAAGTAGAAAAAAATTGCTTAGCATAAGTAGTTAACATGCATTGTAAAGAGACCATTCAAGGTGAAGTGGCTTGTAAAAACCTCTGCAGTCATACGACAAAAAAGGGGGGTTAGTGGGTTATAGACTGTACAAATCGCTTATTACCTCACCCATCTTGTCTCTCTAATATCCTTGGATCAACATGGCTACAATACTGCAAACAGAGAATATGTAATGTAATAGGAACATGCATGCTAAAGGGAATGAAAACTTTAAAGTCATCCCTCAATGTGAGATGGAAGCAGAGATAAGCACTGGAATAGAGAGCCATACATTAATACATCAGAAAAAAATCATTTCTCCAAAACTGATCGCTGGCTGAAGAATTCACTTAAAAAGCTACTTTAAACAAATTAAACATTCCTAGAGATGAAATACTGCAGGGAAACACAGAAACTGAATGTGTTCATAGCAGAGAAAGTTTTAAAAAAATAAAATATTTAATTTCTTAATCTGAAGATGAGCTAAGTATATTGCTCCCTCTTGTGTAAAAACACAAAACTACAATCAACAAAAAGGAAAACTTCCACAAAACGGCAATTAAAGTGTCATACAATACAAACAGTAAAGTGGATAAAAGATGAATTTGGGTAGTAAAAACAGAGAAAGAGAATGGTGACTATAGCGTGAGGAAAAATAAAAACTATACCTATCTGTAACTGTTCCTCTAAAGATATGTAGCTGCAATCAATTACAAATCTGTAGTAGTTTTGCCTCAACACAGGACAAATTTAATTTTGATTTAGCTCTAAGTCCCAAGCCATGAAAATAAAGCAGAGAGTCCTGAGTCATTCTACCACTTTTTAATTTCTTTTTAAACAAACTGGAGGAACACCAGTATGACAAAACAAGTTGGAACCCTCCCACCCCACAATACTTACCCATAAAAACCCAACTCTGAGGAAACAATGAGGAACATTCATCTCTCTTCAGAGATCAAGGATTTCTTCTTCTTCTGGAAGTTATACATTCCCATTCTATGGAAGTTCCAATGCAAAATACTAACAATGTCTTGAAAACAGGTCTTCTGCTGCAATATGATTTACAAATAATTAAATAATAGTAAAACACAGTGGAGCAGATTCCATTCTCAGACACATGCAATTAAATCAAAGGGCTTTGCTCACTATCTACCTACCTGGGTGCAGAATTTGGTTACTTTTAATATATGGTCAGAAATCATTTTAGAGGGACTAAGATTTCTTTCTGAGATCACTAAGAATCCTTTAAATACATAAAACTAAAAATGTATAAACGTGAGTCTAGGAGATGGAAGATTTAACTCCGAACAAGCCCTGCATCCCTAATAGGTCAAACCTGGCTTTACATCAAAATTCCTAGTCCTGGCTAAAACGTACAGTATCTAGCTACTATGCAAACATTCTGGCTGCAATCCTAAATTGGACTAACGGTCATAGGTTTACATCTGTGTGTCTTATGACTTTAAATTATGAAATCTCCATCTCTCCTAAACTTGATTAGGAATTATCAGGTCAAATGGACAGCATAATAATTTATGAACATTTCTCAGTGTGTGCTCAAGTATCAATTGTCACTGTGGTTTTTCCATCATAAGCAGAATGCTGTTAATTTTGCGGGGGATGTGTGAGGGGGAGACAAGATAGTGATATGGTGAAAAGAGATATCAGTTGAGAGCACAGATAAGGACCAATCCCAAGGCCACATTGCTGTTTACTTCCCAAGGAAGTAAAAATGAGACTGATCCGGTAACTTCTCTAGGCAATGTAAAGTTCCACATAGTGAGAGATTCCCTAAACAGAAAGCAAGAACTGGTCCTTTGTTGTTGTTGACATAAAACATAGCTGCCTGGGGATTCTGTATCAAACATGGACAGTCTTTTGGAATTCCAGATCTCTCCAACCGATCAAAATACATATAGGACAATCCTCTCCAGAATGGAACAATTAATGAAGGACTGTGTTGGATTCTCCATCATGAGCCATTTGAAACTAAGACTGAGATTTTTAAAGAGGTGTTCTAATTCAAATAGGTATAAATTCAAGGAAGTTCTACGGCCACTTGGTATATGCAGTCAGACTAGATGAGCACAAGATCCCTTACAACCTATGAATGTTTATGTGCAGATGAGTCTCCTGAAAGGACTGAAACACCTTGAATATGAACTTCCCCTCCACCTGCCTTATATGGTCTCCTCATTACTGTGTTTACTATTGGAACTAGAATTTTGACACCTTTCGCGATTGAACATGGTCACTGGTGTGCCCCCAAGTCACTGAGTCTTGGAAGGATGAAGGCCTTGGGCGCTGGCAAACCACGCTCTATAAACTTCTGAACCCTTGTTATCTCTCAAGGTCTAGTAGTAAGCTTAAGCACTGGAAAATCACAGGCACGCTTGCCCCTCTAGCTGTCCACGAGGTAGCCATGAGGAGAGCTCTTCTTTCACCGCCTATCACAATGAAGTAAACAAGCCTGCTTATCACTGTCATGCACGCCCTACGGCACATTGTATTCAATAAAAGCGGCAAGCTGGGACTTTCCCAGGTCGCCTCCTTC
Organism: Dermatemys mawii; assembly: GCA_007922305.1. Classification (NCBI taxonomy): domain Eukaryota; kingdom Metazoa; phylum Chordata; order Testudines; family Dermatemydidae; genus Dermatemys; species Dermatemys mawii. Next base: position 27,374,843 of record ML677341.1, read on the forward strand.
TGCAAGCTGTCTCCGTCTGTTTCTTCCCGACAGAAGGAAGCCATTATTCATATGTCAAATTGGTGTCATAAGTCTGAAGACTCCCTGCTTAAATTGGACGCTATTTACGACGCTTTTCAATTGACTGCCTGTTTTGACTTTATGATGCTCAGTTTGCTTAAAGTTCGCTTGAAATCACTTCCTAGTTGTTATACTGAAGGGGTTGCTTTTGACTGGCTTCAAGGCAGCAGCATAGCTTGTTGCTAGGTAGGGTTGACCCAGGCTCAGCCAATCAGAAGGATTGAAGTGATTGGCTGAAGCTCAGCACATGTGCTATTCTTCCTAGCTTTCTGAGCCTGTGTTGACGGTATTCTGAGCAGCGTATGTGCACGTATGTTTATTTGAATGCTGTTTACAAAACACAGTGTAAATACACTGATGTTGCAACATTAGTCATCTATAATTCATTTAGTACACAAAACTGAGTTATTGTAGTGAAAATAGTCTATCAGCCTTGGTTCAGGAACTAATCCCAACTTCATACCATTGATTCCTGTGGGGTAGCAGTTTTGACTTATGTTTTGACTTACAATGCAATTCTGAGAACGAATTGTGTTGCAAGTCCAAAGACTCCCTACATGAGGCAGCATTTACTAGGGGCACCATTTAGGGAGGTGTGCAAAGACCACCATGATGATGGAGGGCATCAGGCTCAATATCTACAACATGGCCTGCTAAAGCCATTTGTGTCATGGACCTGCCCTAAGTACCATTTTTCTATTGGAGTGTACATGGATCATGCTCATCCCTGTGATTACAGAACCATTGAAGGGGAAAGAAAAGAAGATTTTCCTTATTTGTCTGCAAGCAGGGCTCTGATGTATATGTAGTCTGTAGGAATAAACTATGACCTGGTAATTTATTCTGAATCCCAGGCAGTATAGCGCTATGATAGTGACCAGACATGGTCCTTACTTAGCAAATTGTCCATTTTGAGGTACACGTGGATCTGAATTTTGGCTCCTATTCTCCATTGTGGCCAAATTACATTCAGATGTAGCGGAGAGTGGCAGCTGTAAGGAGTGAGCTGTGGCTCACTGATCCTTAACTGTTAAACTGTGGCTGTAGAGGAACAGAGATTTGCAGTGGACAGTCAGTGGAGCTCAGCTGAGAAAATGGGATCTTCAATTCTTAACCAGGTAGTTTATTTCTGAGATGATGATGGGTGGAAGCTTTTGTTTTCTTTTTGGAATGAAGCAACGCCTTGGTGTAAATGTTTTTTCCGTTAGAGTAGTACAGGGTCAATGGAATTATTTGCAGTGATGAGCTGTTTTTTCCCCCCACTTCATTTGTTCCTGGTACTAAGAACATACTTGATGCAGTAATCTTAAGTCACATTTTGTGAGGGTTCTGTGTTTTTAACTATTTAGGAACCAGGAGATCGTGTGAGGGACACTAGGGTTCTCTTACTTAGATTCTCTGGGAATGTTCCAGAAAGCCTAAAAAAACCATTCATTTTTACTACTTATTGATATGAAGCTGAGAATTGTCAGTTTGATATGCCAACTTTGAGGGTATTGGGAACATTTCAACTGGAATTTTCTGAAAAATTGGTCCTTACTCTACGTTTAGCATGAGGCAGATATTGAAGGTTAAGTAGCAGACTCAAGGACTTAAGCATGGCTTTATTTTTTTCTGGTCTGTCAAAATGGGCTCCATTTTTTTGTTCCCTCCCCAAGAGGAGAAAATGGTCACACAACAGGTCCTCCAGCCCACTGGAACCCTGAGACAAACAATCAAGTTTTGGGTTTCTACCTCAGATGCACTATCAGTATCTTATCATAACCTTTTAAAGGTTGTCCTAATTGGATGCATAGCCATTTCCATTCCTGCACAAAGAAAGATATCAGTGTTTTCTGCCATGACTAGGAAGGCAGCAAATGCATGACCAATTTTTCAAAGCCCAAACTGCTTTTGAACCAGGGAATCCTGGAAAGTACTAGAGTTCTGCATAGAAGACTGGTCTTGGATAATGCAGCCTCAAACACCAGGCTCTTCAGAGGCTAGCTGGACCAGACAGCAGTGGCCTCCGCATAAGATGACACTTTCCCTTTTTACAAAACAGCCAGAAAGGGATTAAGTTAATGACATGGTAGCAGTTCCTTAACAATTTACCTCTGGGAGAATGGACATTAAACCACAATTCCACAGGGGCCAAATGCAGGACAAAATTATCAGTTGAGAAAGAAATTTTATTTCAAGTTTCTAAGGGGATATTACAAACCATAGAGAATAAAAACATCAAAAAGTATTTAAAAAGTAACTGTCCATTTAAAATAAAGATTCAAGCAGGTTTAACAATGCAGAATGCTATTCAATGAATTTAAAAAAAAGATTTAAAAAGTATTGGTTTGCTGTATTCACTAATCCATTATAAAAAAAGCTGGGCATAAATACTTTGTGCATTCATATGCATTATTTGGTGTTGCATATTATATAACTTGGTACAGTATTTAAGATATCACTGCAAAAGAGTTCAACACAGTGCATTTATAAATAATGGAGTCATTATAAATCACATTGCAAACATACCTTGCCATTTTCATTGTTACAAATTCAGTATTCAGTGAATGTAGGAATAAAGTAGCTACAACAATCAATATCTTGACTTTATTTTTTTAATATAAAAAAATGCAGTTCTGGAAACCCACCCTTCTTTCTTTTCCCTCACCCATACATAATGCTTTACTTCTTAAAAATAAAAATAAAGTACTAATTCTATATACATCACATGTACCATACAAAAATGTATCCAAAGTTTCTATTGCTACCAAAGTGTTCTAAATTAAAAGTTACATAAATCCCCTCATTGGAAACAAAGGCATACAGGTTACAAAAAATCAAATTACACACAAGCCATCAAGTAATTTTATACAATTTCCAATACATTTTTCTCCCAAAGCAAGTTGTCCTCTCACGTGCCTGTATAAAAATGCATATCAATATAATTTGTCAAATTTATTTTTCATTATAAAGCAAATTAATACATTTTCTACAATAAATAAAACAGGGAGGCACATAGATGAAAGAAATAAAAGCTATGGGAGATAGATGGGATGGTTTTGAAAACAATGTGCTCACTGGCTTTAAGCCAAGTTTGTTTAAAACAAAGAAAAAATGGGTGGGCAATTCTAAGAAAAAGTTATTTTGGGCAATAATGGAGTGTTTTTGGTGATTTGCAAGTGATGTACATAGCATAATTTTACTCTTGATGCCTTTCTCACAAAGTACCCTCCAAAATAATGTAATTTTCTTTCTTAAAATACACATTTGTAATTGTAAATTTACATCAATCTTAAATATGTGGTACTTTGTGCAAAGAGCAATGATTTACACAAAATTAAACATTCACAAGTCTTTCAAAAGCTACAGATCAAGGAAAAATGATACAAGCAGCACCATATTGTATAATAAATGATTTAGGCAAACATATCTTTGATGTTATTTTGATATTCGGCTTTAAGATTCACTAAGCACCTTAAGCTGGAAGATGGTGCTTATGTACTTTCCTTTTTTTTAATACGTAAAAAACCATGGAAATGAAAAGCTACTCTCTCCCCATCAAAATTAAAAAAGGGAATTAAAGAGCTACCTCTAAAATCAGAATAAGTTAAGTGTTGAATATACATATATGTACAATTTATGAACACTATGAACAAGACATTTTAACAGGTTTAGTGGAAAATCCTCCAAACTACAACACGATGATAAAATCATTAATCTATATGGCAATGGTGATTTAGAGAAACTGCTCAGCTGTTTGAAGTTTGCAGAACTCAGCCACTGAATCAATGATTAAGGAGTTGTATCATCAATACATTCTTTTAGACAATGAGGTTTATTAATAAAGTTCAAGTCTATGTGTGGTGTATCTCTAGCCTTGGTAGCACCTTGTTAGTCAATATCACTGAAGTCGCTGACTGGTTCTCCATGGACCCTACTTAGATGAGTCATAGCACGATCAAAAGCAATTCTCACAGCTTTACGAATGCTTGAGTTTCGACCTTCCATCATTTTTAACTTGTCTATGGTCTCATCAATCCCCAGGGGAACCATTTTGGACTTTGGAAGCCATTGCCTATAAACAGGATTAAATAAAGCACAGATCAACAGGATTGTCTTTACATAGGACTAAACTAGCTCTTATTTAATGCTTCTCATGTAATGTGTCAAAACAATTTCTCTCTCTAAAAAAAAAAAAAATCCAATAGCAAAATTCTTACCAAAGATAGCACACCTGAGTTTTTAACCTGCGGTTTAAGACACAAGTAACATCAGCCTCTTGAATAAATAAGACTAACAAATACAACAGGCACCATAGGATTGTAATTGATGGCAAATACTGACTTTAATAGGAGTCAGTCTGTTGCAACATCATATCTAGGTATTAAAACAACTCAGGCTTAGATTAGATAGTAATGGATTGTTTTCAGACACTACTAAATTCAGCTGTTTTTACCTGTAGAATTTTTTTAAAAAATTATTCATTCTTCAATTTCCATCATTGCACAAAGATTTTTGCAAACGTTTGGGTACACCACACTCTCTCGTGTGTTAGTTTTGGTCTCCAATAAGGAGTTCCATAGTCAATGAACTTCTGCTCAGTCCCGCATTCTGCATTTACCCTACAACATTTTAATACCACCAGTTCAGTGCATAGGGTAGAGAATATGCAGCTCACTCTTCTACGTTAGGTAGTAATGACTAGAGTCAGGTGTTTTTTAAAAATCAATGTTATTCACAAGCTTGCCAAATAGTTTTGAGCACATTCTTTGTGGGGGGTCTGAGGCACCTTTTATAAATAGCCCAAGGAGGATGGGAATAGAGGTTAACAGTGCCTCCCTTATAGGCACTGACCTGGGATGTGGGAGACCAAAGTTCTGCTCCCTTCTCTGCCTGATAGGGAGAAGGGATTAGGACTTGGGAATCCCACCTTGCAGACATGCAAACTAGCCACTGAGTGATGGGGTATTCTGATGTGGGTGTCTCAATCTCTCCTGCTGAAGCTGTTCCACTGCTATTACTAAAAGCAATCACTCACTGGAGCATGGATTTGAACCTCCCTAGTGAGTAGCCCAACAGACAGGCTACAGAGTCATTCTAACTCTCTCTCTGGCCCAATAACCACTATTTATACAAAGTGGAACAGCTTCGACAGAATAGACTGACAGACCCACCATCAGAACATCACATAGCCGTGAGTCTCCTACAATGTGGAGACCCAAGTTCAAATCCCCTCACTCTATCAGGCAGAAAGGGGAACTGAATCCATATAGACTCAAACTTACATCCCACATAGTGCCTAATTGGTGGGCTAAATCTTAGGCAGGCACCACTATTATTTCATTTTATCAGTCTAGCCATTTAAACACACACAAGGAAACAAAAGGTTTCTGATCAAGCAAAATGTTTCATTTATCCGAAACAGATTTTTCTGATTTGCCAATTTTTTTCAAATTCTGTTAAACTACAACTGAATTTATTTTATTTTCCAGAACTGCCAGTGAAACAAGAAAGTCAATTGTTCACTCAGCTCTACTAGTTATAGCGGTAACAGTGGGAAAAATAAAGAACTCTGAACTACAGTCTTACAAGTACAAGGAGATCTGTTTATATAAAATAAATAATACGTTCATTTAGTTCATCTTTAAAAAGAGATGCTTATTTTAGTCTACTCAGTTTTCTTAGGCTTTAGATACTGGGAAGATATTCTCACTAGGTAAAAATGAAATTCTTTTGAAATAAAATATTTCAATATAATCTGCATTTCTTGCATAATAGAGATGGCAGAAGCTATGTTTCTGATGAGTTAAACTGTTCAAATTTATAAGATTGGGGGCCCTTTTAAAACTGAATCAAATTTTTAATGACAGTCTGTAAGGGAGAAACTTTGTTACCAAATTATTATTCATCGTTAGTATTGCTGTAGTGCCTAGGAGCAGCAGTTATAAACCAGGACACCATTGTGCTAAATGCTGTACAAAGAGATGGTGCCTATCCCAAAGAATTTACAATCTAAATACAAGATGAAAGACCACAGATGAAGACAGAGAGACAGATGGGGGAGTACAAGGTAACAGTAACAATATTGGTCAGCATGATAGACAATAGTCTCAGCACACCAGTAGTCCAGCCACTGTCAAGATTATTGTGTGCATCACAGAAAATGAGAGTTCTAAGGAAGGATCTGAAGGAGACTAATGAGGGAATTTTGCAGATGTTCAAGAGGCGTTCTTCCCAAATATGAGGTAAAACATGGGAGATAGCATGAAGGTGCTTGTACAGAATTTTAACAAGTGGGCAATAAAGGCTGGCATCATGGACCAAACAAAGGTAAGGGTCAACATCTCAACAGAGAAAGAGAGGGGACAGGCTATAAAATACCTTGAAAGTGAAGACAAGTAGCATACATCTGATGAGATAAAGAATGGGGAGTCAGAGGAGGAATGCAAAAAGAGAGTGACATGGTCAAAGCAAAAAGGCTAGGAAAATAATCTTTGCAGAAACTTTCTGAATGGTTATCAGTGGGTCAAAACTGCATTTGTCAAGGCCAGATAAAAGGATGTTACAGTCGTCGATATGCAAGATGATGACAGCTTGGATAGGAGTTTTAGCTGTGAGGGTGGACAGGAAAAGCCATTTCTTTGCTATGTTATGCAGAAAGAAGAGGCAAGTTTTAGACACAAACATGTGTAAGGGTCTAAGAGAGGTCCAAATCAAAGATGATGCCCAGGTTAGGGGCCTGAGTGACAGTTAGGATGGTAGCATTGTCCATAGTGATCTAGAAATGAAGTAACAAGGGAGGGCTGAGAAGGAAAGATTAAGAAGTCTGTTTCAGCCATACTGAGTTGAACTTTGTGGCTAAACATCCACAAGGAGATTTTGGTAAGAAAGGCCATGTCCATTTGGTCTGACAGGATTACCTCGAGTCCTTTCGACTACTGGAGAGGAAGTCTGGCATTACTAATTAGCATTACCATGCTAATGGAGGTTCCCACCCAAAAACCATGCTGTCAGATGTAACGTCCATAGATCTGAATGCCGTAGTCTGCCATAATGTTGTGTCAGTAGTTACTGGAAACATCTGGAGCAGAAATGAAGATTGTTTTGACATGCGGAGATGGAGGAGGATTCAGAACTGGTGAGGCCAGAACACAGCTTGTGGAGGAAGTCGTGTGGGGAAGGGATGCGACCAGAGCATCACCTAATGAGTGGGCACCAAGTCCTCCTTTGGAACAATATTGGTGCACTTGATGTTGGTGTGGGATGCAAAGAGGTGTCTCATTGGTGTACTCCGGCCACTAAGATGTCCGTGATTATTTCATCGTGCAACTCCCCTTTGTGGTTGGTTGAAAAATTCCTACTGAAAATCTGCAATCACATTCTGGGTGGCATACAGATATTCTGCAGACAAAAGGATATGATGTGTGATGCAGCATTCCCAGAGGCAAACTGTCTTCATACACAGCACTGGGGAACTTGTGCCCCCTTGTCTGTTTACATAGTATACTCTGGTGGTGTTGTCGGACATGACGAGGCCGTGGCGACAGATAACTGTTAACAACAGGTGGCCAGGAATATGCATCCTGGCCATTCACATGGTCCAGCTGACTTGTGCCATGTGACCTCTAATGTGAGCATCCCTGAGAGTGAGAATGGTGTCCACGGACTGGTGCACAGAGGAAGATTCTTTACAGCCATAGCTACAGACAGTGAAGGTGTTGGCAGGCGAAGGATGTGATATATCTAGATGCCATCATATGCCCTAGGATGGAGAGGTAGGTCCTGGCCAAGACTGAAGTGTTGGAGATTATCAGGGCTATTTGGTCCAGTAGGCTCTGGAATCTGTCCTGTAAAAGATAAGCTTGTATGGAAATCGCATCAATGCGAGCTCCTATGAATTTCAGGGATCAAATAGGGTGCAATGCAGATTTTTCAGTGTTGATGCTCACTCCTAGGGAGAAGAGAAGAAGCAGGGACACTGATGCTCAAGCTTCCCTGAACCATGCTGCCAGCACCCCGTCCAGGTATGGAAGGCCAAAGATTCCCTGACGTCATAGCTGAGCCACTACCACAGCGAAAACCTTTGTAAAAACTTGTAGGGCAGTGGTAAGTCCGAATGGCAGAACACTGTATTAGAAGCGTTGATACTCCACTTTGAACACAGGCACTTTCTGTGGGTCGGATGTATGTCAATATGGAAGTAGACATCTTGCATGTCGAGAGCCATAAACCACATGACTTTTTCTAGTGAGGAAATGATGGCCTCAAGTGTGACTATCCAGAATTTCAGCTTGCAAATCGAGTAGTTGTGGTGTCAGAGATCAAGAATGGTTTCCATCCCCTTTTCCTCTTGGGTACCTGAAAATAGTTGGAATAGAAAACCGTGCCCCAAGATTGGCTTAACTGTTCCTCTCTGTAGAAGGGAGTCCACCTCTAGGGTAAGAACACTGTTGTGAGAGGGATCTCTGAAGGGCAGTAGATGTAGAGGCGGCGTTGTCAAACTCTATGGTGGAGCCATGTCAATGACATCCAAGACTCACTTGTCTGTTGTTACAGCTCTGCAAGCTGGTAAAATTAATTTGAGATGATCCCCAAAAGGCATGTGGCAAAACTGCAAGGGAATACAAGTGTGCCTGATCACATCACCTAGCAATGCTACTTTGAAAAAGCTCTGGGCGTGTGCACGTAACTCTCAGTGCAATACAGTAGGGATCATCACTCAAAGAAGAAGAGAGATATTTCAGATGGAGAGAGAGATCCACAGAAATGTAGACTTTTATCATCCTTTAAAACAGGTTTTGTAATCAAAGGAAGAATTTTAATATGCCAATATCAAAAAACAATGATTGTTCTGATACCATATCTGTACTAAGGAAGGATAATATCTAGTTTATAGTCATATTGTTCTTCCAAATTGGCAGTCAATAAGTGTCTTTTAGCAAGATGTCTGGTTCCAACATCATATTCAGAAATGCTAAATGTTAAATACACTTTACAGTTTATATATGGGGACAGAATGGTGTTTCAACTTTCTTTTAAAACTAAAATATGGCTTATTGCTTTGGATTATAAATCAGTACCTTGAACTATACATTTCTTACATTTGATTAAATAACTATACATACCAACTTCTTTTATTGTCAAAAAACAAAACTAAGAAAAGCCTCTCATCAGATTTGGTCTGCATTTGTTCTCCAATTTTCAATACATCTAGAGGTGGAACTGGTATTGTAACACCATTGTGATGACCGGCAATGCGAGGCATCTTCGGGTCAATAATCTACAAAATGGAAAGAAAGAACAGTTCCTAATTTTTTTAAAATCTGTGTTCACTAATAGTTAATGGTTTCTTTATTATGGATGTGTTTAATGGGAAAATACTACACAAATCAAACAGCCAGTGCATATAACTTAGACCTTCTTTACACATAAACTTGTACTGATTTAACGAAACAACCTTATTTTGGTTTTGCTTAAATCTGTTCCTAAACAGTGCAAGTTAAACTGAAATAAACCTGGTTTAAAGCAAAACAAGAGTGTCTGCGATGCATTTTAAACCTTTTTTAATTAAACCAGTTTAAAATAATATCCTAACTGGTGCCCTGCTGCATGCAGAAAAGCCCTTAGAGATCACAAATTCAGAACACTAAAATACAACTGACAAATTCACAAATAAGTTTAGAAACACAGGCCAAGATTTTTAAAGGCAATTAGTGATATTTGATTAATCAAGCTTTGGTGTTCAACTGAGACACCTAAAAGGAGGCCTGATTTTCAGAATTTGGGTGATTTGACAATTTCTGAAAATTAGGCCACTTTAAAAATCTCAGGTTGGCACCCTAAAACTGAGACAAAGTTGACTCAAAAATCAGTAATTTCATTTGAAAACCTTGGGTTTGCTACTGGTTTACGATGCCCAATCAACCTGTCTGTCTTCAAGTTCAGTACTCTGCCTTTATGTAATGATCAACGGTTGATGCTGCAGAGGAATTAAAAAAAAATCCCTGAATATGCAACTAATTAGTTCTGCAATGCTGAACATGAAGGTTGAGGGAGAAATTCCTTCCTGGCTCCTGGAGATACTCAGCGCAAACAAGGAATCAGGAAAGTTAGTTACCATTTTCTAGCATGTACATATTATTAACAGCCATAAGATTATCTACCATACTTTAAAAGTCTATCCATAGTGTTTGAACAATTTCTCAAAATACTGAATGCCAGAGTCTGGCTACTCACTGCAAATCGCTTCTCAGCCTTTTGGCTAAGAAAGCATTATCTAAAATGTTATGGCTGTCTAAAGTTGTTAATTTAATGGAATTAACTGTTATTCTCAAACCAATGTAAATGTGATTGAAAAGTTTTCCCATCTGTTCCATAATTTGGCATGTTTCAATTGATCCTATACCAGTTCTGATAGATCCTGGGTTGTTTTGTTTTGTTTTATTATATAAGCCAAAGGATCTACAGAAGTAGAATTTTCTTACACTTGTTTTGCAGCAGACGACAGCGTACTGATCAAAAGTCAGCCTGATGTTTATTCTAATTTGCCTTCTTATAAACAATGCAACATTCTCTTGTCCAAAACACGCTGGTCGGTCTATTTTGCTGACAAGACAGGTATTCTGAATCCTATCGGATGCATTTATGGTGGCTCACTCTCAGCCCACGGTGTCATTGTCTGCCATTGTACAAACTCTGTGTATTGAAGTTTCATGGAAATTATTATATGTAAGGTAAAGTGAAAATTCACTTTTGCTCAACTCTGCATTAGATCTTATGGGTCCCTCTGGAAATAGTGAAAAAGTTTCAGTGCAATACTGATGGTATGCTATACACTTACCAGTGCTGGATAGGAGGGATATCCACTGCATTTGGCCCACACTACTTTTAGAGGCTCAAGAGCAGATGTTGCAGCATCAGTTGAAATCCACATACTGCTATGTCCAACTTCTAAAAAAATCATAATTAAACCTTAGTAGTGCAAAGATTCAGAGCTTGGGTTATCCCTCTGCAACTCTTCACTATGAGCCATTTTATCAGCTCATATCTCACCATAATTATCATCACTAATACTCTGTACCCACACAGCATCTTTCATCCAAGGATATCAAAGTACACTAAAAATCTTAAGACCCACAACATTTCTGTGAGGTATGCTAGTATTTTACAGATGGATTAACTAAAACGCAGAGGATAAAGGCCAAGATTTTCAAAGGTGATGAGACTATAGGTGCCTCACTGTCTCAAAGGGCCATGTTTTCAGAAGGAGGGTGCTCAGCATGTTCTGATAATCAGATGTCTTTAGCTTATCTTAAATTGGGCACCCAAAATCACTAGTTACTTCTCAAAACCTTGGCCATAATTACTTGCCTCAATGTCACCCAGCAAGTTAATAGCTATTGTTATTTACAACTCTGGATTTTCAAATCTCAGGTATATTCCAACGGGGGTTGATTTAATGAGAAGCATGGTTGGGATTTGATGACTTATGACCACTGTTCTGCCATTGCACACCAGCCATTTGATTGGCAAGAGAGCAAACTCAGGAGTAGATCCTCTCTGCTTTTCTTCTCCTCAGCACTTTTCATCCTCCATTGATTCTATCTGTCTCTGTCTTGACTTTCCCGGGGGCAGCTGTCAAAGCTCTTTTCCCTACCACCAAAGCCCAGAACATGCTACAGGACAGTATAAAGTTGCTGCAGTGCTTATTTCTCCAGAGCAGACAGCACAGTAGGCATCTGAGGCTGAGTAAAGCTACTTCCATCTGCTCTCTCAGTTCCCTGCCTCCTCCCTGATAACCACCACTGGAAGGAAGGAAAAGACAAACTGACCGCAGGACATAAGGCAGTCACAGAGTAGAGCCAAGATGTGACCCATAAAGAAAGATCAGCAGGGATCAGGGTGGGAACAGACAATGGGAAGAGAGGGACAAAGAGATTCCTCTTATCTCTTATGTGGGAAAGTAGGATGGGGCTCAGAGTACTAGAAGGAAATTAAGAGGCTCAGAGCTCCAGGGATGGTTGAGACCCTAATGGTTGTAGCAAATGAGACTCTGGCAAGAGCACCAAAAAAGCTATGTAAAATTACAGTCATTTTCAATTTCAGGTGATAGGGAATACAGAATAGAATAATTTTTTGACATCAAGGAAAAAACACATTCTTCAGATTTGAAATGTATAATGCTTCTAGTGAAAACAACAACAAGAACATGTTTCCTACCCAGTACAGAGCAAAAAGGTTGGTGCAAAATTCCTAAGGATTATGGTTTATTTTCTAAGTACTAGAAGTACCCAGGAGACGCCGTATAAAGTCAGAGAATAATATATACTTTTAGCATAGAAAAGTTGTAATTGTTTTCTTGGACAAAAATTTTTCTTGGACAAATCCATGGTGCGCCCACAACTTGAATACTGTGTACAAATGTGGTCTCCTCATCTCACAAAAGATATACAGGCATTAGAAAAGGTTCAGAGAAGGGCAACTAAAATGATTAGGGGTTTGGAATGAGTCCCATACGAGAAGAGATTAAAGAGGCTAGGACTTTTTAGCTTGGAAAAGAGGAGACTAAGGGGGGATATGATGAGGTATATAAAATTATGAGTGGTGTGGAGGAAGTGAATAAGGAAAAGTTTTTTACTTCTTCCCATAATAGAAGATCTAGGGGCCACACAATGAAATTAGTGGGCAGCAGGTTTAAAACAAATAAAAGGAAGTTCTTCATACAGCGCACAGTCAACCTGTGGAACTCCTTGCCTGAGGAGGCTGTGAAGGCTAGGACTATAAGAGGGTTTAAAAGAGAACTGGATAAATTCATGGAGGTTAAGTCCATTAATGGCTATTAGCCAGGATAGGTAAGGAATGGTGTCCCTAGCCTCTGTTTGTCAGAGGGGGGTGATGGATGGCAGGAGAGATATCACTTGCTCATTACCTGTTAGGATCCCTCACTCCGGGGCACTTGGCATTGGCCACTGTCGGTAAACAGGATACTGGGCTAGACGGACCTTTGGTTTGACCCAGTACGGCCTTTCTTATGTTTTACAATTTTCAAATGTGGCATCTAAATCCATTATACTTCATTTTCAGAGTTGTGGGTACTCAAAACTTGCAAAAAAAATCAGGCCACTTATTTGGTTAACTAACTTTTGGCACTCAAATTTATAACACTGGCCCTACTGATAAAAATCTCCATGCCACCTACTCATCACATCATGGCCAAAATGTAAGAAGTTTTAAATCTCAAAGATCACAACTGAAATATGATTTATTACAGTATCAATGTAAGCAAAAAAACCCACAACAGAACCCAAGACAGTTTACCCAGAAGGTTTAAAGGCCTGATCCAAAGCCCATTGAAGTCGATGGGAGTCTCATCATTGACTTCAGAGGGCTTTGGTTCAGGCCTTTGATGAACAGGATTGCATTATACTGATTTATTTTTGATAGCATAATTCTACTTTTGAATGCTGTTCAGCCTTAGGGGAGAAGAAAAAATCTTCTCATTTATTTTCTTCAAACATAACTTTTGTAGATTTTTTTGAGAAATGAGGAAAAAGTAGTATTAAGAAAATGTTATACAATCTTAACACTTTCTTTATCAAAACCATACAACATTCTTCTATACATAAGTGACAAGAAAACAATAAGGATAGACATACATCTTAGGGTTCTGATGAAATCATAAACTACTCTTAAGAGCTTGGTTAAGGAAAGAAGATATTCAAGAATATTATGGGAAGAGTTGTGCTAATTCTAAGTGAATAATTTTGGCAAAATCTTAAATTCAACAAAACTGTCTACAGTCATTTCCAGCATGATTGACAGATAAATTGGTTTAGGTACATTCTCTATTGCTCTAGTCTCTTAATTCCATCTTTAGCTTCATTAGGATCCCAAATATTGCAGATACAGGAGCTAGATGTATTTAAATATATACATACAAGTAATGTATCTTTTATACACAAAATCTGGCAATATTTTATAGACCACTTAAAAGTTACACAGAAGTAAATCTATTAAACTTATGTGAACAACAGTACGGGATCTTTATTTAGAATAAGCTAACACAAGGAAAACAGTAAAGAAACTTACATTTCTCTCAGCTGCAAAGTCAACATAAAAGAAAAGGAAACGATTTAAAGCTAAGAAGGTGCATATGCTCTTGTTGCATGCATGTGGAATGTGGCAAGTCTCCCTCAGAGAGAATTCTCAGGACATGTGACCAACAGTGCAAGTGCAGTCTCATGGATTATACTTTCTTTAATAAGCACTTACCTACTTTGGTGATTGGGATGCTATACAAAAGTGCATGGTCAGTAATTTTGTCTTTCCAGAAGAAAAAATTCTGATTACCCCAGACTAGAAGAGAAACTGAATTTATTCCTGTTGTGCTAGTAGTCATGGCACCTTACACTACTAGAAAATCTGAAATCTGTTGTCAAAAGATTTAAATAAAAATACTTCTGTGAACTGAAAAAAATAGAGAGTTTGAAGGGTCCTATAGCTATAGTTGAGATAGATACCAGCTTTGATTTATAGCTTCAAACTTGGTATCTGCACAGTCATAAATGAGGAATTCAAGTTTTGTAAAATTAAAACAACTAATTAATAATGAATTTGGAGATTAATTTTGAAATATTACATGCTACATATTCAAAAACCATTTGCATGTTCTAGGTGGGACTGGTAGCACCACCTATTATTAAGGTTGCTCGACACTTCCCATTATTAGACCCTATTTTCAGTTTATTATAACTTTGCTAAACTTAAGAACCTATGAACAGGCTACACTGGGTCAGATAAATTGTCCATCTAGCCCAATATCTTGTCTTCTAACAGTGGCCAATGCCAGGTGATTCAGAGGGAATGAACAGAAAAGGTAATCATCAAATGATGGATCCCGCCACCCACTCTCAGCTTCTGGCAAAGAGGCTAGGGATACTCGCCTGGTTTTGGATCCCTAATCATCCTGGCTAATAGCCACTGATGGACCTAACCTCCATTAATTTATTTATTTCCTTTTGGAACCCTGTTATAGTTTTGGCCTTCACAACATTTCCTGGCAAAGAGTTCCACAGCTGACTGTTGTGCAAAGAAGTACTTCCTTTTGTTTTATACCTGCTACCTATTAATTTCATTAGGTGACCCCTAGTTTGTGTGTTACGAGAAGAAGTAAATAGTGATTAAGGAAATGCTTTCTCTACAACAGTCGAGATTTTATAGAACTCTATGATATCCCTCCTTATTTGTCTCTTTTCCAAGCTGAAAAGTCCCAGCCTTTTTAATCTCTCCTCACACTGAAGCTGTTCCATACTCCTAATCATTTTTGTTGCCCTTCTCTGTACCTTTTCTAATTCCAAAACAACTTTTTTGAGATGGGATGGCCAGATATGCACGCATTATTAAACTTGTGGGCATATCACGGATTTATATAGAGATAATATATTTTCTGTTTTATTATCTATCCCTTTCCTAATGGTTCCTAACATTGTTATTTCTATTTGTTTGTTTGTTTATTTTGAGTGCTGCTGTGCTTTCACCGACTGAGCTGAAATTCTACATGCCGCATATCTTCCTCAGGCTGATATTTTTGGCGGGGTTTGGGGGGAGAGTTTCAGTTAAAACAGTTTAGCTATTTCTGAGACAAAGGCTAGGGAAAAATACACAGTGTTGCTAATGTTAAAAAAATTCTTCATGACTTTTTCTTTCAAAAGCTCTATTACTGTGGAGCAGTGACTTGAAATTAGACAGGAGGTGGCCTTGGTGTCAGGGATGTGCCTTTTGCCATCCCAGGGAAAATCCATCCACATGTAGCCAAGTTACACGCCTCTGGAAAAACCCCACAGTTTGAACATGCTCAGTAGAGACTTTTATTTAAGCAGCTAAAATCTCCTTAGAGTCAGTAATCACTAAGCATGCTTGAACTTCTCTCAGCTCTTAGTGAAGATCTGACTTTCCTGAGCTCTCAGTGACTTCCCGGTAGCACCGAGGAAACTGAATGATTTGAATGCATAGGGGCCAAAAAGGTTAATTGGGAGGAATGGACAGGGAGGGACTTGGACTAGGAATCTGAGGATGGGTGTTGGAAGGCAAGGACAAGGAGCCAAGTGGGGAAGACGGACTGGATGAGAAACCTCAGGAGGGAGATTAGGACTGGAAGCTAGTGTGGTGGTGGTGGTGAGATAGAGAAAAAAGGGAAAGATAAATCAGATAAGGAGCCAGGATGTGGAGGGATTAGATTATCTGAGCAAGGCGATGAGGACAAGGAGTTGGGACAGGAGAGTGAGAACTGCAATTGGCTGGGCAAGGAGACTGGGATTGGGATGAGAAGCTAGAGGAGTGGAGACTGGGAATGGGTCGGCGAAGAAAATGGGACTGGGAAAAAGAACTGTGAGTGGGGAAGTGAGACAGGAGTAGGACTGGGAGAGGCTAGAAGAGATGGGGTGGAAAGGGTCAAGTTTGTGAGAATGGGCTAAAGGGTCTGTGTTCACTTGATCACACAGCCCTCCAGAGCCTGGAATGGAACCCAAGATTCCAGAGTCTCACCATTCCTCTGCTGTCACCAAATAACTATGAAATCCACTGGCAAAGTATGTCCCCATCCCCCTCTAGTGTGGATCCACATAAAGGAAGACAACTCATTACTGCAATCAGTTACTCGTTAGCCCAAGTGGAAGCAGTCTGGGTGATGGATTTTAAGATTCCAATCCTGCTGATGAACAATGGTATCAATGATAATATGATGCGACATGATGGAATTTCTCAGTTTGCTTTTTAAAAACCCAGGATATTACACACACCTAAAACAATGTTAAGAGAACATTATTAAGATTGCAAAGTCAGGCAAAAGCTTGGAAATCCAAGAATTAAGATTGCCTGTGCAACTTGAATTCAGCCTTTGTGTGTGTATGCATGGTATAGGCTTTAATTAATATGATCACAAACTATTTTTTTCCACCTTATTCTGCCTTATTCAGTGCACAGGACGGATCTGCTCTGGGTATGAATTAGGTTTGTGCAGCGAAGGAGGCTGTTGTATGTAGGACCACTGCCTTGTTTGTTGCAAACAAGTGGTGCATCTACTGTGGTTCCAGGAAAACAAGGGGCCTAAGTCTGCCAATAGCTAAAGACCCCCTACCTTAGCCAGGAGGAGGGGAGAAGGGCAGTGAACCTGGGCTACAACTGAATACTGGGGACAACAAATGAAAAAACATGGATGGGAGTGAAAGTCACAGGGCAAAAATCAGGTAATTGAAAGGGAATACTGGGCAGAGCACCTCTGACAGCACCCACTGCTCCTCAAAGGCAGCTGTGCTCCTCAAAGGCAGCTGAGGAGTCAGTGGATGCTATCCAGAGGAACTCAGCTTGGAGGCGTGACAGAAAAAGGGAAAGGAAACAGATTATTCCCGTCCAACTTCCTCCTCCTGGTATGATGTATGGAGATCTTGGCCAGCAACAGGAGTCTGATGAGGAGGTCCTGCAACTTTGTGGGGCCATGGAAGGTGTCCCAGGATCAGAAGGTGCAGGAGAAGGGCTACAACTTGACACACTCTTTGCAGATGAGTGCCAGATCTCCCTCTTTCTGCAGATGGAAAGGCATATAGTGAATGAGGCAGAGGACTGCAAAGAAGAGAGAGGATGGTTAAGGCAGTCAAATGCTTCCCCAGAGAATGGGATTCCATCCTTGCCTCTGCTACAGAGTTCCTGTGTGATATTGCACAAGTCATTTCAACCCAACTTTTCATTTTCTGGGAGCCTAACTTGATACCCTGAGGCCTGATTTGCAGAAGTAATGAGCACTCTCACCTGCAACTAAAGTAAGAGTAGCGCTTTCTGCATATAAAGTGCTAAATAATGCTAAGTACTATGAAAAATCTGGCTCTAGTCTTCTCAAATTGGGCACTCAAAATTAGTGGATACTTGCTGTTAATCTTTCTACGTCCTTAATCTATAAAATGTGGATGACATGATCTTCACACCTCAGAGGGGTCTGAAAATATATTTATGCAATATTCGTAAAGAACTCATAGTACTGTGATGGGTGACATAGCCCTTGAGGAAATGAGAAATTCTGTCTTCAGAGAAGGATTTGAATATGCTGCAGTGAATAAGGCATGAGGCCACATACTGAATAATGAGGAAAAAATAAAATATTGAATAGCTGCTCTTTAATTGAGTGCTATCTGTCCCATCCATTGAATAAGGCAGGAGTTCTGTGAAAAAAATAGTAAGTGAATGTGTTATTAAAGATGCAGACACAAATTAAGGTTGCACAAGCAGTCTTAATTGTGGCATTTCCTAACTTTGCTTGGCAACCTTAATAATGTTCTCTTAGCATAGTTTGTGTGTAATATACAAATAAATCTGCAAAACTCAATACAACCTTAACTACAGAGCCATGATCAGTGCCCTCCATAATATATATACATTGCACTCCTTTTATAAGAATCACATCCATTTCAGATGATTTGATTCTTATAAGCCATTGATTCTTACAAGCAGAGTATAAGAATGATTTTGTCCCAGTGGTTTTTATCACTATATGCAGTTGATTCTTACATCAATGACTTTTATAAATGGAGTGTACTGGTATTCTACATTCAAGCAGATGGTACACTTAAAAGTTTACTTTGATTTTAGAATGAGTAAAGGTTTCAGAGGTAATTCCCTTTATTTAAGGTGAGGGATATTATTAGACTTGGTAAAATCTTTAGACTCAGAATGTACTTTAATTGGTCCATAATCAACTTCCATCATCTGTGTGTGTGTTGTATGCACACTCTGAAATACATTACTTTGTATTAGGATTACACATATAGATCAATGTAAAAAGACATTCCATGAGAATTTCAGCATTTCAAAATACTGTACTGGGAGTTTTGAAATAGCACTTTGAGGTTTATTTTACTCCATGTACTATGTACCCTAGGCAGTTCTGAAGCGGTTAAAACAGCTTAAGCTATTAAAAAAAATAAAATGAATGCACTTTGCATCCATTAAGGTTTCTGTGGGAGCCATTATTTCTATTTTGTGCATTTAGGTCAGAATTTTCATAAGTAACACTGGATGCACAACTTGAGATGCCTTAAGGGTATCCCATTTTCAGAAAAAGTTGAAAAACCCTCTGAAAAATCAGTACCAGGAAGGCATCAGAATTCTGGCCAAAAATTGAGACATGCCAAAATCGTTGGTCACTTCTGAAAACTTTGGTCTTAAATAATGAAAGTTATGTTTCAACCCTTTTTGTACTGAACTATAACATATAGAGGGGTAGTCAAACCATAGCCTCAGAGTTAGCTTTTGTTGTAGTTCACTGGATGGAAACAAGACATTTCACACTCTCTCTCTCTCTCTCTCTCTCTCTCTCTCTCTCGTTTCCATAAGGCACCAAAGACCTTGATTGGTAAAGGAGGCTGAAATCACCTCATGTCAGAGAAAATGCAGCAATAAATACTAATTCAGTATTTCCTCTAGCTCTATTAAATGGCATTTGCCTCTAAGTTATTTCAGCACAGCTCACCAGCACACTAGAACAGAGACAGGAAGACGAGCAAGCAACACACAACGAAGAGCTGAGGGTGAAGAGAGGAGAGCAAGTGAAAAACAATTCAAAATGAAAAAACTAAATGTAAAACTGCCCGCTAGTAGCTCTTGAAGTAGAGAAGCTATGGGGCTGAGGGAAAAAGATGGATGGAAAGGAAAGGATAGCCATGTAATAACACGAAAAATAAGGAAACTGATGAAGAAAAAATTATCCAACCATTTTTCACAACCTATTATACCTGTTAGATGTTTATGCCATCACCAAACCCATTATTTCCTTAGACCACTTAATTATTTTGTTCTGCATGAATCTGTTGAACATATAAATCTGTAGAACTCTAGTACGTGTAAAATACCATTCTGCCATCAAGTATAGCAAATGTCATTAAGCCCTCCAATCAAATAATTAAAGTAATGGAACATTACTTAGAGCTTGTGTTACAATTCTGTTCTTTCATTTTCCTTATTTATGTGGTTTTCACCATGATACAAATTTATATAAAAATAAGCACATCAAAAAGAGAGTGATGCAGATATTAATTATTTAACTATGCACTGAATATTTAATATGCCTGATGACAGCATACAATTATAGAAAAGATTTTGAACCAAATTCTATTTGCATTACTTGCGTAGCCTTATTTACTTCAAAGAGATTACCGGCAAGAATAAAGCAAGACTAAATCTGATCAGCCGTTACTCTTAATTTATTTTAAAAAACACATTTTAAAGCTAAATATTCCAAAACAAAATTAGTAAGTTTCTATGGGTCAGATTCTTACATACTGACTTTAGGAACAGTGCCAGTGAAATCAACAGGTTACTTGTTGACTAAAATATTACATAATGCAAACAACGTTAGAATCTGGTCCTAAGTAGCTTGGCAAAATACACATTTATAATAGTGTACTTTAAGAATACAATTAGTATAGTTACCAGCTGCAATTCTTGCTGCTTTTGCGTAGTTTCCATTTTCAATGCATGATATCAACTCACTTCGGTCTTCCAAGGTGTGTCTTCGTATAAGCGCTGGTTTGCCTTTACCACACTTTGGCAAGCTAAAACTGCAAAAGCATAAGTATTAAATGTTATGGAAAACTAGTACGCTCACTCCCCTCCACTCCCTTCCATCAAAATGTTTGGAATTTAAGAGATAGTACTCATATGTCTCTACAGTTACGTAAACGTGAGTAGCAAATTCTACTGCATTTCACAGAATGACCGCACCCACCTTAAGCAGAGAGGGCCCTTGTCCAGCTTGCTCGGAGAAGGAGAATAGCCCTTTATGGGCAGAGGGTGGGAGAGTGGCTCAGAGGCTGCTGCAAAAGAGGACTCATCCTCCAGGGACTGGAAGGGCTGGGGAGTTGAAAAGGGGCAAGCCTAGTAGGAGAAGCCCCTTTTCTGCAGACCAGGTGGAGCAGCACCCACCTTTCCATCTCTTATGCCAGGTTTGGTCAGGATTTGCTTTGGGCATTGCACTAGCTGCTCCTTTCTAAAAGGCTTGGCAGGAATTTTTCACTACCACCAGATTGACCTAGGTGGAGTAAGGGGTTTTTCACCTTCCTCACAGCAGGTTCAGGAAGGACTTCATTACGGTGAGTAGGGACAGGAGTTAGGCTCTGATGCTGCAACTCATTATGCAAGTGTGGGGCAGGTGTCCAGTGCAGGAATCCCTTCCCTATGGAGTACAATGACCAGATAAATGGGTTGGCAAAGGACTTAAAAAGGAGGTATTTGTTAAAGGGAGCGAGGGGGATTGGGGCTCCTATGATTGGCATGGCAGGAGTCAACCCCTCTTCCTCATAGACCACCTTAACCTTCATTCCAGGCGTGGTGATTGGAATTCTAAGGTACCAGCAATGGGTTGGCTGAGGGACCTGGATGGAAGGGGGCTGGCAGAAGCCTCCCAGGTATATACTGAGTGGAGTTACCTGCACTGTCTATTTTTATACAGTGCAGGTAACTCAACATCTAATAATAAAATTGCAGCCTGATTAAAACCACATCAAGTTTTTTTCTTTCAGTATAGCCGGACAACACGTACAAATTGATTAATTCAACTTCTACTGATAAGCTAAAGATCTAAATAAATAAGAATTCTCTCTCTTCCACCTTCCCGAACAGTGACGTTCAGAAACATCACTGAACTATAGCTATTTTCCCATGGATACATTTTGCACATTCCTGTATTTTCACTTTAAAGATTTAAGCAATGTGACCACAAATTATTTTGCACTGCATCCACAATATATAACTCATCCTCAAAGAATGCAATATGAAATTTTCTTGATGTTATGCAAATCAAATTTGGGGCATGAACATGTTAGTGTTCTTCTGAAGCAGTCCAACATTGATGCTGAACTTAAGAGTACACAACAGAAAAATGGTTATTAAAGCAACTCTGGTTCTTCCAGACGACTGCCATATCAAGATACATTCACGGGAGATGTGCACCACTGGTGAACTAGCTTGGAACTTTCAAGATTTCACACACCCCACCTTCTTGCTCTGGGACATAAGTGCACAAATGCGGATGCAGGCCAATTGCCTTTTCATTTCTTTTCTCTTATTCAGGAACCCTTAACAAGAGATTCCAAAAAAGGAGGGAAGGTGAGAAATGAGAGTGGATTCATATGGACAACCATTCAAAAAATGTAATTAAGAACTATGTCATTGCATGAATTACTCTCTGGTTCTTCTGCATGGAATTTGCTATGTAATTCACTCCCTGCTACAAAATGGGCTCCAGAATTTGTGCCTTCATTAATAGGGAAATAAAAAAAGTTTCTAGCCCTAATGGTTGTGATGACAACATACAAAACATAAACTTCATGTAAACTGAGGCAGCTCTGACTTTCAGATTTGCAAAAATAATGATTTCAAAAGATGTGAACCTCAACGTTGTGTTAATTTTGAAACCTATAAATGAGAATTTAAATATCAATTTTTTGAAAACCAGACATGTATGTGCTGCTGCTCTAGTTTGGGGAATATTTTGTTCTTTATTTAAAGCTTAAAAAAAATTTAAAGGGCAAAAAAAGTCAGATTTTTACCTTGAGTTGCATAAAAGACTGTTACTGGAGGATATGCTAGATTCAGACGCACAGCGGCGACGAGGTTCAACTTTTCTTCCTGGAGCATCATCTAACTCTCTCTCTTTACTTCCATCTCCAAAACCATTTGACAGACCTATAATGTAAACAAGAGGTATACATTACACAGAATTTTAAACTGCATTTTATTTTTATACAAGTCTATATACATATGTTTATATAATTTTTGTTCCGCAGCTGGTAAGTGACTGTGATGTGAGTAAAAGAAAAAATAAAATGTTTCATTTTCAAAAATGAAAGATCAGGCAAAGTTTGTGTAGTCCAGATGTTAAGAAACAGGAAGTTAATTTCAGGTAACAGAAAAAGATGAAGAGTATATTACAGATATGCACAATGGCACATCAAAAAATATTCCCCATATGTCGTACTTCAATAAGTACTGCATTAGATAGTTAATCTTGAGTGCATGGTTAGAACCAAGGAACAAAAAGTGTTACAAAACTTGCACTCAAAAAAAAAAAAAACCAATAGAAAACTTGTCTATATAAAAGTTTAATTTACTTAAAATCTGTAAATTGCAAGACTAGAAGTACTGAAAATAGCCCTTCCAACGTCCACTAAGTCAATGGGAGTCTTTCCACTATAATCAGGTCCTGAAAAATCTATTTCAGAATAATGTATTTCAATGAGAATCCTGATTTAAGACTGTTAAGAGAATATTTCATCTACTTCCATATCAAAATTAATAATGTAAATTCAGTTGTCTGCTATCTTTTCACCATAGTTTGTGTTTTGTTTCAGGTTCCAATGAGGACAATGTAGTAGAAAACACACAGAATGCTCAATCTACCAATCTGAGAATTTTATAACTGGGCCACAATAAATCTTGCATCTATTTGCTTATTCCTACAGTTTGTATTTCTTAAGACTCTTCATTCATCTGTGTTTAAGTAAAGTATGATGTTTAAAGTGTGTATCTGCATAGGCTCTTATGAGAAAAACATTATTAAAAACTGTATTTTAAACAGATGTGACTCAAAGCAGACTTAGGAAGAACATCTACAGAAATTGAGCAAATTAAGCTAAAGAAGAGGTCCCCAAACTGTGGGATGTGCCCACATAGGGAAGTTCAGGGACATGCAGCCCGCACAGGGCAGGGAGGGAGGATTACCTTGCTCCACTCCTGACCCCAGCTGAGGCTCTCTTCCCGCCCCTGCTGAAGCTCCTCTCCTGTCCCCATTCCCAGGTTCTGCTCCTGCCCCCCAGCTACGGCCCTAGCCTCAGCTCCCTTACCCGTGTCTGTGGGCTCTCTTCCCAGAGCCATGTCCCCACTCCTGTGCCCAGTTCCGGGATGGGAGGGAGTTGTAGACAGGGGCAAGGATGGAAGGCGTATGATGTAAAAAGTTTGGGGACCAGTGAGCTAAAGGAACCAGTGTCCAGCTAGCTGCTATGGGCCTTGAGATCCTCTACAATTATCTAATTTTATTCTTAAGTAGGACTTCTGAAAACACACTTATTTTCATGACATACAAGATGATATACATTCAGTTTTTTATTTAAATCACATGCGCAAAGTTGTGATATTTTGCACTTTTAAACTGTAAAAAACAGCCATTCTATGCTATAAAGGATATAGGCAGAAGTTGCTAAAGAAGTTTCTCAAGCCCTCTGCATTATTTAATTTTCTAATTTGCCTTACGAGATTGTTGTGTATTTTGGAAAAGTCCAACAAAATTGACAGAAAAATTATAAAAAGTAATAAGTACAAAAAAAGAACTTTATACATACTACATGGTAGTAAAGACATAAGCTGATCATATGTAGAGTTACTTATAACTTTACCACATTCGAATTCATTTAACTACTAACTAGAATGCCACTTCCCAAGCCTTCACAAATTCACTGACTAATCAAATCTATTTGTACTAGTACACTATTTTATTTGATACTATCCAATCTTATCCTATGGGGTTTTCACACAAGCTCTTTTCAGCATAATTATTGAAACCCCTATGTATCAAAGTATTTACATCTGTATAGAAAATGTACAAACTAGCACCTATCCAATGCTTTAAAAACAGACTATTATTGTCTGCTGCCTTTATATTTAATTAATTTAATTAAAAATGACAAGAAGAGATTACTTTTTCATTTTTCTATCATTTTTCCCATTCAGAAACTTCTAGTGTCTTTTGTAATTCTCCACTGGATCTCTTCAAGTCACAAAATATACGATTTCTTAATGTTTCACAGTACAAAACTATGTACATGCTATAGGAGGAGAAAGAGGAGAATAAAATAATTATTATACTGGTGTCATGAAGCCCTAAATTGTAAATTATTAATCAGCCCTTTATCATGTTAATTCTCAGCCAGTCAGTGCAGGTAATTCCAGGAGATTAACCTTAATGTTGCTGAAAATGCCTTCAAAGCAAGAGCGATTTAAGAGGATGCCTATATGAAATGTTTTACAAAAAGGATATGAAGCCTTACTGAGAAAGGCTAATAACAGGTTTCCACAGGTTATATTTCATTGTAGGATAGTTGTCAGCAGGTAGACCAACCTATTCTTAAATAAAGTCTGGGCAATTTGTTTGTTTTGCATCATAGCCACAAACCAGAAATATATATTACAAAGTTACTAAAGAAGCTAACAGATGTTGACTCACAGATCAATCCTAGTGCTGTGGGGTCAGGATGTAAATCAGAGCTGTTTTTATCAGACAGGGGGCTGAGTTCCTAGCTCTTCGATAAACAGGAAAGCAAGAGGAAATCTGTATAAGCACCCTTGCAAGGCTACGGTAGCATAACTTGCTCCCAGGGATTTGGAGCAATCAAATTTTTGCATTGCTTCGCTCCAGCTCTGGGCATAAACCTGCAGCTCCGTTCTCCAGCTCCGGGCTCTGCTCCGAAACCCTGCATGCTACTGTATAACGTGGCTTAATAAGTCTGGCCTATGTGATATCTATGCCACCAGTAGTTGGAACTGTACATTTTCATCTGCAGGATCTTCCCAGGATAAAGAATTTGAGTGGATTTCATTGTTTTTTACTTCAACACAATATTTTTAACATTACATACAGCAAACTTCCAACTGGGTCCAGGGCGGGTCTTTAACAACAAAAAGAAAATAAACCCAATACACATCACAAGTGTTACTGTGTTAATATCACTTTATGATTTTACATTCTAAGTCTTCAATTCCTGGCTGAAAGCTCCATAAAATAAGACTGGTAGCTAAAATCTAATTAGAGCTACATTACGAGACAGACAGAATCCCTATCCTGACCCTCAGGACAAGATTAAAAATCTACGTTGGGCTTAGTAGTACAATATGATCTAAAACAGGGGTCTCCAAACTATGGCCTGGATCTGGCCCGCGGCTTCCATTTGTCCGGCCCTCCAACCAACTGGTGAGAAGCGAACAGCTGCAGCTGAGTAGGCAGGGCCAGCAACAGCTCATAGGGGGCGGCAGCTCAGCTGAACTGTGCAGAGGGATGAGTGTCCCTGGGAGCCAGTGTCCCCCCAAAAGGGGAACAAACTTAGGAGAGAGTCGTTGAGTAAAAATACAAATCAGATGTGAAATGATTTTTAATATATTAACAAATATTGTGTGTGATTTCACAGTACCTCCATTGATTAACTTTTAGAATTTAATGCAACACTGACACAGTAGAGTAGTATTGTTTTTTAAACGATTTTGTGTATGTTTTGCATATATTTAAACTTTTCATGGTTGCTTGGGCCCGCAAAGCCCCTTCAGAAATCTAATATGGCCCTCGTCTCAAAGTTTGGAGACCCCTGATCTAAGAGAGCCAAATAAAGGGAAACTTTTGAAAGTGCTATTGCACTAATCAGGAAACATTTAGCTATTTCTCTTTATCTTTTTGTGAAAAGTTCAAATTTAACCTATTTCATCTTCGGAAGCTGTTCACTATAATCTCTAAATGAATACCAAATCCTAAATGACAAATTAACTCCACAACATCTATTTTTCAAAAGTTAAAAAAGGGTATTTTAAAAAGAGGGCCTCATTAAATTATGAAATTAAAGTTGCAAGACTGTTCTGTTATCTAGTTGCAAATCCGTAATGTGACTTCATAATTGGATGATAAATTTTCATCCCCATAATTTTCCAAGTACTCCAAAGCATTGCTAACTTATAAAAAAGAAACAACCATAGTAGTATTATCACATTTAAATTATATTAACTAGAATTGCTTGGGTAGACACCCACAAAGCTCCCTGTACCACGAACAGGAGGACATCCAGGGTATGTCTATACTGCAGTAAAAAAAAAAATCTGTGGCACCGAATCTCAGAACTCAGGTTATTTGAAGGGCTCAGATTGTGAGGCTGCAGTGTAGCCATTCTGGCTCAGGCTGGAGCCTGGGCTTTGATATCCTGCAAGGGAACTAGGTCTCAAAACCTGGATTACACCCTAAACCCAAACATCGACACTGAAATTTTAACCCAACAGCCCAAGCCAGTTAGCTGGCCCAGGCCAGCTGAAGGACTGTTGTGAATCTTTTATTGCAGTGTACAGACCCCAAACTCCTGCAAATATTAGGCAGTTATAAGGTGACCAGACAGCAAATGTGAGAAATTGGAACAGGGGGTGGGGCGATAATAGGAGCCCATATAAGAGAAACACCCGAAAATTGGTCCCTATAAAATCATCTGGTCACCCTAGGCAGTTACAAGATACATCAGGACAAGGCTCCCTCTTGTAAAGCATGAAGGAATCTCCTCTCAATCCATTTGAATCTTATGGGTTCATCAAAATATCGTCCTAACAAGGTCCACTAAAGAAAAGGCTTTGGAGGAATCTTACTTTTGCCCTCCTTCGCACTTTACAAGTCTGTAGAAAATCTATTAAATCAGCTGTGTGTGCTGTGTACTCAATTTTCAAAAGCCCATAACGTGATCACATTAAAACTAGTTTTCCATGCAACACGGGAAACCCACACCTCAGTGGCAGATATTTCCATACACTACTTCAACCCCCAGTTATGTCAGCTATAAAACTATTCAAAGCAGTCTATACAATTTCTTTGTATTCTGATTTTCACAAAACAGAAACCTCTCCCACTCCCCCATATCAAACCAACCTCCCCATCCCCTCGGCCGTTTTTAGGCAAAGACCAAGTACAAAACTTTTCGGTCTGATCAGTGAAATTTGCAGAAAGTTTTAAACAAATGCAAACTGTTAGCAATTTGAAGTGTAAGGAGTCACTACTGTTCCCACTCTTAACACACAGTACAATTTATAAGCAGCATGAGGTTTCCATGTTAATCACAGAGTAAACATCAATGACATGGGTACTTCAAAATACATTTTAAAAATTTACAAAACTATAGAACAGTTTTAAGCTAGAAATAAATAATTCAAACTGAATCCACTAGTTACTTCTGGGGTTTCTCCGACGCTGATCATTTGGGGAAGTAAAATTTCAACTATTATAGTATTCATAATTGCAATTAAAAATATAACACTGCCTTCAAGCAAGGTAGAATCCTGTGTACATCTAAACATATTCAGTGAAGCAGGAGGAGGTAAAATGCAGAGACGACAGAGCAGAGGCAGGGACAAGGAAAGGAAAAATACAAAAGTTTGAAGGGCAATATATGTTAAGAATATACAAAATACTACCAAAACCATACAAGGTTGTGCATTTAAGGCTGTAATCTTATTCTGAGGTTCTGTTGTCACTGAAAGAACACGCAACCAGCAGCATTCACGTAATCAATTTCATTCCAATGCAAGTCAAGCCTTATTATGCACAGCTTGATAGATATGTAAGCATTAGTACAGGATAAGATGTGTTGTTATACCTGGGTACATCTGTATGCCTTACAGTGCATCACCGTTTATATAAAAATAGTTTCATACACTTTAGAAATGACTGGCTACCAAGTCCTGATCTGTGCACTTATATTGGATACCACACAGTCAGAACCTCTCTTAGCCAGATACTACTTCTAATAATGCATATTTTATAGAATTATATAAACGCACCAAAAGTAGGTATAGGATTTTTTTGTATGCATTATTCCCAATCTCAAAGGAAGAGTCGATTGGTGGGAGGGGAAGGTAGGAGGGCAAAGATGGAACATTCTTAACCAATCAGCCCTCAGAGAGCATGTTCTCTGAGTAAAGACTCAGAGGATTGGTAAAAAAAAATACTGCGACCAATTTGTGTCACATATATTGTAACATGTACAACTTTATAACTTACGGAGATGGGGACATATATTGAATGAAGAGCATAGGTTCATATATGTCAAAGACTTCCTCCAACAGTGTTCATGTTTTTTGTTTTTGTTTTAAGGATGGCTGGTGTCTCCAACATGATCCAAAATAATTACTTGAAATGTAATTGTCTTTCTGCGTTCCAAAATGATCATTTAATTGAATTCCATTCCGTGTTGAGGATAATAGAAAATAATTAGGCTCCAAAGAGATAAATACCCAGCATGATATTAGTTAATATGAGAACCTGGAAGACAGTGAAAAAGCCATTAAGTCTCGCTGAAAGGAAACAAAGCTTTTAAATAAATATGCCATCCTTGCAGCACAGTGTCCAGAGACAGTGAAAACTAAACAAATGTTCCATGTACTAAACATAAGCTTCACAAGAAGCAAGACTAAAACAGAAGCTTCACTCAGATTCAGTTGCTCATTGTTGAAAAAGAAAATTACTTACATAAGAAATTGATAGCACAGAAAACAATCTTTGCGAGTGCGATACTCATCAAGAACATGGGTTAGATATTTTCTAAATTCCTTCCAATGAGAATAAGAAGACAGATGACCCTATTTTAAGAGGTTTTATGCTGCCTGTGCATATACCTATATACATAAAGGAATAGTCTAACCAAGTCTACAAATATCTGAATATTTCTAGTTACTGAAAACAACCGTGATAACTTTCAAACAGCATCAACAGCCTGGGAAGACATCCATAAAGTTCTCATCAAATTAGTCTCAGAGTGAGTTTGAGAAAATGTATTTGCATTGGTAAATCATGGAGTGCACTGCAGACAGCTAGACTACACCCCTCAAGTTCAGAGCACACTGGTGAATCTCAGAGCATGTCAGAGTCCAAAGAACTTCAAACAGAGGTGGCAGACAAATCAGAGCAAGTTACTGTAATCGTGAAGAGGATACCCAAGAGCTGAGATGAAGAGACAATGCTTAAGAAATGAATTTTCAATTTTTTCCCATAATTTTGACTACGGTTCAAAGAAAGCAGAGAGAGCTCAGAATGAGCCGGTGATGTAAGGATATTGGTAGCCCACATATTGTACAACCGAATCCTTTCAGTTTCTGACTGGGAAATTTTCAAGTAGTGGAAATTTAGTCAATACATTCAGCAAACATCAACTTGAATTATCATAAAAGTGCTTATTTTACGTATATTTCTTAGAAAGAATGCTTAAAAATTCATCCTATATCCAATTATATCTACAGTAATTCTAGAATTCTAAGAAAAGTCCCTAGCTCACTAGTATTATTCTGTAAAAATATATTTTGAGCTGCACACTTCTAGATGAAATCTAATCAACTGCTGAGATTATAATCTTATCCTGTGGAAGATGCACTCAAACAACAAAGTAAATATATATATATATACATACACATACACACACACACACACACACAGCTCAGAGGAGTTTAAAAACTTTATAATTTGAGTTCACGTAAGTTAGCTCAAGTTTGCATGGCCTATGACAAGCAACAATAAATACAAATGTAAGTTATTTATCTATATAAATTACAGGCTTTTACTTTGTATTTTATAGCGAGATGTGCTCAGATACAAGAAAAGACTCACCTAGGGGGCTGTTAATATTTAGGATATAATAATAATATTTAGGATCTATGACAAGACGCAGTGAAAGTAAACAGTGCAAGAAGATTTAACACCAGAATGGGGACACGTATTTCTGAATTATGATAAGATACAAATATTAAGTAAGGGTTTCTTCAAAAAGAACTGGAGAAAAACTAAGTTGTACCCTTGGTAATTTCCATTCTAAATTTTCCACATTTTCATAACAACAACATGTAAAGTGTATATTTATACATACCTGTATGTTTTTGCAGACTAGAACCAACATAATATATTCCCATTTTGATTCACTGATGCAGAATACTCACACACTCACAAATGGGAGCCACTGACTGGAAAAATAGGACTTACTTGTTAATATCTTCTTCTATCAAGTGTCCAGAATTCTTCATTCGGTTAGATGAGCCTAGCAGTCTCAGAGCTGTCCGACAGGACCTCCTTTGCCCACATCCTCAATTTCTCCTTATTAATGGTTCTATTGGAAATGTAGTTTTAATTAATTTAAAAACATAACATTTCCAACTAGAACTCAAATATCTATTTTCCTTTGTGGAAAACAGAAGTTCATCATAAAGGGGAAAGTCTGACTACTGGACATGGTACCTAGAAGAAAACTAATCAACAGGCAAGTAAAATGTTACTCCCTTACGAAGACATGCCCAGCAATTCTATATTACTGGTAAATAACTAAAAAAAATCCCAGTTCCTGGGAGGAAAAAAAACCCCACAATATATAAAACTATACACATTTTTAAAGATTTTAATTTCTGCATCATGGAGAACCTCACACTTGAAGATAGTCACAAGAAGTCAGCAAATCCGACATCCAGTGTATGGCAAAGGTGGGAACGGTAATCGAGATAGCTGCAGTTTAGATTTCTTCATCTTAAAAGGTTGGAGTGATTTAGTAAACTCCAGTTCCTTAAAATAGCTAATTGTTTCTTGTATGGCTGGCAAATGAACCCAAGATGTGCTCCTGGCATAGTTTCCTGTTCAGATAGCAATCTGAGCAAAAATTCAAGAGGATTTTTTTTTTTGCGCAACCTTTGAAAGTTTATGTATTTAAAATGATTCATACAGCAATTCTGTCTTAGTGAAAAGCACAGTACTGATTTTCTGTGACTAATAACCCCAGATCCAATATTTTGCTGAAGATGACTGCAGCTTGAAAAAAAAGAAGTCCCACAGAAAATACTCCAAGATATTTTAAAGTTGACACAATTAGTTTGTCAGTGCATGGAGGGCATTTAAATGAAGCATTCCTTGATTGCCCAGGAATTAATCAGCACCTTGTGCATGGACAAATGGATAACTAAGTTAAAAATCAGACTGAACCACAATACTCAGTGTTATCATTTGTACTCCTAATGAACTGAAACTCAGACCTAATTAGAAGCTTTCCTATACGAACAGAAGAATCTGCAGGATGTTACTCTCCCTAGGCCCAAAATCCTTTTCTTTGCATAAGTACATGTATTTTATCCATTTTCGGGTAAACGTCCTTTCTTCTTAACAGCAGGATGTTAACTCCTGCCTCCGTATTTATTTTGAGGTTTATCCTTCCTAAAGCTAGTATAACGAAAAGTTGTGCCTGACTGGCAGCTATACTGGTTCCAGCACCGAAAATTCTCCCAATCTGGGACAGCACAGCCTGCAAGACCAGTTTGGGACTAACGGACTGATCCATGACTATTCTATTTTGTTCTCTGATAAAAGATCATTTTAAAATTAATGCTTCTGTCAGCAAATATTTTTCCTACTATTGTTACATGTAATATCTGAAGTTCCTATCACTGATAAATATATTTTTTCAACCATTTACTTTGTGCATTTGACAGCATCTTGTGTACAGTTTCCTCTGTGTACTTAGTTTTGTATTTTGTTCATGCAAATGTTTCTCAAAGTTAAGTAGAAGAGAATCATCATTTTTTAATAAAACAAACATGATTGTGGCTAGAGAATTCATGGACAGGTGTACTTCCTGAAACTATTTTCAAGCTATATTTTGAAAACAGATTTTAAGTTGATGGTGTCCTTTTAACACACTGTTTGAGAGCAGAATCAATGGCAAGACAAAGAGCAGATCTTTGACATAACTATTTTTGTTTCAACCTTGGTCTCAGCTCCCTTATCTAGTCTCTTAGCTGTGGTCACGGGAGGTCTATATTTTGGGGTAACACATCTGTTCCAACTAAAAGATTTCTTGATGTAAATTCCATTCATCCAATATGCAGCAAATAAGCCAGTCTGCCCCTGCTTCTGTTTAGTATGCACTGCTTAAACTGAAACTAAGTATACCTCTTCCCACTGGAATGAAGTAGATGCAGATGCTTCCTGTTAGCTTTACATAGAAGTTGGTGATTGCTTAATGACAGCATTGTAGTTGGCTCTGGAAAGTATGTATGCTCCATCTTACATTCAAGAAAGGTTATGCTTTGTATTACTTTCTGCAGAATTCATGACTCCTGCCTAGATGTTCACTGTCTTCACTCTGTCCCACATTTAAGGCTAGAGTCAGCTGTGATAATTTCCTCTGGATAATACAAAAGCAAACACCACATTGTACTTCTTCATTTACCAAAGCATAGAATCTTACCATTCTTTATACACTGTCCTTCTAAAACAAAGTTTTACCATGCAATTGTCTTTGATAGGGCCACACACATAACATTGTGCAAGGAACCACTTAATCCTGCTGAGACCACTGAATGCAGAAACTGGAAGAAAGGATGTGGCTTACATTTTCTTACTTTAACTCACACTATGAACCATTTACGTGAACGTGGTATTGGACAGAACTGCTCAGCCTAAAAGCACATCCAGAATTACCGTGAAGGGAGCAGTTCTCTCAAATGGGATACAGATGACTTTCTGCAGGTTTATCACTGGCCTGTGGATTTCTCTCTCTGAGAAATAGGACTCCTTGCAACAGACTTCCTTGTGATCCAGCTGTGATGAGAATGTGACACAAAAAGTTCCCTTCTTCCCCTTCTCCTTTTCTAGAGCCCTAAAATAAAAGTCAAGCTAGTCCAAAAGATGTCAGGATGAGCTCATCTAGCCACTCTCTTATTCTTTAGAGGAGTGCGCTGAAGTAGCTATATTACCTAATAGGGACATAAAAAGATACATCATAATCTTAGAACTACAATTTGTGAGAATGGATGTTCTGTGACCAGAGAATGAAAGGCTGCCACTCTTCTCGCTAGGAGCAGCTCATTGTGGCAAAAAGAAAGGAAGCCAAAAATGTTCAAAATGTATTCCAAATCGGGATTAATCACCACCACTTATGAAAAAAGCAACAAACAAATAAAATGTTGAAAAGACGACAAAGCAAAAGAGAGAGCCCAACAGATTGCATCAGAAGTTGTGTTTCAGGCAATCTGAAAGTGGAAGACTGCTAGACCCTGTCTATAACAGGAACATTTTCTAAAGGTGGATCATGTTTGCTAACAATGATTCAGACCAACCAATTACTGCAAGAGACAGGTTGCCACCAGTTTAACCATGTTGATCATATCTGCTTTGAGCATGGTTAAAAACTATTTAAAAACCCAGCAGCAGCTGACAACATGTTTATGCTGGAGCTCACAATGTTGCTAAGACTGGTAGTAAGAAGATGTCTCGAGTTCACAGAGCCTTAGTTATGGCTTTACAAGAAAACATACACTTCAATGAATTCTAGTTATGAAAACAGGAGAAAAAGTATTTAAAAAATTACACAGATCATCTGTATAAAATGTACCAAGAGCAGAAAGAGAGATACTTTTAATGGGTATATCTATCCATTTTACATTTACTTCAGTTTCTATTGACACTCGACTATTATGCACCACTCATCAAAAATGCATATATTTTAGAATCGTTTGATCTCTGAAGTATAGCGAGCCATGTACAGTATAAAACCTACTTTTTATCGATTATGAAAATTTATCCTCTGAACATATACTGCTAAAGCACATGGGTTGACTTAGCAAGTTTCAGTTAAATATTTCCAACAATTTGTGATAAGAAAAAAACCACATTTTTGTTGGTGTATACAATTTATAGTCCTTTTTAATTATTCTAAGTTTCTTTTTCAAAGCCAATTTTGAATATTCTTCACTTTTTCAAAAATATTTCTCTTACAAATAACTAGAGTTTTAAAGTTATATTTTTTTTGTTTTGGAATAACACTATATTCTTCTCTTTATTTCAGTGCATTACTAAAAAAATCAGCAACACTTATCAAGGGCTCGATAACACTGATGTAACTAAAAGTACACTGACATAAAAGATAGAAGTTTCCCATTAACAAAAATAAAACAGCCTATTAGAGACAATAAAATCTAAACTATACTCTGCCTAGTCCCACAAACACCATATTGTCTCAATGTTTCATCTCCCCAAAAGCCTATGTAAAGAGAAAGGCCTTGCAGTATAGCCTGAAGATCAACTGATGTGAGTTATTTTGGATCATTCTGAGAAGTCAGTTTCAAAGTTGTGGCCCCTGCAAACACAGTATACCATTAGCACTGCCACACACACACCAACAAGGCTCTAATTCAAGCACTAAAGATGACTGCAGCTGTGGCAGCATGGCAACTAAATTATTTTACTGCTTATTTATCAGAAAACTAACTCTCATTAGCAGTGTGTAATAGTGAGGCAGAAAGGTTAAAGGTGACCTGGAGAGGAATTTTTTTTTTTTTTTTTTTAAAAAAACCTCAGCCAAATTCTTTTTGTTTATATTATTGTAAATGAAGAGTGACACTTTAAAAATAAAAATTAAAAAGTTTTTCTGCTTGTTTTTATATATTAGAAATAAGACTGGAAACTTTGGTCTTCCTTCATTATGCTGGAGAATCCCTTAGTGGGTCTCAAGATGTTTATTGTAAGCTATAGCACCTGAAAGAATGGGGGCTTTGCATCCTTAATATTTATTCTCTGAAACGTTCATTGGGTATAAAATACGTAAGTGGGTCTTTTGTTTGTTTTCTTAACAAACTGACTAAAAATCTCTTCCTTTTTGCTCAGCTTACAGTTCCGTGGGATTTCACTTATCTTTCATTATCATCAAGTCCTTCCGGTTAGATAAAGCCATGAATTTGTAATGATAATCCCCCTTCTGCCAAATCCTTCTCCAGCTTCCATGTTTTTTTTTAAAAAATGGCCTTTTTACATTAAAGGCAATAAATATTTCTTTTAAAAACGAGAAGCTCATTTATTTATTTATTGCAGTTCACCACTCAGTAATATGCTTAATGCCATGAGAAAAGAAAGTTTGTTTCAGGCCTGGGATTAGTCCTGGCCCTCAGCTGTGCG
This sequence comes from Dermatemys mawii, assembly GCA_007922305.1. Lineage (NCBI taxonomy): Eukaryota > Metazoa > Chordata > Testudines > Dermatemydidae > Dermatemys > Dermatemys mawii. Next base: position 27,410,634 of record ML677341.1, read on the forward strand.
CTTGCATTTGGTTGTAATAATTCACATTATTCCTTAGTGAAACCATAAAGGACACCCACAATAAGTGCTGAATAAAGTCTTTGTATCATATCACCAGCTATTCTGTAGTCCACATGACATTACATTACAGGGGAAACATTTTACAAATATTTTAGATATTTTGTAAAATGCATTCGGATCCCTCCACCTTCAAGCCAATACCTAGTTGCTACACAGATGATGGGAGGGAAAAATATAATAATGAATTTTAAGACATCTCAAAAATGACCCAAGTAACATTTCTACACATAAAAACGTCATGGCTTAAAAGGTATCTTGAGTCACTAGAAGCAAATGGTGCACCTTCCAAGAGAACACAGAGAATTCTCCCTTCATGTTGCTATGAAACCAAATTTCTAGCCCTGCAGAGTAAAAAAATAGGGAAACATAACCTGTTACTGATTAAGTATCGAATAATCCCCCTCCCTCCATCTCAAGATTTTATTTTGTGATGGTTAAAGGGAGAAAATACAAGGAAACTGGTTGAATCTGACTTTTTTTTAATTAAACAACAGTTGATCCAAAGTTTGGAATATTATAATTAAGTTTTGGGGGAGAAGGATTCACAGGCAGAACAAATATAAGGTAATTAAAGTTGTGTCCACATTTACCTCATAGATATATCCACCTGTGATTGTATAATTAAGCTGTAAATCTTTCACTGGTCCAGAGACAATACGACCTTTCAGTGACAGAAATTCACATTTCAAGATGAGGAATGGAGGAGAAAAACATTTGAGCAGCTTATTCATAAAAAATGGCAGTTCAGAAGCTATTCAGAAGTTTGGTATGTTAGTATTAGTCCTCGTGGAGATGAATTCAGAGGCAAAATACAAGTGAGAGGACCACTGATACCAGATAAATACAGATGTATCATTTCCACATGTGTGTGAGGTGTATGCAAAGATTTCCTGAATATAATTTACATATGACACACGTGGAAGAATTTATTTCCACTACCCCATATTGTTACACTCACAAACACACAGACATATAGGCCCTGATCCTGCAAATATGCAAATGAGTAATTTATGCATGTGGGTAGTACCACTCAACTTGTATGACTGAATCCTATATTAAAAACACACACATGCCCGCTCTTAAAAATCACACCTTTCAGCAAATAAATATATTGTATAATTAGTCTTTAGTTAACACAAGCCAAACACAACTGTGATTTTGGTTATCACTGGTACTTTATACATCTGAAAAAGGCACTGAAGAGTATGAAATTGCAGATAAGTATACCAATTTGTGAATTTAAGGTGAAATATTTATAACAGGTCTTGAAAATATTCATTCTCTGAAATGGGATCAAAATGTGACAGCATATCCCCATTTCATGAGTGTTCTATTCACCTCTACAATTCATTGATTTGTATACCTTTACATGAACAGGGCAATTCTCAATTCATTCTTTATATTTCATTTGCACCACAAAATTATAAATAGCAATTAAATAGCACAGCTGAATTCATCTAGATGCCCACAGTACTTTATTACTTACTATAAAACTAAATCTAGATGATCACCACAACCTGTAGCATCAAGAAACATAAATAATTTTGTAAGGGTAAGAAATAATTCAAGTTACAATGATTTAAGAAAATATAACTCAACTCTAGTAAATTTTCAGCGTGTCAATAATTAACAAGTCTTGAAAAATAATCTACAGTGGAAAATATTTTCAAAAAGGTAAAGAAGTTTAAGAACCATAATGAGAACAATTTTTGAAATGTTAAGCCATATACTTATTTATGTATTCACATATTTCGCAAGCCTTCAAACAAGATAGAAAACGATCTATACATTTGCGTATTGGTACACAGAATTCTCCTCATTTATGCTGCTTTAATCTTGTTACGTTAGTAATTTAAATCAAGAAAAAAATGTAATTGTTAGTGAAAAGATAAAAATATTGCTTACTACTAAGAATCTTTAAAAATGAAATAAGGAGCATAACTTCTCATAAATGCCACTGAACACACTGCATGACATAAAAGGTTTATTTAAACTTTTTTCCTCCCAATAATATACATTTTCACTGTTTTAACTAAATCAGTTTTGATAAACAAGTTTTGATAAATTATTGGGCGAAGTAGAATTCTTCATCTAAAACTTCAAAAAGGCTTTAGAGGACAAAGCAAACATGAAATTATTGAATATACGTATGATGTTTTCTTTAAATTTTCTTGCAAACTGGTCTCTTTTCTCCCGGCGAACCAAGCAACTTTTAAATTCAAATTCAATATGCATGCATGCGCGCACACACCCCACTCAACCACCAAAAAATAAAAAAAATAATAGAAATGTTTTGTTTTTAGCCATAACTAACCACCAGAGCTGGCTGGAAATTTTCAGAAGGAATGCTTTTCTGTTGCAAAATACAAATTCATCAAAATAAACATTTCTATTAGAAACCTGCCTGACTTCTTGACAGCTTGCTTGCCTAGATCCTTGGCAGACCAGTCTCCCAAGCTCTTCAGAGCACCAGGCTCTCTAGCTCCCTGTCATTTCAACAGGGGGCTGGCCCAGAGCAGGGGACCTCAGAGTTTCAAAGTTGCTTGGCTCGTAGGCTCCCCACCTTGGGGTCTGCTAGGACTGTACAAGCATGTCGCGTCTTGCGTGAGGGTTCCGTTCTGCAGTTACCATGTAAAGAGGAAACTGCGTATAGCCAGAACCCATTCACTTCAATGGCGGGCGAAAACATCCCCCCCTTAAAAATTTTTAAAATTTTTTTCCCCCCCCCCTTTTTTTTTTTTTGCCTACAGCGTAAAGCGGAAATTGCATAAGTTAAATGCACCTAAGAAGCGACATGCCTGTATACAGCTCAGGGAGCCTTGGAAACTTTTAGAAAAAGTCAAAACTAAACGTTATTTTGACTGTTTTTAAAATGAAAAATTGGAATTCCCATTCTGCTGGAAATTTAATTTTTGTTCAGTTTTGAATTTTTTTACAAAAAATTTCAGAATTTCCTGTGGAACAGAAATTCTTGATTCCAGCCAACTCCCCGTAAGGATTTAAACGGCTGAATTTCATATCAGACTTTCTAAAAGGAGCTTTTATTTCACAACAATGGTCATCTTTAGAGAAAAGAAATTAAATTTCAAAGAGTATTTATTTTTAATTCAACGTTGAAGGATCTGAGAAGTGCATCAACAGTTTTAACAGTCAATAATTTTACTGTTATCGGATAAACTTTTCTTTCCAAATTTGGACATAAGGACATTATTACACATTAAGCTATCTTGGAACGTTAAATCAATTGATTGCTCCAATTAACTGCACATAACTTAGTGCTTCAAAAATTATCAAAAAGGAATCAACATATCACCTTAAATATGCATGTGCAACTTTGTTACTTTATCTGAGGCATATGGAGCTTTTTGATCCGAAGTGTTTTGTGCTTGGAGGTGAACAACAATTCTTGCATTTTAAACCAGCACCAAGCAAACACACCAAGACAAGACAATCTCCCTTTGCTTTCAAAAAATCCACACTTAACGAAAATTAAAAAATCCAAGCTGAATAAAATGTTGCTACACTGGACAGGCTGCGGGTCAAATTTCAACAATATTAACACAGAGCATTGGCTTTAAAATTTGCTTGATATATGCATGTCTTTTTACCATGTTATGTATTATAAATTTCATAGCCCAAGACTGAAGTGTTTGTTTACACCAATACGTAGGGCCCTACCAAATTCACGATCCATTTAGGTCAATTTCACAGTCTCAGAATTTTAAAAATTGTTAATTTCATGATTTCAGCTATTTAAATCTAAAATTTCAGTGTTGTAACTGCAGGGGTTCTGATCCAAAAAGGAGTCGAAGGGGGGGGTCACAAGGTTATTGCAGGGGGAGGGTATTGCAGTATTGTTACACTTACTTCTGCACTGCACTACAAAGAACGACTCTGGGCTTAGCTACACTTTAAAGGCCATAGCGATGCAGCTGCACCGATGCACCACTGCAGCGCTTCCATGAAGAGGCTACCTATGGCAACAGTAGGGCTTCTCCCATTAGCGTAGGTAATCCACCTCACAGAAAATCAGAAGCTATGTTGACAGGAGACGCCCTCAACACAGTGCTGTCTGCACCAGGAGTTAGGTCAGTATAACTGCACTGCTCAGCAATGCAGTTATAGCAACACAAATTCTCAATGCAGACCACACCTAAATTGACTGGAAAACTAACGGTATGTCTATACCACCTGCTGGATTGGAAGGTAGAGATCGATGCAGCAGGGGTCAATTTATCACATCTAGTCTAGACATGATAAATCAATCACCGAGTGCTCTCCTGTCGAATCCTGTACTCCACTGCCATGAGAGGTGCAGGCGGAGTCGACAGGGGGAGCGGCAGCAGTCGACTCACCACAACGAAGATGCTGCGGTGAGTAGATCTAAGTATGTAGGCTTCAGCTACGTTATTTTCATGGCTGAAGTAGCATAATTTAGACAGATTCCCCCTCCCCGCTCACTGTAGACCAAAGCTCTAGGAATTATGACATCACAAGAGATTGAAAACAGTCACTGAGGGGGTTAAAGGATTTTTAGACACTGATTAAAACCTTGTTTTTACCAAAACTTCTTCCTAATGAACACCTGGGACAAATGACATCTTTGTTAAATATTTCACATCCTTGTCCCTCCAATTAAGTAAGGTATGATAGTTCACACCACACACCTCATATATACCTACTCATAACAATGGTCGTACTGGGTCAGACCAAACGTCCATCCAACCCAGTATCCTGTCTACCAACAGTGGCCAATGCCAGGTGCCCCAGAGTAAGTGAACGTAACAGGTAATGATCAAGTGATCTTTCTCCTGCCATCCATCACCACCCTCTGACAAACAGAAGCTAGGGGCACCATTCCTTACCCATCTTGGCTAATAGCCATTAATGGATTTAACCTCCATGAATTTATCTATTTCTCTTTTAAACCCTGTTACAGTCCTCACACCCTCCTCAGGCAAGGAGTTCCACACTTTGTACACTGTGTGAATAAGAACTTCCTTTTATTTGTTTTAAACCTGCTGCCTATTAATTTCATATGGTGGCACCTAGTTCTTATAGTGTAGGAACAAGTAAACAACTTTTTCTTATTCACTTTCTCCCTACCACTTATGATTTTATATACCTCTATCATATGCCCACCTTAGTCTCCTTTTTCCAAGCTGAAAAGTCCTAGCCTCTTTAATCTCTCCTCCTGGGGCACCTGTTCCAAACCCTAATCATCTTAGTTGCTCTTCTCTGAACCTTTTCTAATGCCAGTATATCTTTTTTGAGATGAGGAGACCACTTCTGTATGCAGTATTCAAGATGTGAGTTCACCATGGATTTATATAAGTGCAGTAAGATATTCACCATCTTTTTATCTCTATCCTTTTTTAATGATTCCTAACATCCTGTTTGCTTTTTTGACTGCCGCTGTACATTGCGTGGATGTCTTCAGATAATTATTCACAATGACACCAAGACCTTTTTTCCTAATTAGTTGTAGCTAAATTAGCCCCCATCATATTGTATGTATAGCTGGGGTTATTTTTTCCACTGTGCATTACTTTACATTTATCCACATTAAATTTCATTTGCCATTTTGTTGCCCAAACACTTAGTTTGATGTGATCTTTTTGAAGTTCTTCACAGTCTGCTTGGATCTTAACTATTTTGAGCAGTTTAGTATCATCTGCAAACTTTGCCACATCACTGTTTGCCCCTTTCTCTGGATCATTTATGAATAAGCTGAACAGGACTGGTCCTGGAACTGACTCTTGGGAAACACCACTAGTTACCTCTCTCCATTCTAAAAATTTACCATTTATTCCTACTCTTTGTTCCCTGTCTTTTAACCAACTGTCAATCCATGAAAGGATCTTCCCTCTTATCCCATGACAACTTAATTTACCTAAGAGCCTTTGGTGAGGGACCTTATCAAAGGCTTTCTGGAAATCTAAGTACACTATGTCCAGTGGATCCCTCTTGTCCATATGTTTGTTGACCCTTTCAAAGAACTTTAATAGATTAGTAAGACATGATTTCCCTTTACAGAAACCATGTTGTCTTTTGCCCAACAATTTATGTTCTTCTACGTGTCTAACAATTTTATTGTTTACTACTGTTTCAACTACTTTGCCTGGTACTGACGTTAGACTTACCGGTCTGTAATTGCAGTGGAAGAAGTGTGTCTGCTGAAAGGCTCAGCAACGTGCTGAACCAGTGCTGATGGGCCATGCGGGGGCTACCAGGATAACCATTGCTCTGTCCTGCTTGACCTTCACAAGAACCCTGTGAATTAATGGCACTGGCGGGATGTGCTCCCAGTCACAGAATGAAGGGGGAGTCCAAAAGGGAAACTATGTCCAGACCCCAAATTGAACAGAACATGTGACATTTTCTGTTCTGTCTGGATGCGAACAAGTCCACCTGGGGAGTCCACCACCTCTGGAAGATGATGTTGACCACTTCTGGATGGAGTGACATTCGTGGCAAGATGAAAAGATCCTGCTGAGGTCATCTGCCAAGATGTTCCTGGTGTCTGGCAGGTGTCTGGCGATCAGATGTATGGCATGCAGCACACAAAAGTCTCAAAGGCTGAGCACCTCTTGACAAAGGGCAGAGGACCTGGCACTGCCCTGTCTGTTGATGTAATACATCGTGGTGGTATTGTCCGTCAGGACCTGTACCACCTTGCCTTTCAGGTGGGGGAAGAAACTCTGGCAGGCCAGGCAAACCACTCTGAGCTCCCTGACGTTGATATAAAAGGCAAGATTGTTCCATAGCCAGCAGCTCTGGGTACTTAGCTCATCCACATGGGCTCCCCAGCCCAGATCAAAGTGTCGGAGACCAGGTGCAGCAACAGTGACAGGGTCATGAAGGGAACTCCCTGCAGCACCTACTTCGGATCTAATTACCAATGCAAGGGCAACAGGACATGGCTCGGCACCATGACAACCTGGGTCCAATCCGTGTCTGCTGTGGATACAGACCAAGGCCAGCCACGCTTGCAGAGGTCATAGATGGAGCCAAGCATGGGTGACCACATGGCCCATCAGACACAGACAGATGTAGGCCACAGTGAACAGGTGGTTTTTTAAATGGGAGATCAAGTACAACATGGTCTGAAAACACACTTCTGGAAGGAAGGCCCTGGCTCTTGTGGAATTGAGGACCTCCCTGATGAATTCTATGTTCTGGACTGGCAATAATGTTTAACATGCCCAGATCATGATGGGGGGAACTCACCAGATCGAGGATCTTCTGCACTGCTCCGGAGACCTGCCCTTGATGAGCCAATCATCAAGATGCAGGAAAATCTGGACCCCTCGACGTCTCAGGTAAGCCGCCACTGGCACCATACATTTTGAGAACACTCTTGGGGCCGACGATAAGTCAAAGGGTAGCTTCGTGAACTGAAAATGGTGCCCGCTCACTATGAAGCGGAAAAAACGCCTGTGACCCAGGAATATGGAAATGTGGAAATAAAAGTGTCCAGTAAGTCGAGAGCAGCGTACCAATTTCCCGGATCCAGGGAGAGGATGATGGAACCCAGGGAAACTTCAACTTCTTGAAAGACTTGTTGAGGCAATACAAGTCCAGAATGGGTCTGACGACTCTTTTTTGCTTTCGGGATTAGGAAGTGCTATGAGTAGAACACCTTCCTTTTAATGTCCTGAGGAACCTCCTCTACTGCCCCCAGCCACAGAAGGTTCTCAACCTCCTGAGCAAGGAGTTGCTTGTGAGAAGTGTCCCTGAAGAAAGTCGGGGAAGAGATGCTGCAGAAAGGAGTGGCAGCTGAAAATTGCAGGGCATAACCCCAAGATACTGTGTCCAGTACCCAGAGGTCTGAGGTGACCAGCGACTAGGCCGAATGGTAGGGGTGAAGGCAGCTGAAGAAAAGGAACAGTGGATCTGGGAAATTGGCAGGGGTGTTGCTCTCAAACGACATCAAAACGAGCACTACTGCCCTCCAGACCGTTCACTGGGCCAGGCTGCGCAGGTGAGCAGGAGGCCCAAGGGAGGGAATGACTTATCCCAGCGTGTCTGTCCCTTCTTCTAGTAGACCCCGGATGAGACTGCCACAGCCACAGCAGCAGAGGTGGCCAGAACTGCTTATGTTCCGACTGCGGTGTGTGCATGCCCAGCAAGTGAAAGGTGGCTCTGGTGTCTTTCAGCCCATGCAGCCTCGCATCCATTTGGTCAGAGAATAGACAGTTCCCATCAAATGGGAGGTCTTGGATGGAGGTCTGCATCTCCTAGGAGAGTTCAGCAGTTTGAAGCCAGGAGCCCTTTCACTGGGCTAATGGCCCCAACTGCGTGGCTCCAACGTAGATGGATGTCCTGAGGTGGGTCTTTTGCTTGCTGCCACATGGCTCTTTTTTTCTAGTGCTGGGGAGCCTTGTTTCTTGGCCTTCCTTTTTTGGTGTCAGCAATGGGGAACCATGCTGAATGGAGCTCGATGCCAAGACAGCTGAGAGGGCGGACTCCATCAGAAAAGCCTGAAGTCGAAGGTCCCACTCTTTCTAGGTGCTGGGCCCAAAGTTTCTGCAGATACTGCACTTCTCCTTTACATATGCCTCCCTCAAGCACTTCAGACAGCTGCCATGGGAGTCACTAACAGGCACAGGCCTGTTCATGCCCTGTGTAAGGCTTGAACCCCAGAGACCAGAGCATGTCCACCAGGGGCAAAGTCCTCACTGGGACTCTATCTACTAACACTTAACAGGTACTTAACACTAACTACTGAAGAATTAACTATACACACAAGGCCTTAAGGCATGAAGTCCAAAGGAGAAAAATCCACTAGCCCTCACCAAGCAAGGAAAGTCACACCAACTAACCACCATGGACAGTAAGAAGGAACGGAGAGGGCATACGGCCAGCGGCACCTGATATACCAGCGCATGAGCACAGCACTCAAGGGGGCACCAGAGCTGGCTCTATGGTTACCGCTAAGGCGAAAATCTCCAATGTACGCACACATGGGTGTGCACACACCTAGAATGGAATCTACATGAGTAAGCACTCAAAGAAGAACAAGCGTTTTTTTTAAATGTACCTTTCAGCTTCTCTCAATGTCATAAAGCATCAAAAAGGGAACAAGCCAATTTTTATAAAAATTCCTGTACAAGTTAAAACTAACTTATGATTTTCTATCTTTTTCAAAAGCTTTCCCTCTCTCTCTCTCCTCTACAGAAAAGAGAGTCCTACACAATTCTTTTAATTTTTGTCTACCACATTCTAATGTTCGTTCGATAATACTAGCATTCTTGGCAAAGTTTCAACAACCAAGTCAATGCTATCTACTTTCAACCTTAACGCCATCTTAAAAGTTTTTTGTATGGAGAGTTATGCTATTTTTTTGAAGGGCAGGAGGGATTCAGATCAGAGAAGCAGAACTAAAGAATAGTATCACTAAAACTGATTGGTTTTAGATCTCTGAGAAGATAATATTTCGATGTTTGGTATATTACTAGCTACTCCCAAAAACATTAATTATTTTACATAAACTTATTTCTATTTTATTAGAAAATCATAAAACACAGAAATTGTCATACCAAACAGACCAGCAGTCCCATCTCTTAACACTGACTAGAAAAGATAAAGACATTGCTTCATAGAGCTTATTCTAATGACTATAAATAAATTAATCAATCAATCAAAAATACATGAAGAACTCCTCATCTGGCAGGAGGAAAAGAGGAAGGGTAGAGTACATATATATAGCTATTAAGATACTACATGAAAAGTGATATTTCAAGAAGAAGTCTGCACAGTGTAAGGGGCACAGGGACAAAATATAAGGGATAGTGTGGGAAGAAGTGCCAACATCTTTTGCGGACAGATAACAAGTAAGAGACTTTGAAGAACAAAAGTTGGCTGTGCACAGACTTAAGAGTAATGAGGGAGACTAAATGTTGATACCAAAAACGCTGGGAACACCATTCAACAACTTCAGTTTCCTTCCAGAGACTACTAGAGCCTTGAACATTTGATATTTAGTACAGAAAATACAAAGTTTTTCTTATATTGCTCATTATATTCCTATATTACAAAAATATTACATTTAACGCTCAGACTAATGATACCGAAAAATTATTATACTGGTTTATCTTCCAATTACTATGAATGTTGATCTGTACTAGGAAAAACATGAGGAATGTAATCACAGAAGAATGCCTTTAAGCAGAACTTGTCAACGACTGCATGATTTTCAAAAGGTACATCTGAATAAAAAATCTAAGTCTTTTGAACACGAACCTTTTGATTATTAATATGAAATAGTCATTTAATATTCATCTGGAAACAGAAATGCCATACTCCTGCATTTTCTGTATTTCTACTTTCACTTCATTTGCTTGACCACTAACATGCTACCCCTGTAATAGTTTAAGACCCTGAACCCACAAAGGAAATCAATTTCAACTGGATTAGGATTTTGCAAAGATGTGAGGAAGGGTCTGTACAACTGGCCCTCTCTAAAAGATCATGGTCCACGGCAACAGCCAATTCCAACAAATTGATCACTTATCCAAGTTAATGTGAAAGAGATAGACAGGTATGAAAACTTAAATGAATAACTGTCGAAAAGCTGGCAATTCAAGAAAGAAAAACTTTGATTAGAGAAGAGAAGTGTAGATTGCAAAATAAGCACAAAATGGAAAATAAGAACTATTTCAGTAGGAGTTAAGAATTAACAAGGGTTGCAGGATCAGGAGTTTAGTAGGGAGCTAAATACATAGCAGTTATATGTGTTTAACAACTGCACGACTGAGCCCCTGAGCATTGTTCAAAATTAAGTGAAAAACTTCCTAACTAGTCAAGTCTAGACTTTATGAACCTAAACCTATACATTCATCTAAATGAACTAAATAAAAAATAAAAATACACCTTAAATATTTGTACTTTGATATTAAGAAAAATATGAAGATAAAATGCACAGTTATATTAAATTGCATTTTATTTAAAAGAAGACATTTCTCTTCATCTTCAGGGTTTTCTTTTAACTATTTAATCTGTTGTTACCATGGTTAGATACTATAGCTAAAACTTCTGAACTGGGAGATTGACTGCAGGTAAAAGCTGTTATGTCCAGTTAATTTACTTAATTCCATAAAGATACTCAAAATAAAGTGTGAAACTGTCTCACTCAAATAGATTTTAAAAACCTGTAAAATGAACAGTGCTGCAACTCAAAATATCCAGGGTGAATTTCTGGCCACACTGAAGTCACTCAAATGGCGCGAAGATGTTAATCCTTTCATCTAAGCAGGAAGTCACATCTGAATTTTACAAAATTAGGATTTCAAACAATCTGTTTTTCAACTGTTACAAAAAATATAACTAGTGAAATTACCAAGTAAATGTAGAACTAAACACAGCAGTTTGTATTTCATGAGGTTTTTTTACAATCTATACTATAAAATTTTGTAAATGTAATTTAAATATTTAGATTAATTTCATAAGTGGGTATATAGATAATCTGTACATTCTGTATCTAGGATATAGAATATATAGCTGTGCTATACTGTGTACATGTTTATACATTATGCACTTGTATTAACAATTGGTGAAAGTAAACATGTAGCGATAGCAGCCCTATAGACTTTCATTAAGATTAGTCTATTGTCTGAATTCAAAACATCAGTCTAGTCCAGGTGGGCAAACTTTGTGGCCCGGAGAGCCACACTGGAATTGCAGAATTATTCGGAGGGCCGGGTAGGGAAGGATGTGCTTCCCAAAACAGCCTTACCCTGTCCCACATCTGACCCCTACCCACTTCCTGCCCCCCCAAGTGGGCCCCGCAGAACCCCCAACCCATCAACTCCTCCGCTCCCTGTCCCCTGACTGCCTCCTCCCAAGACCCCCCGCACTTCCCCTTGGGACCCCACCCGCATCTAAGCCTCCCTGCTCCTTGTCCCCTGACCATCCTCTCCCAAGACCCCACACCCTAACTGCCTCCCACAGAACCTCACCCCCTACCCAACCACTCTGTTCCCTGTCCCGACTGCCCCAACCCCTATCCACACCCCCGGAACTCCCATACCCTATCCAAGCCCCCTCCGCGCTGTTTCCCTGGCCCCTGACTCCCCCACAGAACCTCCACCCCCTCCCTGTCTGCCCCTGGGAATTCCTGCCCCTTAGCCAATTCCCTGGCCTGGCCCCCTTACCAGGGAGGCTGCACAGCCCACTGGAGCCCCGCCCCCTTACCATGCTGCTCAAAGCTGGCCACGCTGGAGGCGGCCACACCGCTGCAGTGCTGCCCAGGAGCAGCGGGCCAGAGCTCTGGTGGCGAAGCACGCTGAGGATCTGGGAGAGGCGGGGGGAGCCTCCCCAGCCGGGAGCTTAAGGGCCGGGTAGGACAGTCCCGTGGGCCGTAGATTGCCCACCCCGATCTAGTCTCAGGGTATTTATATAAAATATATTAATCTTTCTTATTATAATAAATCAGATGTCAGTGCTGTTTCCAAGTATGTCTGAAAAAGCATCTATACAGAAAAAATCGTTTAAAAATTTCCTCTCCATATATTTTCTGGCAATGGAACCTGCTCCAACTGACTCAATAGTAAATAGAAACTTTTTAAAATTATGCTTTCACAGCATGAGTTTTTTGTACAGATCCAATTTTGTTTAAGTGGAGTCAGAACTAACATCATGCATATACATTACAAACATAAAAATCTATACGTCCACATGACAAATGGTATAGGATATTACAAAAGAATTTTAAAGAGCAACATAAGGAACGTATATATTACAGGTTTCTTACTTTATCCTTCCCTCATCTCCCCATACATTTGTTCTACAAAGTATTTACTACAAATATAACTGAGAAAAACATGATCAAGAATAATTAACTTGCACAACTGCATCTCACAGGACAGAATAAGTTCCTCATAAAATTTCTGAAAAAATTAGTCCAGATGACATCTAGTCATAGTAATCTTACAGCTGGATCCTTTAGCTCAAACATTTGACACCAGTCATTTTCTTATGAATGTCTTTATTGTTTAAAAATCTTGATTTAAAAATATGAATTTTCCAAAGAAAAGCCAACAGTGCCATATGATTTTAATACTCCTGATATAATATTCTGTATAGCTATCACTCACACATTCTAAACTTATAGTCATATAACCTTTGCTTCTTCAAAAGGAAAGGCGACAGAAAATTAATACAAAATAAAAAGTCAGATAGAGTATACAGAGGGCTGCTGCCGGGTGGCAGAGGGGGGGTCATGTTTATATCCTATAAAGAAACTGAATGTAGATTCACCAGTGGTCTTTTCAGAGGAACTGAGTTGTTTGTCTCCCCTAGTGGATGCAAGGGAAAGATAACAGGAAGCAAGCATAACAAAAAAAAAAAAAGAACGGAAAGAGAGAAGTCTGTACTATAGCAATAAAAATTTGGGAAGCAATATCAATAATAAAGGACTGTCAGCAACAAACCAGTAACTTTCTTAAATCATAACTGCACTCAGTTCAACTGTAAGGAAAAAATGTGTTGAAATTATTTAAATAAAGAATTATTTAAAGTAAATGTACATTAAAATGTCTGTTGTATCATCTGCATTATCTTCCAGTATTTCTGCCCACCATTATGTAAGTTTTGTAATATTTACCTGTATCCAAGCGCTTTACAGGGGACTCATCATCAACCTCAGAATCTCCACATGCACTTCTTGATCTTTTCCTTGGCTGCAGAAGAGTCTCCAACCTTGGAAGGACTACAGACAAAAAGGTTTTGGTCCCTAGCTGTGGAGAAGTTGGCTGGGTTTCAGTGTTCTTTGCAGACTTTGGGGGGCTTATACTTTTTGATTTGCAGAAGAGAATGGATGTACGTCTGTTTACATCAGTTGATGACTCAGCTACAGCAGAAACAGTCGACTCATTGAGATTACTGTCAAGTAAGTGTTCTGGAGTGTGTCCATTTATTTCTTTCTGAATGGAAGTGCTATATAATTCATTATCAAATTTTACTCTTTTGTAAAGCTTACTCTGCTCTGGATTGAGTTCTACTGGTTTGAGGGTTGGTGGTTCTGAATTAGTCTCCAAGTTTGAAGGAAGAGGTAATGCATCTGATGGTTCAAGTTTAGGGGGAGATTTATCTCCTGAAAAAATTATAAATAGAGTGTGATTTTTGAAAACTGGTAGTTATAAAATCTATTATAACACTCACTATAAAATGTGCAGCTCATCAAATAATTGTTGTTTGGAAACAAACCATAACATTTTAAATACATAAACGTGTGGCTAGAACAACCTATCCTAGTTAGTAGTCCCTAGTTTTATACTGGGATTGTAACAAAATAGGTGTTTACATTTAGTGTTAAAAATTTAAACCTGGGCAGGTATTTTTACCTTAAATGCAATGATATTTAAAATCTTAGGTACAAAAACTTTTTACAGAAAGGTAGAGTAGCAGATGATTTGTATCTGGTAATGCAAGTATTTCACCATTAACACTAAAAGTTTGAATAAAATACATTTTTCTAATTTAAATATTCATCTTACCTGTTTAAGTTAATTTAAATAAGAAAAGCACTTTTAAGCAAATAAAGCCATTTTTAAAAATTGCGTTTATAGCTTAACCTATCAGAATTAACTGTAATAATGGGCTATAAACTATTACCAAATTCACAAATTGGAAAGTTCTGCAAAGCTGCTTTACAGTTACGGTTACCAGTTTTAAATTTTAAAATGTTTAGTTATTGACAAATCCTTGGCAAAGACATCTTTGCAGACAATACAGGAGAAATCAGAAAAACCACCCCTCTACCAGTTTTTCTTTTCTCCCATCCAACCCAACTGTCAATTCTGACTTTTGTTTTTCTTTTCTTTCAATTTCATAGTGTAGAATGGCAAGACGCACATTGTGGATGTTTAGATAAAACTAGCTCTAGAAAATGCTCTTTAACACAAATGACAGAAGAAAAAATTCTGCTCTACAGAATTCAATAAACAAGCAAAAATTACCCAACCCGTAGTTTGCAACAGATAAGAGTAAAAATAATTCATCTTTCCTATACCTCTAAAAAAAACCCATGCTGAGAGATTTACCTTCTTTCTCTACGGGTATATTGCTACACTAACAAAAAGGCTATATCTTTACAGGTGAACATTTACACAATCAAATGTAACTTGTTACACCACAAAAATAATAGTTGGTGTACAACACAAAAGGATCAAACATTCAATCTCATGCAGATTTAAGTTTACATATGCATAGTGCACATAAACTAGCTGGAAAGTCTGCAATTCTATTGACTTAAATGATAATTTATTAGTTTGTCATCATTTATTTACAGCAATGTGGTAAGTGCTTTCTATACACTCAAAAAGGCCCACTGTTGATCTGACGAGTTCACAATCTATGAATTACTAATAAAACACCTAAAATGTTAAAATCTCAGTTGCATTCAGATCTTAACGAGGTGGAATCTGGTGCTTCTCTTGTGAACTTACTCAGGACAGGATCCCAAAATGAGAATCCTGTTTAAATGGTATCTTTAAAAAAAGAAATGTAAACTTTCTTTTTAAGCACCAATTTGATAAGAATGTTTTATATTGTTTCTCTTTATAAAATGCAAATTATTTGCAAGAAAAATGTGATATATGAGAGATATTGTGTCTATCTAAATACCAACGGAAGCAACTAGCAAAAGGGAAGATTTAACCACACATTACAAAGGTGTAATTTTACTGAGATACGTTGCAAATATTATAATTCTCAAGAATATAGACCTTTTCTGTGTGGTCAGAAATCCAAAATGGAATTATAAACATATTGAATAATCCATAGCATCTTGAGAGACTAACAATGTAAAAATTCCTCTTCCCTGGTCAATGCCTATCGTGTTGTTTATTTATGTATTTTTAAAAATAACTATCAGGATCTACTTGCCTGCAACTCTCATATCTGTTTTGCAATATGTTTCTAATTCTTTTCTAACCCATCTCTATTCCAGAGTTTAAATGTAAGCTATTTACAAACTTAAAGGTATATCAGTTTTTAACTGTACTTTTGACTTATCAATTTGGAATAATTATATTAACACTTTTTTTAAAAAAAAAATATTTCAGGTATATGTAACAAGTGCATGTCTAACCACGATGCATTTTATTTATAAACACATCTTTTGACTATTAAGATTTAAATGTATGTAAATTAACCTGATTTTTTTTATTATATTATCAGTCAGTAACAAAGTTCGAAAATCAATGTCCTCAGTTTTAATAAGACTAGGGAGATAATTTAAGGAATCATATTTGCTTAAAATTATTAAAATAGTTATTCTTAGAGTACTCAGAAATCACAGAACTAGATGAGAAGGCCAACTGCAGTTGCAGTTAGATTTTTTCTAACGCTGTGTCTCCATATTGCAACAGTTTATATATTTTGAAAAGCATTTTTATCAAGCTAAGAGACTCAAACATGCAATTCCAAAGATGGCTAGGTGATGGGGCAGTTAAGGATATCTGATTATTTTTTTTTACATACCAGCTTTCAAACAACTTGCAAGACTCAAATTGTACAACAGCTAGTCCATGTAAACACATGATCTTATTCTGACTACCATAATCTTTCTCCCCACTTCTCTCCCCACTAGGATTGCCAACTTTCTAATTGCAAAAAACTTAACACCCTTGCCCCATCCACTGCACCACCCCTTCTCTGATGACTGCCTCCTGTTCATTCCATCCCCCTCCCTCCAGTGCTCATTCTCCCCCACCCTCACCAGGCTGGGCCAAGGGGTTGGAGTATAGGAAGTGGTGAGGGCTGGCAATGAGGGGTTTGGGGTGCAGGAGGGGGCTCAGGGCTGTGGCAAGCTGTTCGGGTGCAAAAGGGGTTCCAACCTGGGGCAG